>CM038711.1:46628270-46725770 GCA_021613375.1 Megaleporinus macrocephalus
TTCAGAGAACATGAGGAACCAACTCCACACACACTGACGTAGACAGACACTCAGACAAAGATATGGACAGACAGAAGACAAATAGATAAACAGACACACACAGACAGACAGATACAAACAGATAGACAGATAGATAGACCGATAGATAGACAGATATACACTTTGATAGACAGACAGATAGATAGATAGATAGACAGACAGACAGACAGACAGACACAGACAGACAGATAGATATACACTTAGATAGATATACATTTAGATAGATAGATAGATAGACAGATATACACTTTGATAGATAGATAGATAGATAGATAGATAAAGATATGGACAGACAGAAGACAAATAGACACATAGATAAACAGACACACACAGACAGACAGACACACAGATAAAAACAGATAGATAGATAGATGGATATACACTTTGATAGATAGATAGATAGATGGATAGATGGATATACACTTAGATAAATAGATATACACTTTGATAGATAGATAGAGACAAACAGATAGACAGACAGACACACACAGACGGACAGACAGACAGATACAAACAGATCAACAGATAGATGGATAGACAGATAGACAGATAGAGAGCGAGAGAGAAAGAGAAACAGACAGACAGACAGACAGACAGACGTCCTGATCGTAACCACTGGAGGTCTGTGGGTTGTGCTGGAGAAGGTTTTACAGAGTGGTTCTCGTCGTCAGTCCAAAAATTAAAACTCAGATAAAGGAGTGATGAACAGGCCAGCAGTACCGATACAGCGGAGAGCGCGAGCAGTGATCAAACCTAAACAGGCAACAACGGAATATCACAGCTTGTGACTGATTCTGGATCAGACAGGTCGAAATAATCAACCTGTCTAATTAATAAACCCTGATACCACACGTCCCGACTCTACCAACACCACTCTCTCACTCTACCGAGCGGAGTAGACGAGCTCACTGAGCCTGCGCTCAGACCAGGACAGAGGAGGGGCCTGAGACTTTCTCATTTTCTCAGGGTCCAGAGCCCCTCAGGACAGTTCAGCGACCGTGCCTGATTTCCTCCACATCGCCTAATGGCTCGAAATAATCAGAATTAGCTGATTGGAGCCTCCGCCAATGGAAACGGGGCTCCAGAAATCAGGTCAGAGCCATTTAATTAATATCCTTTTCAAAAACACAGGCTGTTAGAAGGATTAGACAGAGCTGAAATAGATACGGAGCACACATTAGCAAAACCCTCGGGGTAAAACACTTACTCACACACACACACACACACACACACACACACTCTAAACGAGAGGTTTCTGAATGAACTCACAGAAAAGAAGGCAGAAGACGTTCCAGTGAAACCTTTCCAACATGTGCGGCGCGTTTATTTGAATATTTCTGCTACCAAATATTTATTAAATATACACCTCCCGTCTGTCCACCCCGCCGGGTCGCGAGCGCTCAGACAGGACTGGGAGAGTCCAGTATTTACAGAGAAAGGGAGGAACGGAAGGAGGGAGAGCCGAGGATACACGGGCATGAAACACTCCAGACCTCTAGTCTCAGCTGCAGGAGAGAGTCAGGGATTAGAAGCAGAAAGAAGAGAAAGCGGGAAAATAAACAGATCAGGCCAGAAGTGATCGCCCCACGAGCCAGGATTCATAAATTACACAGTCCAAAAGTTTGTACATGTTCATATAAAGGTTATATTAAAGTTACAAAATGAAAGAGGGAGGAAAGAAAAGGCAGATTCTTTATGCAACTGTTTTGAAAGTCTGAAGAATCAGGTTGGTTTGGTGGATCAGCCGGTTGGCACTGATGAACACGTTTATTGCCCTGAAAGACAGAAAAAAGACAGATATAAGAGATACACACTCATTACTACATACACAAGTAGTTAAACATTATATTTATTATATAAATATATACATTTGTGGGTCAGTAATCAATAAGCACAATCAGTTATTACTAAGTTTTTACAGTCATTACCATAAGTAGTAGTTAAACATTAAAATTACTATTACTATTATTATTATTACTACTACTACTACTACTACATAAATATATACATTTACTATAACTACATACAAATAGTTAAACATATTTACTATTATTATTACTAATATATAAATAAATACATTTACTATCACTATATACAAGTAGTTAAACATTATTATTATTATTATTATTACTATTATTATTATTATTATTACTATAATTATTGATATTATGACTAGTACTACATAAATATATTAATTTGTGGGTCAGTAATTAGAAGGTTTTTATGGTCATTACTATATAAAAGCAGTTAAACATTATTATCATTATTATATATATACTGAGTGCCTTTTAGATTGCTGATCTGGAAATTCTAAAATTCAACATTTATTATTATTATTATTATGCACATATATATAATTTCTATGCCAGTAATGTGTAATATTTACTAAATATAAAATAAATAAAACCCAATAACAATTCAGCACACAACATATATAATAACACTACAGAAATGACTGAAAATGTTATTTAAGACAATGGCACTAAAGAAGAACTGTATAAATATTGATAATATTATATAGCACTAAACAATACCATGGACACTTTGCTGTTATTTCTTATAATACAGACCTATTTAAATAAAACCACACTTTAAATATCAGTTGTTTTAAAATCAAATTCCTCACACAGCTCTGCAGTTTCTCATTAGGTTGAATGTATAACTAAATGTAGGTATTGAGAGTTATATTACTGATGTCTTTGTTTAGTGTGATGGAGAGTGAACTGATAATGTACTGTGTAAAAGAGTGCTCATGTTTTTTTTATGCCACGTCAATGAGCCTGTCACGCCACTGCGGGCGACTCGCTACACAAACCAGGCAATAAAGTCACTTTGAGGATTGGTGTTAAAATAACAGCTACAATGTATCTTGATAGATTAAGGAGCTGCACTAAAACACCTCATTAAAAAACAGATTAAATATGCATGAAGTCCTGAAGTGCTACTTACTTTCCATCTTTGAAGTATGTTTTCAGCGTGTCGCTGAAGCTTTTGGAGTATTTCACAAACTCTTTCTTCTGATGCTCTAGTGCCTGCAAGACAAAAAAACTTGCTGATCACAGAGTCGGGACGTTACAGGCTCGTGTGAGGGATGAGCGATATCACTGGTTTCATATTTGATTCAATACCCAGTAATACCAGAGTACTGTCCTAAGAGGATTACCAATACACAGTAAACATAAGATGAAGACAAAAGAGCTGTATGAACTCTATACTCCACCAGAGGGCAGCGTCAGGGCAGGGCGAGATATATATATATATATATATATATATATACACACACATACATATACATACACACGCATATACATACATATACATTGTAGTTCATCTGACTCTCTGTATACTTTATTACTCTGTTCTTTAATGATCTGGACCCCCACAGGACCACCACAGAGCAGATACTATTAGGGAGGTGGATCATTCTCAGCACTGCAGTGACACTGACGTGGTGGTGGTGTGTTAGTGTGTGTTGTGCTGGTGTGAGTGAATCAGAAACAGCGGTGCTACTGCTGGAGTGTTTAAACACCTCAGTGTCTCTGCTAGGGTTGTAAGAAAATAACCGAAATATTGAATATTGCGATATTATGTTTAGTGATATTGTATCGATTCTCAAAATTACAGTACCGAGTATTAATGAACAGCTTACATGCACAGAAGGCAAACAGTGAATCATTGTGTGTTGTGTTTAAACCTCTGACCACTAGATGGCAGTGTTGTAATCCAATTTCAGCTCCACTCCAACATTAACAAGCAGCACAAGGGCGCAATGCTATTGCAAACACTGGCAAGGCTGTTCATACAGTGGTGTGTTTTAATAGTAGGATTTGAAAATCACAGTATATCACTTTCTTTGCAATATCGTGATATATTGAATCGTGACCGCTGTATCACAATACGTATTGTATCGCCAGGTCCTTGCCAATACACAGCCCCAGTCACTGCTGGACTGAGAATCGTCCACCAACCAAAACTATCCGGACAGCAGTGTCCTGTGGGCGGTGTCCTGTGTCCACTGATGAAGGACTAGAGGAACACAAACTGTGCAGCAACAGATGAGCTACTGTCTCTGACTTTACATCTACAAGGTGGACCAGCAAGTAGGAGTGTCTAATAGAGTGGACAGTGAGTGGACACAGTGTTTAAACACTCCAGCAGCACTGCTGTGTCTGATCCACTTACACCAGCACAACCCACACTAACACACCACCACCATGTCAGTGTCACTGCAGTGCTGAGAATGACCCACCTTCCTAATAGTACCTGCTCTGTGGTGGTCCTGATCAGACTAGGGTTCACTTGTGTGTGGGTATGTGTGTATGTATGTGGGTCTGTCATTGCCTACTAGTATAAATAGTTCTAAATTCTAAACTCTTGTAAAAGAAAAGAGAAAACACTTAATTGCAACTGAATCACTGTGTGTGTGTGTGTGTGTGTGTGTGTGTGTGTGTGTGTGTGTGTGTGTGTGTCACTCACTCGTCTGTTCTGATACTGGTATTTCTTAAAGACGTTGTTGACTGTATCCAACAGCTCTTTGATGGCACTCGCTATGTCTCTGTGGGGGGCAATAAAAAGAGTGATTAGATGAAGCTGTAGATAAAACTACTGCTCCCGACACTTCACACTCACTGCTCCGGAGTAAAGACCTGATACCGACATGAGGAGCTTGAAAAAAAGAGCTTTTTTCAACTTCTGACAGTTTCATCAAACAAAACAAGCAGCTGTAATACTGGAGATCACTGAGAACGCTAGAAAACCCAGGAGACAAACGCTGGACTCTAACATTCCTCTAAAAGAAATACCTCACACTGAAACATACACAGATACTATATGTACCAAGAATCAATACACTTACACCAGCTGAGTCTACTGTACTGTCTTTACTGTCTATAGTCTACTGTACTGTCTTTATTGTCTATAGTCTACTTACTGTACTGTCTTTATTATCTATAGTCTACTCTACTCTACTGTCTTTATTGTCTATAGTCTACTCTACTCTACTGTCTTTATCTATAGTTTACTCTACTGTCTTTATCTATAGTTTACTCTACTGTCTTTATTATCTATAGTCTTCTCTACTCTACTGTCTTTATTGTCTATAGTCTACTCTACTCTACTGTCTTTATCTATAGTTTACTCTACTGTCTTTATTATCTATAGTCTTCTCTACTCTACTGTCTTTATTGTCTATAGTCTACTCTACTCTACTGTCTTTATCTATAGTTTACTCTACTGTCTTTATTATCTATAGTCTACTCTACTGTCTTTATCTATAGTTTACTCTACTGTCTTTATTATCTATAGTCTTCTCTACTCTACTGTCTTTATTGTCTATAGTCTACTCTACTCTACTGTCTTTATCTATAGTTTACTCTACTGTCTTTATTATCTATAGTCTACTCTACTCTACTGTCTTTATCTATAGTTTACTGTCTTTATTATCTATAGTCTACTCTACTGTACTGTCTTTATCTATAGTTTACTCTACTGTCTTTATTATCTATAGTCTTCTCTACTCTACTGTCTTTATTATCTATAGTCTACTCTACTCTACTGTCTTTATTGTCTATAGTCTACTCTCTTCTACTGTCTTTATTATCTATAGTCTACTCTACTCTACTGTCTTTATTGTCTATAGTCTACTCTCTTCTACTGTCTTTATTATCTATAGTCTTCTCTACTGTATTGTCTTTATTATCTATAGTCTACTCTACTGTCTTTATTATCTATAGTCTACTCTACTCTACTGTCTTTATTATCTATAGTCTACTCTACTCTACTGTCTTTATTATCTATAGTCTACTCTACTCTACTGTCTTTATTGTCTATAGTCTACTCTACTCTACTGTCTTTATTATCTATAGTCTACTCTACTCTACTGTCTTTATTGTCTATAGTCTACTCTCTTCTACTGTCTTTATTATCTATAGTCTACTCTACTGTCTTTATTGTCTATAGTCTACTCTCTTCTACTGTCTTTATTATCTATAGTCTACTCTACTGTCTTTATTATCTATAGTCTACTCTACTCTACTGTCTTTATTATCTATAGTCTACTCTACTCTACTGTCTTTATTGTCTATAGTCTACTCTCTTCTACTGTCTTTATTATCTATAGTCTACTCTACTGTCTTTATTATCTATAGTCTTCTCTACTGTCTTTATTGTCTATAGTCTACTCTACTGTACTGTCTTTATTATCTATAGTCTACTCTACTGTATTGTCTTTATTATCTATAGTCTACTCTACTGTATTGTCTTTATTATCTATAACCTACTCTACTGTACTGTCTATTATCTATAACCTACTCTACTGTACTGTCTTTATTATCTATAGTCTAGTCTACTCTACTGTCTTTCTAGTCTATAGTATTGTATTGTGTATTTGTTGTTATTGTCTATAGTCTACTCTACTGTCTTTATTATCTATAGTCTACTCTACTGTCTTAATTGTCTATAGTCTACTCTACTGTACTGTCTTCACTATCTATAGTCTACTCTACTGTCTTTATTATCTATAGTCTAGTCTACTCTACTGTCTTTATAGTCTATAGTATTGTGTATTTGTTGTTATTGTCTATAGTCTACTCTACTGTCTTAATTGTCTATAGTCTACTCTACTGTACTGTCTTCACTATCTATAGTCTACTCTACTGTACTGTCTTTATTGTCTATAGTCTACTCTACTGTCTTTATTGTCTATAGTCTACTCTACTGTCTTTATTGTCTATAGTCTACTCTACTGTACTGTCTTTATTATCTATAGTCTACTCTACTGTACTGTCTTTGTCTATAGTCTACTCTACTGTACTGTCTTTATTATCTATAGTCTACTCTACTGTACTGTCTTTGTCTATAGTCTACTCTACTGTACTGTCTATTATCTATAGTCTACTCTACTGTACTGTCTTTGTCTATAGTCTACTCTACTGTACTGTCTTTATTATCTATAGTCTACTCTACTGTACTGTCTTTATTATCTATAGTCTACTCTACTGTACTGTCTTTGTCTATAGTCTACTCTACTGTACTGTCTATTATCTATAGTCTACTCTACTGTACTGTCTTTGTCTATAGTCTACTCTACTGTACTGTCTTTATTATCTATAGTCTACTCTACTGTACTGTCTTTGTCTATAGTCTACTCTACTGTCTTTATTGTCTATAGTCTACTCTACTGTCTTTATTGTCTATAGTCTACTCTACTGTACTGTATTATCTATAGTCTACTCTACTGTACTGTCTTTGTCTATAGTCTACTCTACTGTACTGTCTTTATTATCTATAGTCTACTCTACTGTACTGTCTTTGTCTATAGTCTACTCTACTGTACTGTCTATTATCTATAGTCTACTCTACTGTACTGTCTTTGTCTATAGTCTACTCTACTGTACTGTCTTTATTATCTATAGTCTACTCTACTGTATTGTCTTTATTATCTATAGTCTACTCTACTGTACTGTCTTTATTATCTATAGTCTACTCTACTGTACTGTCTTTGTCTATAGTCTACTCTACTGTACTGTCTATTATCTATAGTCTACTCTACTGTACTGTCTTTGTCTATAGTCTACTCTACTGTACTGTCTTTATTATCTATAGTCTACTCTACTGTACTGTCTTTGTCTATAGTCTACTCTACTGTACTGTCTATTATCTATAGTCTACTCTACTGTACTGTCTTTGTCTATAGTCTACTCTACTGTACTGTCTATTATCTATAGTCTACTCTACTGTACTGTCTTTGTCTATAGTCTACTCTACTGTACTGTCTTTATTATCTATAGTCTACTCTACTGTATTGTCTTTATTATCTATAGTCTACTCTACTGTACTGTCTTTACAGTCTATAGTCTACTCTACTGTACTGTCTTTATAGTCTATAGTATTGTATTGTGTATTTGTTTTTATTGTCTATGCAGCTTATTGTCCTACTGCACTGTGTTTAAATGTAATGTTTACCGGAAATGTAGCCCTATCGCATTTCATTATACTGTATTAGTTAACATTACTGCTACTGAGAGCTGATTTATTAGTATTACTGCTACTGAGTGCTGATTGGTTAACATTACTGCTACTGAGCGCTGATTAGTTAACATTACTGCTACTGAGCGCTGATTGGTTAACATTACTGCTACTGAGAGCTGATTTATTAGTATTACTGCTACTGAGCGCTGATTAGTTAACATTACTGCTACTGAGCGCTGATTAGTTAACATTACTGCTACTGAGCGCTGATTAGTTAACATTACTGCTACTGAGCGCTGATTAGTTAACATTACTGCTACTGAGCGCTGATTAGTTGGCATTACTGCTACTGAGCGCTGATTAGTTGGCAATTACTGCTACTGAGCGCTGATTATTTAGTATTACTGCTACTGAGCGCTGATTTATTAGTATTACTGCTACTGAGTGCTGATTTATTAGTATTACTGCTACTGAGCACTGATTATTTAATATTACTGCTACTGAGTGCTGATTTATTAGTATTACTGCTACTGAGCGCTGATTTATTAGTATTACTGCTACTGAGAGCTGATTAGTTAACATTACTGCTACTGAGAGCTGATTATTTAGTATTACTGCTACTGAGAGCTGATTATTTAGTATTACTGCTACTGAGAGCTGATTAGTTAGTATTACTGCTACTGAGAGCTGATTATTTAGTATTACTGCTACTGAGTGCTGATTTATTAGTATTACTGCTACTGAGAGCTGATTAGTTAACATTACTGCTACTGAGTGCTGATTTATTAGTATTACTGCTACTGAGCACTGATTATTTAGTATTACTGCTACTGAGAGCTGATTGGTTAGTATTACTGCTACTGAGAGCTGATTAGTTAGTATTACTGCTACTGAGCACTGATTATTTAGTATTACTGCTACTGAGAGCTGATTGGTTAGTAATACTGCTACTGAGCGCTGATTTATTAGTATTACTGCTACTGAGCGCTGATTATTTAGTATTACTGCTACTGAGCGCTGATTATTTAGTATTACTGCTACTGAGAGCTGATTATTTAGTATTACTGCTACTGAGCGCTGATTATTTAGTATTACTGCTACTGAGCGCTGATTATTTAGTATTACTGCTACTGAGCGCTGATTATTTAGTATTACTGCTACTGAGCGCTGATTATTTAGTATTACTGCTACTGAGCACTGATGTATTAGTATTACTGCTACTGAGCACTGATTATTTAGTATTACTGCTACTGAGTGCTGATTTATTAGTATTACTGCTACTGAGAGCTGATTTATTAGTATTACTGCTACTGAGAGCTGATTATTTAGTATTACTGCTACTGAGTGCTGATTTATTAGTATTACTGCTACTGAGAGCTGATTAGTTAACATTACTGCTACTGAGCGCTGATTTATTAGTATTACTGCTACTGAGTGCTGATTTATTAGTATTACTGCTACTGAGCACTGATTATTTAGTATTACTGCTACTGAGAGCTGATTGGTTAGTATTACTGCTACTGAGAGCTGATTAGTTAGTATTACTGCTACTGAGCACTGATTATTTAGTATTACTGCTACTGAGAGCTGATTGGTTAGTAATACTGCTACTGAGCGCTGATTTATTAGTATTACTGCTACTGAGCGCTGATTATTTAGTATTACTGCTACTGAGCGCTGATTATTTAGTATTACTGCTACTGA
Source organism: Megaleporinus macrocephalus (assembly GCA_021613375.1). Taxonomy (NCBI): domain Eukaryota; kingdom Metazoa; phylum Chordata; class Actinopteri; order Characiformes; family Anostomidae; genus Megaleporinus; species Megaleporinus macrocephalus. The sequence continues at coordinate 46,637,982 of CM038711.1, forward strand.
GAGCTGATTATTTAGTATTACTGCTACTGAGCGCTGATTATTTAGTATTACTGCTACTGAGCGCTGATTATTTAGTATTACTGCTACTGAGCGCTGATTATTTAGTATTACTGCTACTGAGCGCTGATTATTTAGTATTACTGCTACTGAGCACTGATGTATTAGTATTACTGCTACTGAGCACTGATTATTTAGTATTACTGCTACTGAGCGCTGATTATTTAGTATTACTGCTACTGAGCACTGATTATTTAGTATTACTGCTACTGAGCGCTGATTATTTAGTATTACTGCTACTGAGCGCTGATTGGTTAACATTACTGCTACTGAGCGCTGATTGGTTAACATTACTGCTACTGAGCGCTGATTTATTAGTATTACTGCTACTGAGCACTGATTATTTAGTATTACTGCTACTGAGAGCTGATTAGTTAACATTACTGCTACTGAGCGCTGATTTATTAGTATTACTGCTACTGAGCGCTGATTTATTAGTATTACTGCTACTGAGCACTGATTATTTAGTATTACTGCTACTGAGCACTGATTTATTAGTATTACTGAGTACTGACTGAGTAGTATTACTGCTGTTGCTAGGCCACCGCTATGGTATCTCTCGGTCAGCCGCGCTCAGTAACAGCAGTTACTCTACACTCTGAAAGTTGTGGGTTGTGTTTACTTGATGGTCTGCAGGAAGCGAACTCTGTCGTTGATTTCGTCTGGGATTTTGCTGAGAATCTGCTTCAGAGCTCGAGCTCTCTCGTTCAGCTCCTGGAACTCGCGCTCCGGCCGGTCAATCATGTACTCTACAGACACAAAACACAAACAAACAAACAAACAAAACCACCGGTCAACAAACACGGCTATAATAACACACAGCACCAGAACTGTGCACTGCATTAATACGCCCAAATTCAGCTTCTCCAAAAAACTAAATAACTACATACATTTACATACGTGTCCATAAACACCTACACCTGTTTTCAATGTAAGTCAATGGAACCAGAATTTTTTCCAAGTTATTCTGGAACATTTCTAAATGGACAAAAATTGAGATATACAGCAACCATACTCTCCATGAGCCAAGATGTTATTTGGTGTATTTTGAATTCTATTTGTATATGAACTTCAGCTGGTGACCAAAAATATTGACCCTGACAAACGAATATGCACTTTTTAAATGTTTTTTACGCAAATATATATATTTTACAGTCTGGGTTTAAATATTGCAATTTATTTAGGAAAATAGATCTTTTATTGTTGGATTACTGCATAAAAAAATCCTTTAAACTGATATTTGATAAACTAATTTAAATTTTATTAAACCAATTTATAATTTTACTACATCTAAATCTCCTGCAGAAATAAATGTTATGTTTCTCTTTAATGCTATTAGAGGTAAATTTAGTTCATTTATACAATTCAACAATGTTAATTATCAGCATTGGCCAATACAGTCATATGTAAAGGTTTAGCTTATATTTTGTTCATTATGTGTAAATATGTTAAAAATTTACAGAATTAAGAAAATAACACCAGAAGCGAAAATAAACATTTGCTTTGTGCAAAACGTTAAAATTGTTTTAATATTTAACTAATTAAAATGAAAAGGTTATCAAATTATGAACTGAAATATTTAATCTACGTTCTATACATGGATATTAAATAACACGTATTTGTAAACTTATGTTACTTTATGTTTTAAAATTGAAAACTTTTTTCCTAACTTTATTAAATCCTCCTTCTGAACATTCATTTTATTAGAACTTAATTTCAGATATTAATTGAATGATTATAATTCTGGAAGTTATTAAATCTTTCTTCTGAACATTTTCATTAGAACTTCATTCTGGATGTTAATTTTATAATAATTCTTTGTAGATAGTAATTTTATTAGAACTTAATTCCAGATATAATTTTATTAAAACTTCATTTTGGATAATACATTTATCCAAATTCGTTCCGGACAATATTTGTATTAATCCTTGAAATTCTACCAGCTTCTCAGTTATTGTAGAATCTAGCTAATTATTTGAAACCACATTTATTGAAGATGAGATTAGCATCAATTAATATATTAATCTACTATCTGATTTTATATATATTAAACACACACACACACATATATATATATATATATATATATATATATATATATATATATATATATATATATATATATATATATATATATATATATATATATAAAATTCAAATTATTCAAAACTGTAATTCCAAACTTCTGAGTGCTGGGTTACATATTAAATATCAGCAGCTACTGGTTCCTATCATGAGGCAGAGTGTGATTGCTCTTCCACACAGCGGAGGATTACAGTCGAGAGAGCAAAGATGGGCTTAAGGTATGAAATCGGGTCTGGCTTAATGATGGAGGTAAATTTTAAATTCAAACACAAGCCGTTGCCTGGATTCTCTCCGTGTGCCTGTGAATTCATTAGCAGCGTAAATCTGAAGATGTGACAAAAATGCTTGCAGAGAGGAAGAAATTAAATTATGGGGAGAGAAAATATATTTCCATACAACACGGCTCCTTACATTTGTGGGGAAACAGCTCCACCCAGAGGCCAGCAGCTGTCTGAACTTGAAACACTCAGTTTTAAATGTTGTCAGTGTGACTAAAAGACTCTTAAATCAAAGCTTAAAGGAACTTTAAAGGGCCAATACCCAACATCTTTAGACTTTTAATTTAAGTAAACGTTGAATTTTATTCTCTTTAACCTTCAGAATTAAACAGGATGTTTTTGTTAGTGGGCCTATAAAACTGATCTGTGTTAATTGGGCTCTGTTCTGATTGGCTGTTCTGTACTGCATCTCATTCAGAAAGCAGTTTAAGTTGAAACACTAATTACGTATTATGTCAGCATGAATGGGCGGGGCTAAAATGCTGCCAGCTGAATGTAAACGAGCTCTGTTTTGATTGGTTGTTCTGTATTGCGTCTCAAGGGGAAAGAAGTTTAAGTTAAACACTAATTACAACGTGAGCATGAATGGGCGGGGCTATTCCTGTTGACTAGTGTAGTGGGTTATAGTGTATAGTGTGGTTGGTATAGTGTAGAGTGTGGTTGGTATAGTGTAGTGGATTATAGTGTATAGTGTGGTTGGTATAGTGTAGTGGATTATAGTGTATAGTGTGGTTGGTATAGTGTAGTGGGTTATAGTGTGGTTGGTATAGTGTAGTGGGTTATAGTGTGGTTGGTATAGTGTAGAGTGTGGTTGGTATAGTGTAGTGGATTATAGTGTATAGTGTGGTTGGTATAGTGTAGTGGATTATAGTGTATAGTGTGGTTGGTATAGTGTAGTGGGTTATAGTGTATAGTGTGGTTGGTATAGTGTAGTGGATTATAGAGTAAAGTGTGGTTGGTATAGTGTATAGTGTGGTTGGTATAGTGTAGTGGATTATAGTGTATAGTGTGGTTGGTATAGTGTAGTGGGTTATAGAGTATAGTGTGGTTGGTATAGTGTAGTGGGTTATAGTGTGGTTGGTATAGTGTAGTGGGTTATAGTGTACAGTGTGGTTGGTATAGTGTAGTGGATTATAGTGTGGTTGGTATAGTGTAGTGGGTTATAATGTATAGTGTGGTTGGTATAGTGTAGTGGGTTATAGTGTATAGTGTGGTTGGTATAGTGTAGTGGGTTATAGTGTACAGTGTGGTTGGTATAGTGTAGTGGGTAATAGTGTACAGTGTGGTTGGTATAGTGTAGTGGGTAATAGTGTACAGTGTGGTTGGTATAGTGTAGTGGGTTATAGTGTACAGTGTGGTTGGTATAGTGTAGTGGGTTATAGTGTACAGTGTGGTTGGTATAGTGTAGTAGGTTATAGTGTATAGTGTAGTGGGTTATAGTGTATAGTGTAGTGGGTTATAGTGTATAGCGTGGTTGGTATAGTGTAGTGGGTTATAGTGTATAGTGTGGTTGGTATAGTGTAGTGGGTTATAGTGTATAGTGTGGTTGGTATAGTGTAGTGGGTTATAGTGTACAGTGTGGTTGGTATAGTGTAGTAGGTTATAGTGTATAGTGTAGTGGGTTATAGTGTATAGTGTAGTGGGTTATAGTGTATAGTGTGGTTGGTATAGTGTAGTGGGTTATAGTGTACAGTGTGGTTGGTATAGTGTAGTGGGTTATAGTGTATAGTGTGGTTGGTATAGTGTAGTAGGTTATAGTGTATAGTGTAGTGGGTTATAGTGTATAGTGTGGTTGGTAAAGTGTAGTGGGTTATAGTGTATAGTGTGGTTGGTATAGTGTAGTGGGTTATAGTGTATAGTGTGGTTGGTATAGTGTAGTAGGTTATAGTGTATAGTGTAGTAGGTTATAGTGTATAGTGTAGTGGGTTATAGTGTATAGTGTGGTTGGTATAGTGTAGTGGGTTATAGAGTATAGTGTGGTTGGTATAGTGTAGTGGGTTATAGTGTGGTTGGTATAGTGTAGTGGGTTATAGTGTACAGTGTGGTTGGTATAGTGTAGTGGATTATAGTGTGGTTGGTATAGTGTAGTGGGTTATAATGTATAGTGTGGTTGGTATAGTGTAGTGGGTTATAGTGTATAGTGTGGTTGGTATAGTGTAGTGGGTTATAGTGTACAGTGTGGTTGGTATAGTGTAGTGGGTAATAGTGTACAGTGTGGTTGGTATAGTGTAGTGGGTTATAGTGTACAGTGTGGTTGGTATAGTGTAGTGGGTTATAGTGTACAGTGTGGTTGGTATAGTGTAGTGGGTTATAGTGTATAGCGTGGTTGGTATAGTGTAGTGGGTTATAGTGTATAGTGTGGTTGGTATAGTGTAGTGGGTTATAGTGTATAGTGTGGTTGGTATAGTGTAGTGGGTTATAGTGTACAGTGTGGTTGGTATAGTGTAGTAGGTTATAGTGTATAGTGTAGTGGGTTATAGTGTATAGTGTAGTGGGTTATAGTGTATAGCGTGGTTGGTATAGTGTAGTGGGTTATAGTGTATAGTGTGGTTGGTATAGTGTAGTGGGTTATAGTGTATAGTGTGGTTGGTATAGTGTAGTGGGTTATAGTGTGCAGTGTGGTTGGTATAGTGTAGTAGGTTATAGTGTATAGTGTAGTGGGTTATAGTGTATAGTGTAGTGGGTTATAGTGTATAGTGTGGTTGGTATAGTGTAGTGGGTTATAGTGTACAGTGTGGTTGGTATAGTGTAGTGGGTTATAGTGTATAGTGTGGTTGGTATAGTGTAGTAGGTTATAGTGTATAGTGTAGTGGGTTATAGTGTATAGTGTGGTTGGTAAAGTGTAGTGGGTTATAGTGTATAGTGTGGTTGGTATAGTGTAGTGGGTTATAGTGTATAGTGTGGTTGGTATAGTGTAGTAGGTTATAGTGTATAGTGTAGTAGGTTATAGTGTATAGTGTAGTGGGTTATAGTGTATAGTGTGGTTGGTATAGTGTAGTAGGTTATAGTGTATAGTGTAGTGGGTTATAGTGTACAGTGTGGTTGGTATAGTGTAGTGGGTTATAGTGTATAGTGTGGTTGGTATAGTGTAGTAGGTTATAGTGTATAGTGTAGTGGGTTATAGTGTATAGTGTGGTTGGTATAGTGTAGTGGGTTATAGTGTATAGTGTGGTTGGTATAGTGTAGTGGGTTATAGTGTATAGTGTGGTTGGTATAGTGTAGTGGGTTATAGTGTATAGTGTGGTTGGTAAAGTGTAGTGGGTTATAGTGTATAGTGTAGTGGGTTATAGTGTATAGTGTGGTTGGTATAGTGTAGTGGGTTATAGTGTACAGTGTGGTTGGTATAGTGTAGTGGATTATAGAGTATAGTGTGGTTGGTATAGTGTAGTGGATTATAGAGTATAGTGTGGTTGGTATAGTGTAGTGGGTTATAGTGTATAGTGTGGTTGGTATAGTGTAGTGGGTTATAGTGTATAGTGTGGTTGGTATAGTGTAGTGGGTTATAGTGTATAGTGTGGTTGGTATAGTGTAGTGGGTTATAGTGTATAGTGTGGTTGGTATAGTGTAGTGGGTTATAGTGTATAGTGTGGTTGGTATAGTGTAGTGGGTTATAGTGTATAGTGTGGTTGGTATAGTGTAGTGGGTTATAGTGTATAGCGTGGTTGGTATAGTGTAGTGGGTTATAGTGTATAGTGTGGTTGGTATAGTGTAGTGGGTTATAGTGTATAGCGTGGTTGGTATAGTGTAGTGGGTTATAATGTATAGTGTGGTTGGTATAGTGTAGTGGGTTATATTGTATAGCGTGGTTGGTATAGTGTAGTGGGTTATAATGTATAGTGTGGTTGGTATAGTGTAGTGGGTTATAGTGTATAGTGTGGTTGGTATAGTGTAGTGGGTTATAGTGTAGAGTGTGGTTGGTATAGTGTAGTGGGTTATAGTGTATAGTGTGGTTGGTATAGTGTAGTGGGTTATAGTGTATAGTGTGGTTGGTATAGTGTAGTGGGTTATAGTGTATAGCGTGGTTGGTATAGTGTAGTGGGTTATAATGTATAGTGTGGTTGGTATAGTGTAGTGGGTTATAGTGTATAGTGTAGTGGGACCCAGACGTCGTCCAATGCGGATCCAAACCGATAAACTATTGAGAAGGATTTAATTTTGACAGTGTTTATTCTAAGCTTGTCTTCACGGTACTCATACAGACCTTCAACATCGTCCGCAGCCATCCGTAATAAAGACTCAGTGAAGTTGATCTCCACACTCTTCTTCTCCAGAATCTTCATGATGATTTCCTGCGTCAGGCCAGGATTTTCCTTCTCCGCCTGCGCAGAAACAGACGGATATCAGACGACAGCAGGCTGAGAAATGCATGGATTCACTGAGAGTGTCGTTTTAACAGTATTGATTTCGGACCGTTGGGATCCGTTCCCAGACACACACAAATCCGTTCTGCTTCAGATAATAAGTGCTGTAATTTCAGGTTATAGCAGAAAAACTCTGGACACTGTGAGCCCAGTAATGTGATAACAGGCAGCAATGTAATCAGACTTTTCCCACATGGTGTGAAACTCTCTGTTCTAGAGAAACTCTCTGTTCTGACTCAGAACTGTTCACAGTGGTGGTGAATGGAACCAGACGTCCACCTCTAAAAACCTCTACTGAAAGTTATTACAGTAGATAGTTATGAATACTAACCTGATTTCGGAAACACTGAATTTAAGGTAAATGTGTGACAAATAAAACATAAAATATAAGAACAACTTATTTACTTTCAATGTAAGTTAATAGAAATGTATTATGATCAAAGCAGGTCTGGAGCATTTCTATTGGTCCAATCATGATACAATTCAACATAAACACAACTGTAAAGTTCAAATGCAGAAAACTCAAAATCACTTGGTTTTCTATGGAGGACCATTTTAATCCAATATTGGTGGAGGGATACATAAAGATGGTACTGTGCTTTGTAGGAACGAGTCAGCAAATAAATAAATTACCAAGTTTTTTTCTTTTATCTGAAATTTTATAATTTTATAATTCAGGATGTTATGTGTGGCCGATATGGCAAAAATATTACATCACGATATTTTCACAATATTCAATATTCATGATATTTAGTTTTTCTGAGATTATTATTAACTTTTTATATGTGTTAATAATAATAATAATAATAATAATAATAATAATAATAATAATAATAATAAATAATAATAATAAAACTTAAGTCTTTTTTATTCATTGTTTGAAATCTGTGCTGAAACTATGCAGAAACTAAAAATAAAAAAATTGAGATATTTGCTTTTCTTTGGAGGACTGCGCAATTTTAATCAATGTATTATAATCCGATCATGGTGGAGGGATACATAAAGACTGTTATAAGGCAAGATAGTCCCCAAAAAAATGAGATTTTCCATTATTTTACCACCAAAATGACACTCAAGACATTATGACCTGAAAACTTAATACTGAAATGATATAAAGCATCTGCACTGTGAAACTTCTAAGACTACAGTTTTAGTAGAGGTGAATTACGTTCCTGCTTCTTTTAATTAACAGTATCTTTTTATTGTACTTGTTTTTATAGGTTATATGTACACGCTGTGTGTATGTACTGAAGCTGAGAGCCAATATGTTCCTTGCGAGACAACAAAGCAATGAATAAATGAACATAGTGTATAAACAGTGGTCACAGATGGAAAGATAGGCAGAGAGACAGGCAGACAGATAGGATCAGTACTATTTACATGTATAGACCGTATACATGGTGTTACAGTCCAATAATGTCCCGACCTGTTAAAACCGAGCACGGAGGAACCTGCATGTATTCACGACCTCTGCACATTAATCACTTTCATAGCGACGATATGGAACAGATTAGATCGGAAAGCCAACCATTACCGCTAATTGGCCGGTATTTGTGCTGGTGTTAATATTTTATGTTTTACGCCATCCAGGGAATTCTCTCACAGCTGGGAGTAAACAGCGCACAGAAGCAACTTAAAACGCTTGTTTATAAGTTCAGGCTCACAGCAGTATGTGGTACAGAGGAGCTTTAACTCCAGGAAAACAAGTTCCTGAAAAAGTATACAACTGAGGTAAGGTAAGTAGATACAGCTTGAAATTCAATATTTGGTAGGAATGATTCAGCAGAATTGTAAATTGTAAAAAAAAAAAAAAAAAAAAAAAAAAAAAAAAGGGTGTGTATGTATGTATGTATGTATGTATGTATGTATGTATGTATGTATGTATGTATATATATATATATATATATATATATATATATATATATATATATATATATATATATATATATATATATACACACACACATACATACATACATACACACACACACACACACACACAAATTATAATATTTATTTTTATTTTTTACTAAGGTCCAAGTCCTGACCAGGTGTGTCCCTTACCTTTATGAAAGCAGCCCGCAGGGTCTGTGCTGCAGACAGGTTCACTCTCTCCAGCTGCAAACAAACAGAAACACTGTTAAGACGCCACCACCCACTCACTGTACACATTACTGTACACAGACACCTCGTACAGCGAAGAGAGAAACAGCCTCCCACATACTCCCGCATACTAATCTTGCCCTACAGTAGTAGGAAGTATGCAGTATGTGAGGAACAGGAATGTCTCCAGTACGCGAGCAGAGCTATGATCATTCTATACAGCATCCCAAAATGCAACACTGTGGTTTGGTGGGGGAGGTACTTGTTATTACGCAATAGTCCACTCTGAATCCAGCTGAGCGTTAAGACAGCATAGAGTAGCTGATAAATTACGAATATTACACAGAGAATGTGATACGACTGCTTGTGTTCTGCTAAAATAAAGCCAAAGTTCATCTGTTACAATCGCGGCCATCTAGCACAAGTATTGGGATAAAACCAAACCATCACTGATCCACCCTCATGCTTCATTCTGGGCATGCAACAGTCTGGGTGGTCTGCTTCTTTGGGGCTTCTCCACACCGTAACTCTCCCGGATGTGGGGAAACAGTAAAGGTGGATCATCAGAGAACAATACATGGTTCACATTGTCCACAGCCCAAGATTTGATCTCCTTGCATCATTGAAACCGACGTTTGGCATTAACACGAGTGACCAAAGGTTTGGCTATAGCAGCCCAGCCGTGTGTATTGACCCTGTGGAGCTCCTGACGGACAGTTCTGGTGAAACAGGAGAAGCAGAGGAGCACATTTAACTCTGCCGTGATTTGATCAGTCGTGGTTTTATGGTTTTTGGATACAATCCGGGTTAGAACCCAACATCCCTCTCAGACAGCTTCCTCTCGCGTCCACAGTTAATCCTGTTGGATGTGGTTGGTCCTTCTTGGTGGTCTGCTGACGTTACCCTGGATACCGTGGCTCTTGATACATCACAAAGACTTGCTGTCTTGGTCACAGATGCGTCAGCAAAACGTGCACCAACAGTATGTCCTCTTTTGAACTCTGGTACGTCCCATAATGTTGTTATTGTAATATTTTGAGTAAACTGTGTCTTACCTGCTAACTGAACTTCACACTCTGCTCTTACTGGTGCAGTTAATGAAGATTGGACACCAGACTGGTCCAGTTTAGCCATGAAACCTCCCACACTAACATCACAGGTGTTTCAGTTTCATTGGCCAACCACTATATACACACTAGTGAATTAATTCTCTAAAGAGAGCGTGGGAGTGACCGAGCGAGGAGAATGTTAGCTGGACGCTGTGGTGCACTGCAGATGCAGAGTGTGAGAGAGTGTAAGGATTAGTAAGACTCTGGCTTTAGGACTACTGAGAGCGTGAGCGTGACTTTCTGACCTTTATGTTTAAACTCTCTCTTTTCACCGCGCTGCAGCCTCTGGACTGCTGAAAGCAGAGCGCTGACCAGTCAGCGTTACTGCCACAGAGCGCTGAGCGGTCAGCGTTACTGCCACAGAGCGCTGAGCGGTCAGCGTTACTGCCACAGAGCGCTGAGCGGTCAGCGTTACTGCCACAGAGCGCTGAGCGGTCAGCGTTACTGTCACAGAGCGCTGAGCGGTCAGCGTTACTGTCACAGAGCGCTGAGCGATCAGCGTTACTGCCACAGAGCCCTGAGCGGTCAGCGTTACTGCCACAGAGCCCTGAGCGGTCAGCGTTACTGCCACAGAGCGCTGAGCGGTCAGCGTTACTGCCACAGAGCGCTGAGCGGTCAGCGTTACTGTCACAGAGCGCTGAGCGGTCAGCGTTACTGTCACAGAGCGCTGAGCGGTCAGCGTTACTGTCACAGAGCGCTGAGCGGTCAGCGTTACTGTCACAGAGCGCTGAGCGATCAGCGTTACTGCCACAGAGCGCTGAGCGGTCAGCGTTACTGCCACAGAGCGCTGAGCGGTCAGCGTTACTGCCACAGAACGCTGAGCGGTCAGCGTTACTGCCACAGAGCGCTGAGCGGTCAGCATTACTGTCACAGAGCGCTGAGCGGTCAGCGTTACTGTCACAGAGCGCTGAGCGGTCAGCGTTACTGCCACAGAGCGGTCAGCGTTACTGCCACAGAGCGCTGAGCGGTCAGCGTTACTGCCACAGAGCGCTGAGCGGTCAGCGTTACTGCCACAGAGCGCTGAGCGGTCAGCGTTACTGCCACAGAGCGCTGAGCGGTCAGCGTTACTGTCACAGAGCGCTGAGCGGTCAGCGTTACTGCCACAGAGCGCTGAGCGGTCAGCGTTACTGCCACAGAGCCCTGAGCGGTCAGCGTTACTGCCACAGAGCCCTGAGCGGTCAGCGTTACTGCCACAGAGCGCTGACCGGCCAGTGTTACTGCCACAGAGCCCTGAGCGGTCAGCGTTACTGCCACAGAGCGCTGACCGGCCAGTGTTACTGCCACAGAGCCCTGAGCGGTCAGCGTTACTGCCACAGAGCGGTCAGCGTTACTGTCACAGAGCGCTGAGCGGTCAGCGTTACTGCCACAGAGCGCTGAGCGGTCAGCGTTACTGCCACAGAGCGCTGAGCGGTCAGCGTTACTGCCACAGAGCGCTGAGCGGTCAGCGTTACTGTCACAGAGCGCTGAGCGGTCAGCGTTACTGCCACAGAGCGCTGAGCGGTCAGCGTTACTGCCACAGAGCCCTGAGCGGTCAGCGTTACTGCCACAGAGCGCTGACCGGCCAGTGTTACTGCCACAGAGCGCTGACCAGTTGGCATTACTGCTACTGAGCGCCGATTGGGTAGTCTTTGTATCACTGAGCACTGATTGGTTAGCATTACTCATATTGGGTGCTGATTGGTTGGCATTACTGCTACTAAACATTGGTTAGCTTTTAACTGGTTAGCTTTACTGGGACTGTAAATGACTCACCATTTACAAAAGACCAATTTTCAGCACAAGCTCTATAGAAGCCCATTCATTCTGGAGCGCCCCCTAGTGTCTGAACACCAAGGAGGATATAACGGAGTGTCAAATCTCCTCAATATGAGTTTCAGACTCGCTGCCATCAGACCGCTTACCTCGTTGAAGACAGGATACATCACAGCATAGAGTGTCATGGAAACCATCGAGGCCGTCTCCGCTTCATTCTTAATCTCTTCCATTGTCATCGTCGTCGTGGTGATGAGAGGATGGGCGGAGCGTCACTCACTCCAGAGGACACGTGGAGCTGGAGCCCGGGCGATTTCTGCGGGTGGGAGGAACAGATGAGCGAGATTAGTCCAGCTGGACGAGCCACATTTTCAAGCTAGATAGCAAAGAAATACGCCGTCAGTCAAAAGTTTGGAGACAACCAGCCTTTTAAAGCTCTTCCTAAGCATGTTTTCGCTGATTGATTAGCAATGCCTGTCCATATTAAAGGGCCCATATCATGGAAAACAAAACTTTCCACAATTATGTCTATAAAATATAAGAATTTGATGCAACAACTGTTTACAGTTTTGAAACATGACTATAGATATAGATACAGACACAACACACTGCAAAACCAGTTCACTGTTACTGTGATGTCACAAAATAACACGTACAGCAGGGTTGCCTAATTAGAGTCAGTACGGTCCAGTTAGAGGAGATCTCCTCAGGCCAGTCCAGACCGTCATCATCTCTAACGTGTGTTCTGATTCAGTGGTGTATCCTGTTTACTGAAGTAGTCTAGTATCAGCATCTTATACCATCAGATACTGAAACACCAACACACCACACATACCGTTCAGTATATTTCAGTATATTTACTGTTTAAATACTGAACTGAATTAATTATTTACAAACTAATAATAAATGTTTTTTACTCACTTCAATAAAAACAAGAGCTACATTAAACAAACAGAACACTTAAGCAAAGCAGCGTCTTCTCGTTAACTCAGTTTCACATCTGGACCTGCTGGTCTGAGCCGCCTGTGAAGAATAAACATATACGACTCTCCATTCCTGCCTCAACAGTCGCTCTCCGCCTCCACTTCTCTTTATTACAGCACCTTATTCCTTCTCTGACTCACTTTATCCACCATTCCTGCCTCAACAGTTACCCTTCACCTCCACTTCTCTTTATTACAGCATGTTACGCTTTCTCTGACTCGCTTTACTCTGACTCTCCATTCCTGCCTCAACAGTCGCTCTTCACCTCCACTTCTCTTTATTACAGCACCTTATTCCTTCTCTGACTCACTTTATCCACCATTCCTGCCTCAACAGTTACCCTTCACCTTCACTTCTCTTTATTACAGCACCTTATTCCTTCTCTGACTCACTTTATCCACCATTCCTGCCTCAACAGTTACCCTTCACCTCCACTTCTCTTTATTACAGCATGTTACGCTTTCTCTGACTCGCTTTACTCTGACTCTCCATTCCTGCCTCAACAGTCGCTCTTCACCTCCACTTCTCTTTATTACAGCATGTTACGCTTTCTCTGACTCGCTTTACTCTCTGACTCTTCATTCCAGCCTCAACAGTGACTCTTCACCTCCACTTCTCTTTATTACAGCACCTTATTCCTTCTCTGACTCGCTTTATCCACCATTCCTGCCTCAACAGTCACCCTTCACCTCCACTTCTCTTTATTAGAGCATGTTACGCTTTCTCTGACTTGCTTTATTCTCTGACTCGCTTTACCCTCTGACTGCTGCTTCTCTCTTTGTACCTCGCCTGTATGTGTGCACAGCACTTCTGAATCTGCGCAGATCTGATTGGCTGAGGAGCCTTTGCTGATCTTACAGTGCATATGATTGGTCTGTGAGTTCACTTCGCCGCAAAGTCCATATACCTTTAAGACAAGAAAAGTTCCACCACTTAAAATAAACACTGTCAGAATTAAATCCTTCTCAGTAGTTTACGAGTTTGGGTCCACATTGGACACCGTTTGGGTCCAGACCCGGACGGTGGGCCGCCTGTTGGTGACCTCTGGTCTACACATCTCCTCCTGGATACAGTAATTTAGCTCCACCCTGGTTGATAAAGAGGACAGTATGAGCGTCTATCAATCAGAGAACTTGAGGTAACGAATGTGCTAACAAGTAAAGAACACTAACTTTCATCATTGAGCGCTATTGGGCATCTCAGTAACGTGTTGATTGTTACTGTGATACATCCTATGAGATGTCCTCCCATTGGTCAACGCCAAGGAGCAGGTCGAAGGAGAAGACTAGGTGGAATCTACAGTTCCGGACGCCCATAAAGAGGCAAGATGCTGTAAATGTGTGGGCTACGACAAAATTGTATTGAATTTGCATATTTTTTATGGTTTTATGGCCACAAAGACTATAAATTTATATATTTGGGGGCGAAGCTTCTGAAATAGCACTGAAGAGGGGGAGGGTGTAATTTGCTGTTGAGTTTATATATTAATAACTGGTCTCCAGAATTGCTTACTGTGTCTTTAAACCTAAACTTGCAGGATTTGGACTGAACAGTCAGGCCCGATTAAAGAGCTGAGCTGTTTTATTCCCTTGTTTTGGAGTCAGCACTGAAACTTTTCAGGTGTTTAAAGAGTTTTAACGAGAGTTTGGAAAAGAACCTGTCAGCAGCTGCTCTTCACATCGAGCTAGGTTTTCTAACGAGTGCTGAAGATGAAATGTCAGTAAGGAGCTGCTTTATAATAAATATAGCTTTTGAAAGCATCACAGTCAGAGAGACGGTACAGAGACGGCGATTTAAGACTTATTCTCCCTTCAGTGCAGTCGTACGGGACGAAGACGTCAACACGTCCACTCATCTTAACCAGCGTCAGTAACTTGCTCTCGACTCTGGATCCAGCTTGCTGGTCTAAAGGCCTCCAAGATACGTATCTGAACGGCATGCTATACGAGACAAGCTGAGAAAGAGGACATCCCGTCCCTCCATCCCACCAAGAAAAGGGAACTTCCCGTCGTTCCGTCCCACCAAAAAAGGGAACATCCCGTCCTTCCATCCCACCAAGAAAGGTGACATCCCGTCCCACCAAGAAAGGTGACATCCCATCCTTCCCTCCCACCAAGAAGGGGGACATCCCATCCCTCCGTCCCACCAAGAAAAGGGAACTTCCCGTCGTTCCGTCCCACCAAAAAAGGGAACATCCCGTCCTTCCGTCCCACCAAGAAAGGTGACATCCCATCCTTCCCTCCCACCAAGAAGGGGGACATCCCATCCCTCCGTCCCACCAAGAAGGGGGACATCCCATCCCTCCGTCCCACCAAGAAGGGGGACATCCCATCCCTCCGTCCCACCAAGAAATGAGACATCCTGCCCCTACGTCCCAACAAATAAAAGGGGGCATCCCACCACGAACCAAGACATCCCATCACGAACCGAGACATCCCGCCCCTCCACTACACCACGAACCGACACATCCCGCCCCTCCATCCCATCAAGAACCAAGACATCCCACCCCTCCGTCCCACCAAGAACCGAGACATCACACCCCTCCGTCCCACCAAGAACCGAGACATCACACCAAGAACCGAGGCATCACACCACGAACCGACACATCCCACCCCTCCGTCCCACCAAGAACCGAGACATCACACCACGAACCGACACATCCCACCCCTCCATTCCACCAAGAACCGAGACATCCCACCCCTCCGTTCCACCAAGAACCGAGACATCATGCCCCTCCATCTCACCACAATCAAAGACATCCCACCCCTCCGTCCCACCAAGAACCGAGACATCACACCACGAACCGACACATCCCACCCCTCCATTCCACCAAGAACCGAGACATCCCACCCCTTCGTTCCACCAAGAACCGAGACATCACGCCCCTCCATCTCACCACAATCAAAGACATCCCACCCCTCCGTTCCACCAAGAACCGAGACATCACGCCCCTTCAAGAACCGAGACATCCCACCCCTCCATCCCACCAAGAACCAGTTAAATGAGGTTTTACATTTATTATTTACACTTTGTGGATTTATGTCGCACACACAATCAATTAATTTCTAGGTGACAATTTTCCAAACGTCTTTGAGACTCATAATAATAAGCAGTTTTACGGCTTCGTGCCCAAACAGGGGCTGCATGGACTGAACACGTTTATATAAAAATAAATAAATAAATAAATAAAATTATTCTGCATCTTCTTCATATCGGCTTTGACAGTGTTAGTATATGGATCTTGTCGTCCACTACACTGGAGCGAGCTGCGATCTCCACCTTTAAGAACTTCAGCATCCATTAAAACTTATCTGTAGGTCTTAATCAAGCTGTTTCCACACAATGACAGACGGGAAAATGAGTCATGATCTCAGATATGAGGCAGAACCAGAGAGCGTCCTGGTGGAGAGCTTTCTTATCTGGCGGACAGTCCTCTGACGTCACCACTCACACTGTCACACTAGCTGACTGGACTCTTCCCACATCGTAAAAGTCATAGAATGAGTATTCATTATACATACTCCTGCTGTCCTGGTGTATCGGTGAAGCACTGGGTGCATTAGTCAACCAGTAAGTCCTTTCTTTACTGGAGCCGGAGGTCCTGTGGTGGTCTCTATATGTGGATGCAACATATGGTCTGCAGTCTGTAACTGTAAAACTACAACATGCAGCTGGACTGGAGGTGGGCCGTTGTGGGCTGGAGGTTAGGGAACAAGCCTTGTGACCAGATGGTCGCGGGTTCGATCCCATGAACCAACACGACACGACTGAAGTGCCCCCAACCTCAGGTGCCTGCCCACCGCTTCAGGCAAGTGTGCTCACCGCCCCCCTAGCGTGTATGTTCACTAGTTTGAGTGTATATGTGAGTGTACAGATGGGTTAAATGCAGAGATCTTGAATTTAGATACTATTAGATACTAGATACTATCTTAAAGTATCTATGTATCCAAGCAATGAGTGTTTCTGATTAACTGGCCAATGAGTGTAGATACAAGCTTGTTGGATCTCATAAACTGGTGTTTAACAGTGTTGTCGGGTTGCCAGGTTGCAAATACTATGACTCACTATCACTGTTTCCTGGTGGCGAAGGTAGGCCAACACCTGATTCCTGACACGTTCCTTGCTGATGACGCTCGACCTGAACAGCCAACACCCTGAAGCCCAGAGCAGCTGCGTTCCAGCTTTCACTTCGAGGCAGTGGTGCCGTTTTAATCTGAAACAATTAGAAGGTTTAAACGAACACTGCCATAAAAAGTGATTAGACTAACGCGAGAAGCCCGGAGGAAGAAAAGTGATGAGGTTTGGCACCCAAAAAAAAAAGAAGACATTATTATACTGCGAAATGACGCTCACGCGAGCGTACGGGAAATACTTTACTGCATTGTTTAAATTAAGTGGCTTATTGGAGGCCATTAAATCTCATTTTACGTCCTCTCCATATTTCATAACTCACATTAATTATAAATGAGGGACGAGGGGACCTGCTGGCATGCGGCCCCGTGTACCATAAACACGCTCAGCGGTTCGAAAAGCTCCGGTCCGATCTGTCTGGGTGATGCATGGCAGAGTCTCCGGGCTATTCGTCAGCAGGACTTTCCATTTGCATCCTTTATTACACCAGAAAATATTCACAAACGCGCCCATAAATACCCCGGGAGGTCAGGAGCTCGCGCCGTCTCATTAGGGGGCAAGAAAAATACGCATCCTGTTAATGTAACGATGTGAATTTAATCACCGCAATTTGATTTTCTTTCACAAAGACGATTAAACAAGTGAGTCTTTATAACAAAACCACCTCAAAAACATGAGCAGACTTATGAGCTTCACGCAATATTCATATATTAGTTAGTAGGGCTGTGTATTGGCAAGAACTTGGCGATACAATACGTATCGTGATAGTGGTCACCATTTAATCTATCGAGATATATTGCAAACAAATTGATATACTGCGATTTTTCAAACCCTACTATTAAAACAAACCACTGTATGAACAGGTTTATCAATGCTTTCAATAGCATTGCGCCCTTGTTCTGCTTGTTAATGTTGGAGTGGAGCTGAAAATGGATTACAACACTGCAATCTAGTGGCCAGAGGTTTAAACTAGAAATGGAAGGATCGATCAGCTATGTATCGGTATCGGACGATTTTTAATCAAAATATGCGATCGGTGATCGGCCGATGCTTCTCCAATTTAGAGCTGATCCCGCGAGCCGATCAATGGCATTAAACAAATGAGCCTAATATCTGTATTTCCAGCTAGCGTTTGAGGAACCAAGACAAAGACATTTAACACTATAATCTGATACAGTACTTAAGAGACACCACGCAGCTGAATACAGTGAGTATCAGTAAACAGCAGAGCTAGCACACACAGCTAACACAAAACAAACAACCCAGAACACCTACAGACCAGATCTGACCGGTACCAACAGAACAGCAGCAGCAACTCAATATTCTACATTTAATGATTACAGATTTAGTTTAAAACAACAGAGTCTGAGTTTAATGACTGCAGTTTTTACTGTATTTATTTAATTAGCTTTTTTCTTTTTAAATTAATGGTCTAAATAGAATGATTGCAGTATTGGCGATATTGGTTTGATTTGCTTTGTTTATTTACTGATTATGCTGAGCTCGTTAAAAATGGTAATAAACCAGTTTCAACCATGTTTCATGACTTAACAAAAATAACTAAAATGTAGCCCTGCCGTGGCGTATATCCCGCCCTCGATCGGTATCGGCTATCGGCCGATCGTGCTGAAAGGTGATCAGCACAAAAACACTGATCAGTCCATCTCTACTGTATATCACTGACTCTGGATCAGCTGCGCAAGTATCACTGACTCTGGATCAGCTGCGCAAGTACCACTGACTCTGGATCAGCTGCGTGAGTATCACTGACTCTGGATCAGCTGCGTGAGTATCACTGACTCTGGATCAGCTGCGTAAGTATCACTGACTCTGGATCAGCTGCGTGAGTATCACTGACTCTGGATCAGCTGCGTGAGTATCACTGACTCTGGATCAGCTGCATGAGTGGCACTGACTCTGGATCAGCTGCGTGAGTATCACTGACTCTGGATCAGCTGCGTAAGTATCACTGACTCTGGATCAGCTGCGCAAGTAGCACTGACTTTGGATCAGCTGCGCAAGTATCACTGACTCTGGATCAGCTGCGTAAGTAGCACTGACTCTGGATCAGCTGCGTGAGTAGCACTGACTCTGGATCAGCTGCGTGAGTATCACTGACTCTGGATCAGCTGCGTGAGTAGCACTGACTCTGGATCAGCTGCATAAGTATCACTGACTCTGGATCAGCTGCGTAAGTAGCACTGACTCTGGATCAGCTGCGTAAGTAGCACTGACTCTGGATCAGCTGCGTAAGTAGCACTGACTCTGGATCAGCTGCATGAGTAGCACTGACTCTGGATCAGCTGCATGAGTAGCACTGACTCTGGATCAGCTGCATGAGTATCACTGACTCTGCATAACTACACACATACATATACACATACATATACACACACACATACATATATATATATATATATATATATATACATACACACACACACAGAAACACAGCAGCTGAAGGTGTTGGCAAAGTCTGCAAGGCAAAAAAGTTGAGGGCGATTTAACTTCATGCTAATTAGGAGCGAACAGGAAGTGAGCACTGAGCAGGGAGGTATGGTTCATATATATTTCTTGCTATTAAAGACGGAGGAACGCTGACACTTCACCACGAATAGACACACTGCACATACGTTATCAGTCAAACGTTTGCACACACCTACTCAGGTTTGTTCTTCTGTGTACTATATTAATAGTACTAATATTAGTGAATAAGTCTGAAGAGATCAGAACTATAGAATCGTTGGTATGGAATTATTCCTGGAGCAGAATTAAACATCTGGTTGTGTTTAAAGAATGTTTAGAGGGTCTTTTAGAAATGAGCTCATTTGCTCTGATGCAGGTTTACATACTTTGAACATTCTGACCGGCAGCTTCATGAGGAGCCACATGAGCTGCTTCTCTAACAGGACTGAAGAAGATAGTGTAGATGCTGAGATCTTGTTCTGGTAAACAGGTTTGGGGGTTTTATAGCTCTTATAAAAACATACATTCTCATTTTTACATTTAAATACAGACAAATGTTTGTTTTAGTAATATCTGTGTACGTGGGCTTCAATATTTACTCTCCAAAGATTTAGATTTTTTTTTTTTTTTAAGCTGGAATGTATCTGATTTGCACAAGGATAACGAGATTAACTTTACTTCTGGCTAAACTTGGGATATCAAACTGGTTCTCCAGCATCAGCATTCTAGCCGTTTTCTACCCAGCAGGCTCATATCATTAATACAGTGCAGTATCTTAGTGTTTCTAATGTTTTATTGTGTTTTTAATGCTCAGTCAGTTCAGTACCCAGTTTAATAATCACTACTGACTCCCTGATAAACTCATTTACATCATCAAACATCCTCATTATTCTTTTAATAATCATTCAGTTCAGACCATGGGCAGAAGAAATAGCTGTAGAACCATAGTAGTGTATTACAGTCTGTCAGAACGACCGACGCCCCCTACGCTTCCTGTAGTGTATTACAGTCTGTCAGAACGACCGACGCCCCCTACGCTTCCTGTAGTGTATTACAGTCTGTCAGAACGACCGACGCCCCCTACGCTTCCTGTAATGTATTACAGTCTGTCAGAACTACCGTCGCCCCCTACGCTTCCTGTAGTGTATTACAGTCTGTCAGAACCACCGTCGCCCCCTACGCTTCCTGTAGTGTATTACAGTCTGTCAGAACCACCGTCGCCCCTTACGCCTCCTGTAGTGTATTAGTCTGTCAGAACCACCGTCGCCCCCTACGCTTCCTGTAGTGTATTACAGTCTGTCAGAACGACCGTCGCCCCCTACGCTTCCTGTAGTGTATTACAGTCTGTCAGAACGACCGACGCCCCCTACGCTTCCTGTAATATATTACAGTCTGTCAGAACGACCGTCGCCCCCTACGCTTCCTGTAGTGTATTACAGTCTGTCAGAACGACCGTCGCCCCCTACGCTTCCTGTAGTGTATTACAGTCTGTCAGAAAGACCGACGCCCCCTACGCTTCCTGTAGTGTATTACAGTCTGTCAGAACCACCGTCGCCCCCTACGCTTCCTGTAGTGTATTACAGTCTGTCAGAACGACCGTCGCCCCCTACGCTTCCTGTAGTGTATTACAGTCTGTCAGAACCACCGTCGCCCCCTACGCTTCCTGTAGTGTATTACAGTCTGTCAGAACCACCGTCGCCCCCTACGCTTCCTGTAGTGTATTACAGTCTGTCAGAACCACCGTCGCCCCCTACGCCTCCTGTAGTGTATTACAGTCTGTCAGAACCACCGTCGCCCCCTACGCTTCCTGTAGTGTATTACAGTCTGTCAGAACGACCGTCGCCCCCTACGCTTCCTGTAGTGTATTACAGTCTGTCAGAACGACCGACGCCCCCCTACGCTTCCTTTAGTGTATTACAGTCTGTCAGAACGACCGACGCCCCCTACGCTTCCTGTAGTGTATTACAGTCTGTCAGAACGACCGTCGCCCCCTACGCTTCCTGTAGTGTATTAGTCTGTCAGAACCACCGTCGCCCCCTACGCTTCCTGTAGTGTATTACAGTCTGTCAGAGCGACCGTCACCCCCTACGCTTCCTGTAGTGTATTACAGTCTGTCAGAACCACCGTCGCCCCCTACGCCTCCTGTAGTGTATTACAGTCTGTCAGAACCACCGTCGCCCCCTACGCTTCCTGTAGTGTATTACAGTCTGTCAGAACCACCGTCGCCCCCTACGCTTCCTGTAGTGTATTACAGTCTGTCAGAACCACCGTCGCCCCCTACGCTTCCTGTAGTGTATTACTGTCTGTCAGAACGACCGTCGCCCCCTACGTTTCCTGTAGTGTATTACAGTCTGTCAGAACCACCGTCGGCCCCTACGCTTCCTGTAGTGTATTACAGTCTGTCAGAACCACCGTCGCCCCCTACGCTTCCTGTAGTGTATTACAGTCTGTCAGAACCACCGTCGCCCCCTATGCTTCCTGTAATGTATTACAGTCTGTCAGAACGACCGTCGCCCCCTACGCTTCCTGTAGTGTATTACAGTCTGTCAGAACCAACGTCGCCCCCTACGCTTCCTGTAGTGTATTACTGTCTGTCAGAACGACCGTCGCCCCCTACGTTTCCTGTAGTGTATTACAGTCTGTCAGAACCACCGTCGCCCCCTACGCTTCCTGTAGTGTATTACAGTCTGTCAGAACCACCGTCGCCCCCTACGCTTCCTGTAGTGTATTACAGTCTGTCAGAACCACCGTCGCCCCCTACGCTTCCTGTAGTGTATTACAGTCTGTCAGAACGACCGTCGCCCCCTACGCTTCCTGTAGTGTATTACAGTCTGTCAGAACACTATGAACATGAACACAGAACCATGAACACTCAAAGGCAATTAAAAAAAGAAAATCATCTACACTTTTGAAAAAGATGGTTCCCCAATGGTTCTTTAGTGAAGACCAGAATTCTATACAGAACCATGAACACTCAAAGAAATGGTTCTTCAGATTGATGGAGAACATTCTGGAACCTTTCTGTAAATCTTCTAAACTCTTAAAAACAAGGTTCTTCATGGGGTCTTTACTAAAAAATATATAGTTCTATATAGAATATAAATTTCTATATTGAACCATAAACATTTAAAAACATCTGAAATGTTTCTTCAGATTTGGAAGGTTCTTCTTCTTTTACACTCTTCTATACTTATATAACGGTGGTTCTTCAAGGGTTCTTTAGTAAAGACCAGAGTTCCATATAAAACCACAAACCCTCAAAGAAATTGTTCTTCAGACTGATGGAGAATGTGTTGTAACCTTTTTAAAAAATTTTAAACCTCCTAAAAAGAATGTTCTTCAATGGTTCTTTAGTAAAGACTCTGGTTCTATACAGAACCATGAACACTCAAAGAAGCCTTAGAAGGTTCTGTGCAGAACCAGAGTTTTATTTAGAACCTTTTTTCCCCAAAAAAGTTCCAAATAAAACATTCTCCCTCAATGTGAAGAACCACTGCACAAGACAAAGGATAATTTGGGCAAATGTTCCCTGTTCTATACAGAATCACTGTCTGCATTAAAGAACCTTTGAAGAACCATCTTTTTTAAAAAGAGTACAAATAAGATGTGGAAGGTTGTAACTACAGAAGTCGCCTTTTTGTGCTATCTAGAACCATGTTCAAAGAGAAACATATACAACATATCCTCCACCAATCTAGAGAACCACTCCACCATGCAAATGGCCATTTAAGAAATATGTGGTTCAATATTTGAAAGAACCCTTGAAGAAGCATGTTTTTTTATTTAGAAGTTATCAGAACAGCAATTTGACAGAAGGTTCTCGCTGTGCTGAAATACTGAAATAGACAGGGGTTCTTTAGATTTTTATTTTTAATCTTCTTCACTCTTAAAAAGATGTTTCTTTAAGGGTTCTTTAGCAAATACACTGGTACTAGACAGAACCATGAACATTCAACCTACTTAGGATGGTTCTCTGTAACACGAATGGTTTTTCAGATTGATGGAGGCTTTCTGAAAACCTTATACACGCTTAAATTGATATTTAAAGGGTTCTTTAGTGAAGACAATGGTTCTACACAGAACCATGAACACTCAGAGAATGTTAGAAGGTTCACTGCTACATGAAATTGTTCTTCAAATTGCTAAAACCTTCTTGAGAATCACATGCACTCTTAAACAGATGGTTCTTTAGGGGTTATTGAGTAAAGACACTGGTTCTATACAGAACCATGAACACTCAAAAGGGTTTTTGCAACATAAAATGGATCTTCAAACAGATGAAACCTTTTTAAAAACCTTATACGCTCTTAAAAAGAAGGTTCTCTGCACTGTGGGATTGTTAAAGAACCCAAAAACATGGCTCTTACGGGTTCTTTAGTAAAGACATAGGCTCTACACAGAACCATGAACACTCAAACTATCTAAGAAGGTTCTCTTTATACACGAAATGGCTAGAGAACGCTAAAAGGTGGTTCTTTAAGGGTTCTTTAGTAAATACATTGGATCTAGGCGGAAGCATAAACACTTAAGAGAACCTTAGACGGTTCTGTGCCGCATAAAGACAGCTGTAACCAGTAATTTAGTACTATGGATGCCCTGAAATGCTAAAACATGTTCAGCAGAACTAAAATTCGGCTTTTAGGGATGATTTTTCCTTCGAGAACTTTCCTCTGTACATGTACTTTAACCATCGTCACCTCAGATAACATCAACCCAACAGGAATGCTAAGCTAGCTTAGCTGCTCCCACCGCAGACGCCCAAACCTCCAGCCAGGCCGGCTTCTAATTCCCGGATTTGACGTTAAATACATCTTAGACGTCGCAGTAAATCCGAATGTACGAGTTTAAAACGCGGTCTCGGCGGGTGACTTTGTTACTGTGGGGTCGTGAAGCTCAGTTAGCCTGTTAGCTGACGAGCTAACCGGCTAGCGTAAATTCGTGCTAGCTAACGCAGCGCTGGTTACGTTCGCCAAGTTTAATGTCGTTAAGTCGTACCTGCTGAGGTGAAACCGCGCCGAACCCTCTTCTTCCCCGCCGCGGATCTTCAACAATAAATCTAAACGTTTTCTTTCCGACGGAAGACGGAAGTTTTCTGCATGACCAAAATCCACAAAATAAGGGAGGATCTGTTTTTTTGTGAATACCAACAGCGGAATGAATCGCGAGGTGGAGACACAGAGAATTGTAGTCCTTTCCGCCTACGAAAGAGCGCTTGCCTATGGGGGAAAAGACTACAACTCCCATCACGGGTTTTGATTGGCTGTGCTTGGCGTGACTAACATGATTGACGCGGCGTTTGGCCAATCACATCTTCCACACGATCAGCGCTTTTTTATTTATATCCTTCATTTGTTATAAACCATGTAAAAACGATTACTTTTATAAATAGAGTGTTTATTTTGTTGTTCGCGCGATAGATTTGTTGTTGTTTATGCAACCCGTTTTGCAAATAAATGTTATTTTCATCGACCAATTAGCGCCGAGAGGCGGGACGGAGCGCCTCGGGAAAATATAATAGTGTGAGCAGCGTGTGGTGAAGGACAAGCTGCGCTGAGGAGCACACAGGAGCTCGACATCCACCTAGAAACGCACGGTAAGGATCGCGATGCGTGTTTCTATATGATTTATGCTGGAAATAAATCAGAATTATGTTTTAAAAAAACGATGCAATTGTTTGATGACTGGGTTTTTTTTTAGCACTGATGCAATGAGTGGTAAACAAGCCTCAGTGCCTTTATATGGACATGCAAATGTGGGAGCCCATGTGCTTCGCTTTAACGAAACCACGCCTACGTTAAAAAGCCACATCTGTTTATTAGCAGGACAGATGTGGTGTGTAATATTAATAAAGGCTGCCATGCAACTTTGCAGCTGGTGGATGGGTTGGGTCAGTAAAGGAAGAAAATAACAGCAGATGTGGTCAGAGCTCACATTTGTGGTCAGTCCAGTATTGCAACCTATAGAAACTAACACATATGGCTCAGTTGTGTTGGAGTATATGCTTATTTCCATTCACGCCGGAGCAGCTTGCAGGTCTGCTGATGCTGTGATCATGTATGCCGACACGAGAAAGCCAAGGATGTGCAGTACCTGCACGGATTAAAGGCTCACTGGAGGATCCAGATGCTGCAGCCTGCTCACATCTGGATGCCGGAGAGCTTCACCTTCAGAAAAATCCCATTTCATGTTTCTGTAAAGGAGACCCTGTAGAGGAGCCGGAGGGTTGTGAGTGGACGCTGTAGAGGATTATTCATCATGGCTGTGTGAGGTGGCAGGTCTGTCTTTCTGTTTCTGACGTGCGCACATGGGGGTTCAGCTGAAAGACAGAGGGGGGGGGGATATAGAGAGAGGGGGGTTGTGGAAACCTGTGACAGGTGTAGAGGAAGAGGTCAGTAATCTGACGGATGAATAACTGGCGAGATGGTCAGCGGGGAGAGTGAAAGGTGTGGACGGGTTGTGATGGAATTGCACCACTTTGTTTGATGCGCAGGCTTCTTTAGGGTGGTCTTCTCCCCCCCAGGGCCTGTGCATTGATCCTATGCATTGATTGGTGCTCCGTGGGGGCGGATTGCGTGCTAATTTGCAGCGATGACCGATAGCGGCTGCCCCAAAGCTGCGCCTTCATTATCATTCCACACATACACGCGCGTACAGTGCAGCGGCGCACGGGCAGGAACGCAACCGAGCAGAAACATGCTGGGTTCATAAACTGCAGCTTTTTATAAAGGATTCAAATCCAGATTCAGACGAGAGGAACACACTGTCAGTGCTGCCAGCCTGACACACCAAATTTTATTAAAAAGATTATAATTGAGTGTTTGAGGTGTAAACAGAGTGTGTGAAATGGTTCAATTGATATTTACAGTGGTGGTGGTGGTGTTTACGGTGGTGGTGATGGTGTTTACAGTGGTGGTGGTGGTGTTTACGGTGGTGGTGATGGTGTTTACAGTGGTGGTGATGTTTACTGTGGTGGTGATGGTGTTTACAGTGGAGGAGGTGGTGATGTTTACGGTGGTGATGGTGGTGATGGTGTTTTTACGGTAGTGGTGGTGATGGTGTTTACAGTGGTGGTGATGGTGTTTACAGTGGTGGTGATGGTGTTTACAGTGGCGGTGATGTTGTTTACTGTGGTGATGATGGTGTTTACAGTGGTGGTGATGGTGTTAACAGTGGTGGTGATGGTGTTTACAGTGGTGGTGATGGTGTTTACAGTGGTGGTGATGGTGTTTACTGTGGTGATGATGTTGTTTACAGTGGTGGTGATGGTGTGTACAATGGTGGTGATGGTGTTTACAGTGGTGGTGATGGTGTTTACAGTGGTGGTGATGGTAATCAGGGGTCTCCATGTCTACAACACTAATCTACACATTGTATTTACTATGAAACCCACCAGTGAAGCTACACGTGTCTTCTGAGTTGATCTGGATGTTGATGGTAAAATGTGGAAGATCTGAAAATACTAGGTTTTCTTTGGGGACTATTTGAACCTCACAGCGTCCTGCATGTATCCCTCCACCATGAATGGAGTTTAAGACTGAGATCTTCTCTAAACTATCATAAACAGATTCTCAGAATCAGACAGTGTATTTATAACATCTACTGTAAGAACTTTCTGTGAGGAGCTTTTAGAGGTGGACGTCTGGTTCCATTCACCTCCACTGTGAACAGTCAGACAGGGTAGGAGAGTTAAAGGGCAGTTTGGCTGCTTTGTTGTCGTTTTTGGGGGCAGGTGGTGTAAAGACGTTGTTTTTCGGTGCACGGGCGGGTTTGTCCTGGGCCGCGGTAACCTTGGCACACGCCCAGCCTGTTCCGCTGGTGTCCCACTGAATGGACTCTTTCTTCCTGAAGCTGCTCGCAGGGATTAATAAGCTCTTCACCTCGCAGCGTCTACCTGAAGACTTTCCTGGGATTCCTTAAAGGGCCCGTCTCCCGCAAACTCTAAACCTCCCTGCGTTTCTCTGAGACAAAGATAGAATAGAAAGTAGAATATGCTCCGAAAAAGCTTGGACAAAATTCTGGTTCCATAGACTTACATTAAAAATAGACAGTTTTGGTCCTCTCCTGTAAAGTTGCCAATTTGGACATATAATTTGAGCTGCAACTTGAACAGCCTTGTTTTTGTGACATCACAAAAGCTAAGACATGCTCAGCATACTGTATACGTAAGCCCTGCCCCTTCACGGTGAAGCTATAAGGCGTGTTTCTGCCCTGACTGCTTTCTAAATGAGGTGCAGTACAGGCAGCCAATCTTACTACAGCTAATTTACATAGCCCTCTCTTAAAGGCACAGTAACACAGTTTAAAGGGGCGAGAGCGCTTAAATAAATTAAAAGAAGATCTTTTAAGGTCACAGAAAGTGATCCTGGAGAAGTGTTGTTAATATTTGAACTTGAAACACATCCACGCCTCCCCTCACTTCGCCTGCAGAAGCTCCGCCCCCCCAAATTCATACACCTGCGTAGCCTGGATAAGGCCGCGACAACCGCACAGCAAGTGATGTAGCTACTAGAGCCCGGTTCTCACTACACGACTGTCTGAGCTGTAATGGTGATTCTTTCAGTTGTTGTGGTTTTTACACTACATGACTGATCGGCGTCACGGGGTCACCAATTACACGACTTTCACCCTGGAGAACCGCCCACTCATCTGGCTGCTGTCCAATAACACGAGAACTGAACTCTGGTGAGAAGTAAACTCTGGTGAGAAGTAAACTCTGGTGAGAACTGAACTCTGGTGAGAACTGAACTTTGGTGAGAACTGAACTCTGGTGAGAACTGAACTCTGGTGAGAACTGAATTCTGGTGAGAACTGAACTTTGGTGAGAACTGAACTCTGGTGAGAACTGAACTCTGGTGAGAACTGAACTCTGGTGAGAACTGAACTCTGGTGAGAACTAAACTCTGGTGAGAACTAAACTCTGGTGAGAACTGAACTCTGGTGAGAACTGAACTCTGGTGAGAAGTAAACTCTGGTGAGAACTGAACTCTGGTGAGAACTGAACTCTGGTGAGAACTGAACTTTGGTGAGAACTGAACTCTGGTGAGAACTGAACTCTGGTGAGAACTAAACTCTGGTGAGAACTGAACTCTGGTGAGAACTGAACTCTGGTGAGAACTGAACTCTGGTGAGAACTGAACTCTGGTGAGAACTAAACTCTGGTGAGAACTGAATTCTGGTGAGAACTGAACTTTGGTGAGAACTGAATTCTGGTGAGAACTGAACTTTGGTGAGAAGTAAACTCTGGTGAGAACTGAACTCTGGTGAGAACTGAACTCTGGTGAGAACTGAACTCTGGTGAGAACTGAACTCTGGTGAGAACTAAACTCTGGTGAGAACTGAATTCTGGTGAGAACTGAACTCTGGTGAGAACTGAACTCTGGTGAGAACTGAACTCTGGTGAGAACTGAACTCTGGTGAGAACTAAACTCTGGTGAGAACTGAACTCTGGTGAGAACTGAACTCTGGTGAGAACTGAACTCTGGTGAGAAGTAAACTCTGGTGAGAACTGAACTCTGGTGAGAACTGAACTCTGGTGAGAACTGAACTTTGGTGAGAACTGAACTCTGGTGAGAACTGAACTCTGGTGAGAACTAAACTCTGGTGAGAACTGAACTCTGGTGAGAACTGAACTCTGGTGAGAACTGAACTCTGGTGAGAACTGAACTCTGGTGAGAACTAAACTCTGGTGAGAACTGAATTCTGGTGAGAACTGAACTCTGGTGAGAACTGAATTCTGGTGAGAACTGAACTCTGGTGAGAAGTAAACTCTGGTGAGAACTGAACTCTGGTGAGAACTGAACTCTGGTGAGAACTGAACTCTGGTGAGAACTGAACTCTGGTGAGAACTAAACTCTGGTGAGAACTGAATTCTGGTGAGAACTGAACTTTGGTGAGAAGTAAACTCTGGTGAGAAGTAAACTCTGGTGAGAACTGAACTCTGGTGAGAACTGAACTCTGGTGAGAACTGAACTCTGGTGAGAACTAAACTCTGGTGAGAACTGGCGACACCATGTAGAACATACACATTTCCAAACCGGACGTCAACAAACAAGCAGTACGAGTTGTTACTGCGCTGATCTGCAGATTGGATTTCTTGAGTCCGAGTAGAGCGAGAACCTCCTGCAGACATTGGTTACTGTTGGTGTTCTCCTCCTCGACTGTCGCGTCGCCCGCAGAGAGATTGGCTCAACGGTGACGCCGTTCTCTCTCTACACGATTCCATTGGCTGTAGCTAGACGCTGCTGTTGACTCACAGTCGCCGACTGGTCTAGATATTAAACGTGCTAGACGTTTGCCGGTCTTCTATCATTTCATCCTAACCATCGATCAGTCCTACCAAGGTTTATTGCGCATGCGCACATGACGATTACGCCAAGATTTCGATGGTTGGCGCGTACGATCGACAGATCTGCGCCGCGGATGTTTCGTCTGTGATTAGTCAGCGAGCGTCTTTCAGCAGTTCAAGCTACATGACTGAGCGAGCGCCGAGTGACCGCCGATTTGCCTTCGAGCAGAGGTTCCTATCCGATCTACAAACAACAGTCGGCGACTGAACATCAGGATAAAGTCGTGTAGCGTGAACTAGACATAACATCAGCAGGTTGAGAGTTAGTGGACTGCCTTTGTCTACAACTGCTGCTGTAACTGTAACTGTACTAGCTAATGGGCCAAAACAGCACCGACCGGTTGGTTCTCTGAAAGTTCCCAACAGAGCAACAACCTCCTCATCCCTTTACCCGCCTTTCAGCTCACCGCGAGTCCGCTTCTTATTCACCAGCGTCTTGTTTGAACCTTCCTGTTCCACCTTAAATGGAGGAAAACAACTCGAATAAGAAGCCGACCTGAGCCTCGTCAGCTCTCTGAGGTCTCTCCACCGTTGATCCTCCTCACTGACGTTAACACAGCTCCGTATTTGTTCTTCAGATCTTCTCTCTTTGGCTGTTTCCCGGCCATCTCTCCTTCTTAACCCCGTGAGTGGAGTGAAGCGGCAGACATTCCTGCTCCCTATTCCGTTCCGGGTTTTCTGTTTCTCACTCCTCACATGTCAGGGAAACCACTCCCCCTGTATGACTCGTTCTTATGATGTTTAGTTATGTCTTGAACGTGTTGTAACTTCGTCTTTTGCCGTCAGAATGAAGAGGGAGTCAGAGTTTCAAGCTTGTTTAATTGGAATTGCGGTACCGTCTTAGCTCTGAGCTTCACCCCTGATCTGAAGCTGATCAGAAGCGGGTCAAAATCTGGTCTGAAGCTGGTCTGGTCGTATGGTGTCTTACAGGGGCCGGCCTTCCATTGCCCTCAGGTCACATGGGCTCCTCCTGGCCATGTCGTAACCTCCCTGCGGTTCCGGGCCGTCTCTGGGCCAGTTGTTATCTCCTGGTGGAGGGGCTCTTGAGCCCTGGGGTGTCTAAAGATAACATCGCAGGGTCTGGCTCTCGAGCTTCCCACTGTCGGGGACAATAAAACCAGGATGTTCTCGTACTCTCCTGGCCACCTGTCTTTAACAAACGCTATAGTGTGTTTTTCCCAAAATATAATCCAATAAGATTAATACAAGCTAAAAGTTATATAAAGAAAAAGATACAACAAACGTGTATCAATTCTGTGGTTTGTCTTTGTTGTTAAAGCGAAAATGAGCTGAGAATTCTCTGCTACGGGCTTTTTTGGGGGGATTTAGGCTTAAATTGTCTGTATAGCTTTGTAGTGTATGAAGGTTGGTCGTGTGCGAGTCTCAGAGTCTGTGTTCTCGAGGCTGAAGGCTTTCTGAAATACTGCTCCGGTCAAAATCACGTTGGCCGCTTACATGCTCTGTTTTAGGCAATGCCTGGAGTTCAGCACGTAGCCCCTCCCCTTCCCCTGTACTGCTCATGAGTATTAACTGTTACTGCTTAGCTGGGAGAGTGTTGTGTTGTTTAGTTGCTCTGTTTATTTCCCATTTACAGTCTCAGGGCTGTGTCCCAACACCAGCACACACACACAGAGCAGACAGCTGGTGGGCTATGAGGACACGTTTACTTAATCTGACCAAAAGTAATTGGACTGAAATCGCATACTGCACCTTTAAGACGCTCACATGACTCCTGACATTTGCACTGCATGAATGCATGTCTTTATATAGCACTGCAGTGTCTGATGCACTCACACCAGCACAACACACACTAACAGTGTCACTGCAGTGCTGAGAATGACGCACCTCCCTAATAGTATCTGCCCTGTGGTGGTCCTGTGGGGGTCCTGATCATTAAAGAACAGAGTAATAAAGTATACAGAGAATCAGATGAACTACAGTCTGTAAGCAGAGCTCCTGTATGGTCGGTGGAGCTGATACAGTGGACAGTGAGTGGAGGTCCTGTATGGTCAGTGGAGCTGATACAGTGGACAGTGAGTGGAGGTCCTGTATGGTCAGTGGAGCTGATACAGTGGGACAGTGAGTGGAGGTCCTGTATGGTCAGTGGAGCTGATACAGTGGACAGTGAGTGGAGGTCCTGTATGGTCAGTGGAGCTGATACAGTGGACAGTGAGTGGAGGTCCTGTATGGTCAGTGGAGCTGATACAGTGGTCAGTGAGTGTAGGTCCTGTATGGTCAGTGGAGCTGATACAGTGGACAGTGAGTGGAGGTCCTTTATGGTCAGTGGAGCTGATACAGTGGACAGTGAGTGGAGGTCCTGTATGGTCAGTGGAGCTGATACAGTGGACAGTGAGTGGAGGTCCTGTATGGTCAGTGGAGCTGATACAGTGGACAGTGAGTGGAGATATAAGGAGGTGGTTCTAATGTTATTGCTGATGTGTTTATGTGAATGTATTGGTTTGTGACCTCACAATAACTGTCGATTCAAAACAAGACTATATATATATATATTTATTTTTTTTTTTTAATTATTTTTTTTTTATATGAGCTGTTTGGGAATGTGTATGTGGAAAATGGGAACGTCCGTAAATGTACCACCGTGGATTTGGCGTCTGTTGTGCTGTGCTGACATTTACAGGGAACATTTTCATGCAGCAGGACGTCGGGAGAGAGCGAGCAAGCGTCCTCCAGCATCTCCGTGTGAATTATTGATAGAAAAAAAAAAAAAAAAAACAAGTTCACCAAGTTTATAACCACGTCCTGATAGCAATTGTTCACATACTCTGAACCTCCAACTCTGTTCTTCAGATACAAATCCTACTTTTACAGAAGAGGGAGGATAAACGGGCTGAGTTCCAAATACTACACTGTTACGTAACAGACTGGTTAATATTTACACCCTCAACATTTACACACAACCACAACACCAACCAGAACATTTACACACAACCACAACACCAACCAGCAACCAGAACATTTACACACAACCACAACACCAACCAGCAACCAGAACATTTACACACAACCACAACAACAACCAGCAACCAGAACATTTACACACAACCACAACACCAACCAGAACATTTACACACAACCACAACACCAACCAGCAACCAGAACATTTACACACAACCACAACACCAACCAGCAACCAGAACATTTACACACAACCACAACACCAACCAGCAACCAGAACATTTACACACAACCACAACAACAACCAGCAACCAGAACATTTACACACAACCACAACACCAACCAGAACAGTTACACACAACCACAACACCAACCAGCAACCAGAACATTTACACACAACCACAACACCAACCAGCAACCAGAACATTTACACACAACCACAACACCAACCAGCAACCAGAACATTTACACACAACCACAACACCCAACCAGAACATTTACACACAACCACAACACCAACCAGCAGCCAGAACATTTACACACAACCACAACACCAACCAGAACATTTACCACACAACCACAACACCAACCAGAACATTTACACACAACCCCAACACCAACCAGCAGCCCAGAACATTTACACACAACCACAACACCAACCAGAACATTTACACACAACCACAACACCAACCAGCAACCAGAACATTTACACACAACCACAAACACCAACCAGCAACCAGAACATTTATACACAACCACAACACCAACCAGCAACCAGAACATTTACACACAACCACAACACCAACCAGCAACCAGAACATTTACACACAACCACAACACCAACCAGCAGCCAGAACATTTACACACAACCACAACACCAACCAGAACATTTACACACAACCACAACACCAACCAGCAACCAGAACATTTACACACAACCACAACACCAACCAGCAACCAGAACATTTACACACAACCCACAACACCAACCAGAACATTTACACACAACCACAACACCAACCAGAACATTACACACAACCACAACACCAACCAGCAACCAGAACATTTACACACAACCACAACACCAACCAGAACATTTACACACAACCACAACACCAACCAGAACATTTTACACACAACCACCACACCAACCAGCAACCAGAACATTTACACACAACCACAACACCAACCAGCAACCAGAACATTTACACACAACCACAACACCAACCAGCAACCAGAACATTTACACACAACCACAACACCAACCAGCAACCAGAACTTTTACCCACAACCACAACACCAACCAGAACATTTACACACAACCACAACACCAACCAGCAGCCAGAACATTTACACACAACCACAACACCAACCAGAACATTTACACACAACCACAACACCAACCAGAACATTTACACACACCCACAACACCAACCAGCAACCAGAACATTTACACACAACCACCACACCAACCAGCAACCAGAACATTTACACACAACCACAACACCAACCAGCAACCAGAACATTTACACACAACCACAACACCAACCAGCAACCAGAACATTTACACACAACCACAACACCAACCAGAACATTTACACACAACCACAACACCAACCAGCAACCAGAACATTTACACACAACCACCACACCAACCAGCAACCAGAACATTTACACACAACCACCACACCAACCAGCAACCAGAACATTTACACACAACCACAACACCAACCAGCAACCAGAACATTTACACACAACCACAACACCAACCAGAACATTTACACACAACCACAACACCAACCAACAACCAGAACATTTACACACAACCACAACACCAACCAGAACATTTACACACAACCACAACACCAACCAGAACATTTACACACAACCACAACACCAACCAGTAACCAGAACATTTACACACAACCACAACACCAATCAGAACATTTACACACAACCACAACACCAACCAGCAACCAGAACATTTACACACAACCACAACACCAATCAGAACATTTACACACAACCACAACACCAACCAGCAACCAGAACATTTACACACAACCACAACACCAACCAGAACGGTGGTGGAGAAATCCAGAGTTCCAGGCTGTGAAGGGAACGTCGCCACTTTTCATTCCTTCCCAACAAACAACCCAACTGTCAGAGCTCCATGTTGATCTTTAAACCAGCCTGAAGTTCCTCTTCTCCACATTCTTCATCTAATGTTCCACCTTAAACACTGCTTATTTACAGTAAGAGCCTCATTTTATTTGGTCTGTGTTGCTTCTGTGTGATCATCACCGCTGTAAACCAGCCAATCAGAGCAGAGCACATCTAAATATTCATGAGCTTAACAGAGAACATAGAGAGTAAATGGGTTTAGAACCACATCTGGGTGACCAAAGACACACAAACCTTCTCTGTAGAAGATCAGAACAGTTTAAATACTGAATAAATACTGAAGTAATAAGTACGGTGGTGAGGTTAACTGTGGATTACTGAAGTAGTAGTAGGAGCTGCTGGACGAGATGTTCTTCAGGTCTCTGTGAAGTGGCTGAGGGGGAAGGTTGGGTGGAAGTGCTGCTGCAGATGAATTAATGAAGAGGTCTGAGCATGTGGAGATGTGAACTGAGTGATTGACTCTGACACCCTCACAGTTCCAGCAGTGCTCTGAAGGCCGTCCACGGGGGTCTTTCCTGCAGGACCGAGGGCTCTGAAAGCCCCCCGCAATCCTAGCGACATTGATTTGAGGCAGTTTTGTTCTTTTATGCCTTTAAAACTCGCCGAAAACGATCGCTTCCATCCTTCTTTCATGCTGATGGAGAAAGAGTGGAGGCTGCATCTCTCTCTCTCTCTCTCTCTCTCCCCCCCCCAGAGGAGGTGGAGGAGGGATTTCCGTATGATGTGTGACTTTCAAGCGTCTCAGCCGGAGAGAAGGAGAGAGGGATGGGGAAGGAGGATATAGTGAGAGAAGGGGAAAGGAAGAGAGCTGGGGGAGGGGAGGGATGGGGAGGAGAGATGGATTGAAGGAGGAAAAGAGGAGAGTATCAGGAATGTAGAGAGGGAGAGAGAAAGAGAACAACAGAGACAGACGGGGAGAATCTTAATGAGAAGAGAAGGAAAGAGGGAGAAGGAGGAAGAAGGAAGACTGAGGAGAGTGATGGAGAGAGAAAGAGGGTGGAAGGAGGACAGAAATCTCTCTCTCTCTCTCTCTCACACACACTCTCTTTCTGAGTAATTCATAGTACTTTCTGAGTAATTCATAGTAGTTACAGAGTAATTCATAGTAGATGCAGAAAGAGCTATAGTACTTTCTGAGTAATTCATAGTAGTTACAGAGTAATTCATAGTAGATGCAGAAAGAGCTATAGTACTTGCTGAGTAATTCATAGTAGTTACTGAGTAATTCATAGTAGTTACTGAGTAGTTCATAGTAGATGCAGAAAGAGCTATAGTACTTGCTGAGTAATTCATAGTAGTTACTGAGTAATTCATAGTAGATGCAGAAAGAGCTATAGTACTTGCTGAGTAATTCATAGTAGTTACTGAGTAATTCATAGTAGATGCAGAAAGAGCTATAGTACTTTCTGAGTAATTCATTGTAGTTACAGAGTAA
The DNA here is from genome assembly GCA_021613375.1 of Megaleporinus macrocephalus. Taxonomy (NCBI): domain Eukaryota; kingdom Metazoa; phylum Chordata; class Actinopteri; order Characiformes; family Anostomidae; genus Megaleporinus; species Megaleporinus macrocephalus. Next base: position 46,674,188 of record CM038711.1, read on the forward strand.
TTCATAGTAGATGCAGAAAGAGCTATAGTACTTTCTGAGTAATTCATAGTAGTTACAGAGTAATTCATAGTAGATGCAGAAAGAGCTATAGTACTTGCTGAGTAATTCATAGTAGTTACAGAGTAATTCATAGTAGATGCAGAAAGAGCTATAGTACTTGCTGAGTAATTCATAGTAGTTACTGAGTAATTCATAGTAGATGCAGAAAGAGCTATAGTACTTTCTGAGTAATTCATTGTAGTTACAGAGTAATTCATAGTAGATGCAGAAAGAGCTATAGTACTTTCTGAGTAATTCATAGTAGTTACAGAGTAATTCATAGTAGATGCAGAAAGAGCTATAGTACTTGCTGAGTAATTCATAGTAGTTACTGAGTAATTCATAGTAGTTACTGAGTAGTTCATAGTAGATGCAGAAAGAGCTATAGTACTTGCTGAGTAATTCATAGTAGTTACTGAGTAATTCATAGTAGATGCAGAAAGAGCTATAGTACTTTCTGAGTAATTCATAGTAGTTACTGAGTAATTCATAGTAGTTACTGAGTAGTTCATAGTAGATGCAGAAAGAGCTATAGTACTTGCTGAGTAATTCATAGTAGTTACTGAGTAATTCATAGTAGATGCAGAAAGAGCTATAGTACTTTCTGAGTAATTCATAGTAGTTACTGAGTAATTCATAGTAGATGCAGAAAGAGCTATAGTACTTTCTGAGTAATTCATTGTAGTTACTGAGTAATTCATAGTAGATGCAGAAAGCTATAGTACTTTCTGAGTAATTCATAGTAGTTACAGAGTAATTCATAGTAGATGCAGAAAGAGCTATAGTACTTGCTGAGTAATTCATAGTAGTTACTGAGTAATTCATAGTAGTTACTGAGTAGTTCATAGTAGATGCAGAAAGAGCTATAGTACTTGCTGAGTAATTCATAGTAGTTACTGAGTAATTCATAGTAGATGCAGAAAGAGCTATAGTACTCTCTGAGTAATTCATAGTAGTTACTGAGTAATTCATAGTAGATGCAGAAAGAGCTATAGTACTTTCTGAGTAATTCATAGTAGTTACAGAGTAATTCATAGTAGATGCAGAAAGAGCTATAGTACTTGCTGAGTAATTCATAGTAGTTACTGAGTAATTCATAGTAGATGCAGAAAGCTATAGTACTTTCTGAGTAATTCATTGTAGTTACTGAGTAATTCATAGTAGATGCAGAAAGAGCTATAGTACTTTCTGAGTAATTCATAGTAGTTACTGAGTAACTCATAGATGGAGAAAACTCTATAGTACCCACTGAGTAATTCATAGTGGATTTCATAGTACTTACAAAGTAATTCATAGTAGATGTAGAAACATCCACAGTACTTGCTGAGTAATTCATGGTAGATGCTGAGTATTTTATAGTAGATACAAAAAAAGAATAGTGGATATTGAACAATTAATTTATAGTAGATACTGAAAAGTTTTAGTAGATTTATTTAGTAGATTGCATGTTGGTGCAGCACATGATGCTGATAGTTACTAAAAACAAAACAACAAATATAATCATGTTTAATGAAAAAATTATGTATTTACATTTATTAATATTCATACAGCAGCATAATTATATTATATTATATTATATTATATTATATTATATTATATTATATTATATTATATTATATTATATTATATTATCAGAGTATAATATGTACAGTGAGCAGTGCAGCCCTCACTGCTGATCTTCCTGCATCTCTAATTCACTTCTCACCTCTCACTTTAATCCCTCTCTCGCTGGGCTCCAGCAGCAGGGAGACTGATGACCGTGTCCGGCCTCGCCGGGTCTATCTGGGGCGTCCCGTCAGGACAAATGGGGGCTGATAGATGGAGGGAGCGAGAACAGTGCCAGAACCCTGCTGCCTTCTCCACCAGCAGCATCCTCCATTCCTCCTTATTAACATGAAAAATGATTCCAGCTCCTCCTCTGTTCCTTCTTACACGCCATCCAGCTCTGAGAGCGTATAAAACATCTCCACACCTTCTAAAATACTTCTGTAGATCCACGAGACCCTCATTCATCAACAAAGAGCAGATCTTTAAACTAACCATAGAACTTATTTATTCAGTATTTATTCAGTAAATTGTTCTGATGTTCTACAGAGAAGCTTTGTGTGTCTTTGATCACCCAGATGTGGTTCTAAACCATTTACACTCTTTGATCTGGTTCTAGTATAAAACACTGTTTCTCTTTTTTGATGAGCTCATGAATATTTAGATGAGTTCTGCTTTGATTGGCTGGTTTACAGCGGCGATCTGTTTAGTTAGCTATGCTGGTTAGCTGCTAGTGGCTAACGTTACCTGTACTAGCTACTCTCTTTGATCTGGACATCAAACACAAAGTAGATGAAAGGTGTCTCTGTGAAACTTTCAGTTGAAGATGATCTGCTTCAACCAGCACACAGTGATCCACTCACACAGCATGGCTGCTACTTCCAGTCACTGTTGGGGTTGTGGTGCTAATAAAGGTGGAGCTGCTCGTCTCTTCAGTCTCTTCAGTGTTGAACGCTGAGCTGAAGCTGCTCCATGGTGTCCGAGTGTTGGAGAAACTGTCCGGAGTGAAACGTACAGACTGCAGAGTTAAAGTTGTTCAGGATTCTGTTAAAGATGTTGGAAGTTCAGCAGCTGGTTTTGGGAATTCTCCGTTCCACCTTAAACGCTGCTGTGGTTCCATTCTGGCGTCTGTAGGAGCTGCAGTGTTTAAGGTGGAACATTAGATGAAGAATGTGGAGAAGAGGAACTTCAGGCTGGTTTAAAGATCAACATGGAGCTCTGACAGTTGGGTTGCTTGTTGGGAAAGAATAAAAAAAAGTGGTGACGTTTCCCTTCACAGCCTGGAACTCTGGATTTCTCCACCACCGTTCTGGTTGGTGTTGTGGTTGTGTGTAAATGTTCTGGTTGCTGGTTGGTGTTGTGGTTGTGTGTAAATGTTCTGGTTGGTGTTGTGGTTGTGTGTAAATGTTCTGGTTGGTGTTGTGGTGGTGTGTAAATGTTCTGGTTGCTGGTTGGTGTTGTGGTTGTGTGTAAATGTTCTGGTTGCTGGTTGGTGTTGTGGTTGTGTGTAAATGTTCTGGTTGCTGGTTGGTGTTGTGGTTGTGTGTAAATGTTCTGGTTGCTGGTTGGTGTTGTGGTTGTGTGTAAATGTTCTGGTTGCTGGTTGTTGTTGTGGTTGTGTGTAAATGTTCTGGTTGCTGGTTGGTGTTGTGGTTGTGTGTAAATGTTCTGGTTGGTGTTGTGGTGGTGTGTAAATGTTCTGGTTGCTGGTGGGTGTTGTGGTTGTGTGTAAATGTTCTGGTTGCTGGTTGGTGTTGTGGTTGTGTGTAAATGTTCTGGTTGGTGTTGTGGTTGTGTGTAAATGTTCTGGTTGGTGTTGTGGTTGTGTGTAAATGTTCTGGTTGGTGTTGTGGTGGTGTGTAAATGTTCTGGTTGCTGGTTGGTGTTGTGGTTGTGTGTAAATGTTCTGGTTGCTGGTTGGTGTTGTGGTTGTGTGTAAATGTTCTGGTTGCTGGTTGGTGTTGTGGTTGTGTGTAAATGTTCTGGTTGGTGTTGTGGTTGTGTGTAAATGTTCTGGTTGCTGGTTGGTATTGTGGTTGTGTGTAAATGTTCTGGTTGCTGGTTGGTATTGTGGTTGTGTGTAAATGTTCTGGTTGCTGGTTGTTGTGGTTGTGTGTAAATGTTCTGGTTGGTGTTGTGGTTGTGTGTAAATGTTCTGGTTGCTGGTTGGTGTTGTGGTTGTGTGTAAATGTTCTGGTTGTGTGTAAATGTTCTGGTTGCTGGTTGGTGTTGTGGTTGTGTGTAAATGTTCTGGTTGGTGTTGTGGTTGTGTGTAAATGTTCTGGTTGCTGGTTGGTGTTGTGGTTGTGTGTAAATGTTCTGGTTGGTGTTGTGGTTGTGTGTAAATGTTCTGGTTGCTGGTTGGTGTTGTGGTTGTGTGTAAATGTTCTGGTTGCTGGTTGGTGTTGTGGTTGTGTGTAAATGTTGAGGGTGTAAATATTTACCAGTCTGTTACGTAACAGTGTAGTATTTGGAACTCGGCCCGTTTATCCTCCCTCTTCTGTAAAAACAGGATTCGTATCTGAAGAACAGAGTTTGAGGTTCAGGGTATGTACAGTACTGAGCAGAGATTTCAGCCTACCAGCACCTCATTTACATATCATTTACATATCATTTACATAAACCATTCTCTGATTTATCCAGGTGATTCAGTAGGGAGCCAATAAATTTGATAGTATTCAGTGGCTGTGTTCATTGGTGGAATGTGAGCTGCACTGCTCCCCCTACTGGCCAAACCTTATATTGTTAAAATTGCAACCACTGAAAAGTAATTTAGGGTCTAAAAACTTTACAAACTTTGCGGCTCCGCACGAGACGAAGCACAAAAATCTAACGAGCCAAATGTCTGCAAATGCAATTAAGATCTTTGGTCTTCACAAAATGAGCAACCGGTGACGCTGAGCGTGTTGGAGGAGCTCTGCTGAGTCACTCAGCAGCTGGACCTCGGAGTAGTTCACGTGTACAGCCGGTGTTTGAGCTGCGCTTGGTGCTGTTAGTTAAATGTGGCAGATTTTTGGTGCTGAAATTAAGAAGCAGACTTCAGACACCAGACGCTTCTTGGCTGCTCGACTGTATTCGGGGTGAAAGTGAAAAATGTGTAAATCTGATTTTTGGCCAGACGACTACTCTGCGGTGGCTCCAGCGCTGGAGGACTCTGATAAGTGATGGAGCATCTCATCACGTTCACACACAGGACTACTGCTTTTTCATGATCCCTTCATAATTCAGGGTTTGAGGTGTAAACACAGTGATTCAGAGTGGGTTTGGTGTGAAATGGTTCAGATGGTGTTTACTGTGGTGGTGGTGATGGTGTTTACATTAATGGTGATGTTTACAGTAGTGGTGATGTTTACAGTGATGGTGTTTACAGTGATGGTGTTTACAGTGGTGGTGATGGTGTTTACAGTGGTGGTGATGGTAATCAGGGGTCTCCATGTCTACAACACTAATCTACACACTGTATTTACTATGAAACCCACCAGTGAAGCTACACGTGTCGTCTGAGTTGATCTGGATGTTGATGGTAAAATGTGGAAGATCTGAAAATACTAGGTTTTCTTTGGGGACTATTTGAACCTCACAGCGTCCTGCATGTATCCCTCCACCATGAATGGAGTTTAAGACTGAGATCTTCTCTAAACTATCATAAACAGAGTCTCAGAATCAGACAGTGTATTTATAACATCTACTGTAAGAACTTTCTGTGAGGAGCTTTTAGAGGTGGACGTCTGGTTCCATTCACCACCACTGTGAACAGATCTGGCTGTATCTAGAACAGAGAGTTTCACACAGAACCACTTAACTGATTAATTAAGCAGATTTAAGCAAATTTAGATTAATTGGTTTTAGTTTTCCTTTAGAAAAAATTAAAGTAATGACAGTAATGACAGATTTGGAACAGCTTGTAGCTCCACCCATTCAGTCTATAGCAATTTAGCTCCACCCTTTCGGTCTATAGCAGTCAAATATACTATTATATTAGTAAAACAAACAATAATTATTACATGCTAAACACTGATAGCAGAACAATAATACTCATACTATTAATATTATTAGTATTATTAGTTTTACTAGTATTATTATTAGTATTAAGAATAATAATGAAAAAGAATAATATTAATAATTATAATAGTGCCTCTGTTAATTGATAACGTCTGTACACTGAAGAACGTATGACAGTTGAAGGTCTTTCTGTCTGTGAGATGTAGCTGAGTTTGGGTTTACAGAGTAACAGACACCTGGTCTATTGGGGGCCGTTGGGGGGCCGTTAGGGGGCCGTTGGGGGGCCGGTGGGTTTGTATAGTAGCTGGTTTTTCCTGTAAGCTTCTCCCTGGTGACCCGCTGGTCTTTGTGCTGGACACAGCCTGAGCGAGCGGAAAGGTCAGTCTGCTGTTCCAGCCACGCCCTCTTTTCTCCTCTCTTAGCAGAGTCTGTTTCTCTCGTCTGGGCGGCTAACGTTACGCTGGCAGGCCCGACCGCTGCACGTGACCTCACCGGAGGGTTCTGGAATGATCCACCTGAGCCAGGAAGGGTCAACAGAGTTCCAGGACCTCAGCGCAGGGGGGCGTTTAAAGGGCCCATATCACCTAAAAAACAAATATTTCTCTTAAAAAAAAAACAAGGCATAGTTTGATGGAGTGATACACCAAAACCAAAATACAGGACACACCTGATCCACACCCTGTCCGGACCACCGGGTCTTTTCTCAACTCTTGCTGCTGGAGAGTTTAAACACCTCAGTGTCTCTGCTGGACTGAGACTCGTCCACCAAACAAAACTGTCCAGACAGCAGTGTCCTGTGGGCGGCGTCCTGTGTCCACTGATGAAGGACTAGAGAACTCAAACTGTGCAGCAGCAGATGAGCTACTGTCTCTAACTTTACATCTACAAGGTGGACCAGCAAGTAGTAGGAGTGTCTAATAGAGTGGACAGTGAGTGGACACTCCAGCAGCACTGCTGTGTCAGAGTGGACAGTAATCCAGTGTCTCTGTCTGTCTGTTCTGCTGGGAGTAGAGTGTGCTCAGTGTTCAGGACTCTGGTCCTCTGGCCTGTTCAGGGTGGACAGAGATGGACGATTGATACCAGCGGAATGTGTTTGATATGAATTGATTATTATCTGATTATGAGTCGCAATGTCACTGCAGGGAGAACGATCACTCACTGTTTCAGCTAAACAGACCTAGTGCTATACACACACAGTGCTACATGTGAAAACATATATATATATATATATATATATTAGTGCAACACACACACACCCACACACATATACATGCATATAGTGCTACACACACATACATACACATATACATACATATAGTGCAACACACACACATATACATGCATATAGTGCTACACACACGTACATGCATATAGTGCAACACACACGTACATATACATACATATAGTGCAACACACACACATATACATACATATAGTGCTACACACACATACATACATATAGTGCAATACACACACACATATACATGCATATAGTGCTACACACACATACATGCATATAGTGCAACACACACACATATAGATACATATAGTGCTACACATACATACATATAGTGCAACACACACACATATACATACATATAGTGCAACACACACATACATACACATATACATACATATAGTGCTACACACACGTACATGCATATAGTGCAACACACACGTACATACACATATACATACATATAGTGCTACACACACATACATACATATAGTGCAATACACACACACACATACATACATACATACATACATACATACAGGGCTACACACACATACATGCATATAGTGCTACACACACATACATACATACATACATATAGTGCTACACACACATACATACATACATACATATAGTGCAACACACATACATACATACATATAGTGCTACACACACATACATACATACATACATATAGTGCAACATACATACATACATACATATAGTGCTACACACACATACATACATACATACATATAGTGCAACATACATACATACATATAGTGCTACACACACATACATACATACATACATATAGTGCAACACACATACATACATATAGTGCTACATACACATCACTACACATGTACGCATACACACGTGCACAGCGCTATGCATGCAGTCACACATACATATAGAGATACAAATACATATTCTGCCACACACACACACACACCCACACACACTGCTGTCCGTATCGTAACTCAGCTCCATCTCTCTGCCTCTGTCGTTGCCTGGCAACATTGTTTTCTGCACAAACAAAGAAAACAGAGAATATTCACCCCGTGTGAGAGCGAGAGAGAGAATAGCAGGCAGGTTGTATGCACTGGAATGTGTGTGTGTGTGTGTGTGTGTGTGTGTGTGTGTTTAGGTTAATGATATTAATGGTGGGCTCTTTGAGCTGTAGTCCAGTCTCCAGTGGTGGTCTATTAGCTGGAGTGTGTTTTGTAGCACTGTGTTTATACCAGTGTGTTTGTGCAGGTGGGGTCATGATAAGATGACTGGAGTTCTGAGTCTTCCAGTTCAGCAGTCAGTAAATCTGTGTGTCCTGTAACCCCCCGGCTTCAGCCCCTCGGTGACCTTGTGACGTGTGTGGTGATGTTGTGACTAACTGGGCCCATGCTCTACAGCAGTGTCTCTAACACTGGACCAGTGACAGACAAGTGACACACATGGTCAGTAGATATCAGCATCTCCCAAAACAGGGAGGGTCCCTGGAGAACAGGGACATCTGGTCACCCTAGGGCACCGAGCCACACACGCATGCGTACACATACTGCTACACACACACACACACACACACACACACACACACACACACACAGTCCTACACATACATAGTCCCCCCCACACACAGTGTTACACAAACATAGTGCCACACACACAGTTCACCCAGTTCTAATCTCTCTCTCTCTCTCTCTCTCTCTCTCTCTCTCTCTCTCTCTCTCTCTCTCTCTCCAGCCATCTCTCCTTTGCCATGTTGGTGCTTGGTCTGGTGCCACTGCTGTTGCTATGTGAGCGTGGTTGCCGGGCGGTGGACGTTCCTGAGGATGTGACGGCGGAGTTTTCAGTCAGGCTGTACCATCAGCTGCAGATGGTCGGGGGGGAGGAGAACATCATCTTCTCCCCGCTGAGCGTGGCCCTGGCGCTGGGTATGGTGGAGCTGGGGGCCAGGGGGTCTTCCCTGCAGGAGATCAGACAGGCCGTGGGTTACAGCCACTTCAGAGAAGGTAAGACCACCGCGGAGACGGACGAGACGTGTAGAGCTGCAACAAAAACAAACTCACATGTTGGCAAACCCTCTCCTGGTCACAGCCTGAGTGGTCACCACTGTCCAGATACTCTCTACTAGCAGCCAAGCAGCACCTTTTATACCATCGCCTGTATAGTCTGAAAATACTGTCTGATCTGTGTTGATTGACCAGTGTTGTCTGGCCTGTGTTGTCTGATCTTTGTTTTTTGACCTACGTTGTCTGATCTGTGTTGATTGACCAGTGTTGTCTGGCCTGTGTTGTCTGATCTTTGTTTTTTGACCTACGTTGTCTGATCTGTGTTGATTGACCAGTGTTGTCTGGCCTGTGTTGTCGGACCTGCATTTTTTTATGAGTGTTTTCTGACCTTGTGTTTCTGATCTTTATTTTTTGACCTAAGTTGTCTGATCTGTGCTGTCTGATTTGTGTTGTCTGCCCGGTGTTTTTTATAAGTGTTGTCTGATCTTTATTGTTTGACCAGTGTTTTTTGATCTTTTTTTCTTTTTTTTTTACCTAAGTTTTCTGTTCTGTGTTGATTGACCAGCATTGTCTGACCTGTTTTGTCTGATCTTCATTTTTTGACCTAAGTTGTCTGATCTGTGTTGTCTGGCCTGAGTTGTCTGATCTGTGTTGTCGGACCTGTATTTTTTTTATAAGTGTTGTCTGATCTTTATTGTTTGACCTAAGTTGTCTGACCTGTGTTGTCTGATCTTTACTGTTTGACCAGTGTTATCTGACCTGTATTTTTTAAAACTGTTGTTTGGCCTGTGTTGGCTTACCTGTGTTGTTTGATCTTTATTTGTTGCCTGTGTTATCTGACCTGTATATTTTATAACTGTTGTCTGATCTGTGTTGTTTGATCTGTGTTGTCTGATCTGTGTTGTCTGACTTGTATCTTTTCACCTGCTGATGCTAAAAATAGAACAAAGATCTCAAAATGTGGTTTTAAAGGACTATTTTGGCAAAACAATCAAATGTACTGTGAAGTGTACTCACTCAGCCAAGACATATCTGCTGTGAAGTTTGCCTCTTTAGTATACAACAATAACATAGCTAACAATTAGCATCATGTGGTTTCTGACACTGTTATCTATCAGAGAAGCTAAACTCAGAAGCAGCTGCCTGAAGGTCTGAGTCTGTATTGTGTTTGTTTATTTTAATTGTATTTGTCTGCTCGTAACTGTGTTTGTGTGCAGATGAGGAGTTCTCTGTGCTGAGGAACCTGACCCAGGCTCTCTCTGCAGATGAGGCGCAGTACGTCGTTCGTCTGGCCAACTCCCTGTTCCTGCAGACGGGGGTGCACTTCAGCTCCGAGTTCCTCCGCCTCATGAAGCAGTATTTCCACGCTGAGGCAGAGACCGTGGACTTCAGCGAGTCAGCAGCTGTGGCCCAACACATCAACGCCTGGGTTCAGAACCACACAGAGAGTGAGTACACATAGGGCGTAGGGGGGATTTATTAAATCACTTCTAAGCCTTATCATAAACACCTGCAATAAACACTCCTATACACTAGAATAGGAGATATTAGTCTATAAACACCCTCAATAAACACTCCTATACACTAGAATAGGAGATATTAGTCTATAAACACCCTCAATAAAAACTCCTATACACTAGAACAGAAGATATTAGTCTATAAACACCCTCAATAAACACTCCTATACACTAGAATAGGAGATATTAGTCCATAAACACCTTCAATAAACACTCCTATACACTAGAACAGGAGATATTAGTCTATAAACACCCTCAATAAACACTCCTATACACTAGAATAGGAGATATTAGTCTATAAACACCCTCAATAAAAACTCCTATACACTAGAACAGAAGATATTAGTCTATAAACACCCTCAATAAACACTCCTATACACTAGAATAGGATATATTAGTCCATAAACACCTTCAATAAACACTCCTATACACTAGAACAGGAGATATTAGTCTATAAACACCCTCAATAAAAACTCCTATACACTAGAACAGAAGATATTAGTCTATAAACACCGTCAATAAACACTCCTATACACTAGAATAGGAGATATTAGTCTATAAATACCCTCAATAAACACTCCTATACACTAGAATAGGAGATATTAGTCCATAAACACCCTCAATAAACACTCCTATACACTAGAACAGAAGATATTAGTCTATAAACACCGTCAATAAACACTCCTATACACTAGAATAGGAGATATTAGTCTATAAACACCGTCAATAAACACTCCTATGCACTAGAATAGGAGATATTAGTCTATAAACACCCTCAATAAACACTCCTATACACTACAATAGGCAATATTAGTCCATAAACACCCTCAATAAACATTCATATACACTAGAATAGGATATATTCGTGTATAAACACCTTCAATAAACACTCATATACACTAGTATAAGAGATATTAGTGTATAAACACCTTCAATAAACACTCATATACACTAGAATAGGAGATATTAGTCTATAAACACCCTCAATAAACACTCCTATACACTAGAATAGGAGATATTAGTCCATAAACACCCTCAATAAACACTCCTATACACTAGAATAGGAGATATTAGTCCATAAACACCCTCAATAAACACTCCTATACACTAGAACAGAAGATATTAGTCCATAAACACCTTCAATAAACACTCCTATACACTAGAATAGGAGATATTAGTCCATAAACACCCTCAATAAACACTCCTATACACTAGAACAGAAGATATTAGTCCATAAACACCCTCAATAAACACTCCTATACACTAGAATAGGATATATTAGTCCATAAACACCTTCAATAAACACTCCTACACACTAGAACAGGAGATATTAGTCTATAAACACCCTCAATAAAAACTCATATACACTAGAACAGAAGATATTAGTCTATAAACACCCTCAATAAACACTCCTATACACTAGAATAGGATATATTAGTCCATAAACACCTTCAATAAACACTCCTATACACTAGAACAGGAGATATTAGTCTATAAACACCCTCAATAAAAACTCCTATACACTAGAACAGAAGATATTAGTCTATAAACACCTTCAATAAACACTCCTATACACTAGAATAGGAGATATTAGTCTATAAACACCCTCAATAAACACTCCTATACACTACAATAGGCAATATTAGTCCATAAACACCCTCAATAAACATTCATATACACTAGAATAGGATATATTAGTGTATAAACACCTTCAATAAACACTCATATACACTAGAATAGAAGATATTAGTCTATAAACACCCTCAATAAACACTCCTATACACTAGAATAGGAGATATTAGTCTATAAACACCCTCAATAAACACTCCTATACACTACAATAGGCAATATTAGTCCATAAACACCCTCAATAAACATTCATATACACTAGAATAGGATATATTAGTGTATAAACACCTTCAATAAACACTCCTATACACTAAAATAGAAGATATTAGTCTATAAACACCCTCAATAAACACTCCTATACACTGTAATAGGAGATATTATTCTATAAACACCCTCAATAAACACTCCTATACACTAGAGCAGTAGAAGGTACAGGTTTGTTATGACAGCGTCGACGCTGCTGGAACAGAATAAGCTTTGAAATGAAAGAGTAAATGTTCTCCAGGTGAAATCAGACTGAACTGTGGGTCTGAAGGGAGTCAGGAGGATTAGAACAGTCTGAGGAAAGAACAAGACTAAACCAGATTAGGCTAAGCAGTTTAGAGTGCTGGGTGATGTAATATTTGTCATCAAGCTGTTACAGCTGGAGCTCCAGCAAACCGCAGAGTAAATCCCAGAGTCTGGCCCAGCCAAGATTTCCTCCTCTAACTGATCAGCCTCTCACTCCTGCGCTGAGAGAGAGAGAGAGAGAGAGAGAGAGAGAGAGAGAGAGAGAGAGAGAGAGAGAGAGAGAGACCCAGAGAGAGAGAGAGGGGGGGGGGGAGAGAAAGAGAGAGAAAGAGAGAGAGAGAGAGAGAGAGAGAGAGACTCAGAGAGAGAGAGAGAGAGAGAGAGAGGGAGAGAGACCCAGAGAGAGAGAGAGAGGGGGGGGGAGAGAGAGAGAGAGAGAGAGAGAGAGACCCAGAGAGAGAGAGAGAGAGGGGGGGGAGAGAAAGAGAGAGAGAGAGAGAGAGAGAGAGAGACACACAGAGAGAGAGAGAGAGAGAGAGAGAGAGAGAGAGAGGGAGAGAGGGAGGGAGGGAGAGAGAGAGAGGGAGAGAGGGAGGGAGTGAGAGAGAGGGAGAGAGGGAGGGAGTGAGAGAGAGAGGGAGGGAGGGAGGGAGGGAGGGAGGGAGAGAGAGAGAGAGAGACAGAGAGAGAGATATCTGTAATAGCTGATGATTCCTATCAGGCCACACAGCAGATCAATACTATGAAATCTTATCTATAAATTATAGATGCAATATTTACAGTCCAGTAATCTGCAGTGTGTGTGTGTGTGTGTGTGTGGGTGGTGTTTACAGTCCTGTGTGTGTGTGTGTGTGTGTGTGTGGTGTTTACAGTCTAGTATGTGTGTGTCTGTGTGTGCGTGCGTGTGTGTGTGTGTGTGTGTGTGTGTGTGTGGTGTTTACAGTCTAGTATGTGTGTGTCTGTGTGTGCGTGTGTGTGTCTGTGTGTGTGTGTAGTGTTTACAGTCCTGTTTGTGTGTGTGTGTGTGTGTGTGTGTGTGTGTGTGTGTGTGTGTGTGTGTGTGTGTGGTGTTTACAGTCTAGTATGTGTGTACTGACTGTAATAGAGTGAATGGTCTGCTATAATCAGCTGAACCCAAATTAATATTAGTCTTGTTTTAATCCAAGTCAATAACAGAAGACCTAATAATCAATATATCTCCAGGTCGCTGTTATTGTTGTTGCTGTTAAAATTGTTACTGAATGTGTCCAGCAGCGTTGAGAACATCCAGGCCATGTCTACTCAGTCCAGACCGTCTCTGGGACCTGGAGGACATTGCACAGACACTGTATCTGAACCCAGTCAGTCCATACATGTAGACTAAAGCAGCTCCTCTCGTTCTTAAAGCAAACGAAACACTAAACCACAGACAGTAACAGAACTGTTTCATCTGTATTTGATTGTATCTCAGGTAAGATCCATGACCTGGTGTCAGCAGACGACTTCAGCAGCGTGACGAGGATTACTCTGGTCAACGCTGTGTACTTCAGAGGCAGCTGGAAGAACCAGTTTCGACCAGAGAACACCAGAACCTTCTCCTTCAGCAAGGACGACGGCAGCGAAGTGCAGACGCTCATGATGTACCAGCAGGGAGACTTCTACTACGGTACAAACCTCCACACCACCTAAACACAGTCAGCCAGCCAAGTACACTTCTATACTTCACCTACTAACCTGAGTACACTTCTATACTCTCACCTACTACACTAATGAATACACTTCTATACTCTCACCTACTACACTAATGAATACACTTCTATACTCTCACCTACTACACTAATGAATACACTTCTATACTCTCACCTACTACACTAATGAATACACTTCTATACTCTCACCTACTACACTAATGAATACACTTCTATACTCTCACCTACTACACTAATGAATACACTTCTATACTCTCACCTACTACACTAATGAATACACTACTATACTTCACCTACTACACTAATGAATACACTTCTATACTTCACCTACTAACCTGAGTACACTTCTATACTTCACCTACTAACCTGAGTACACTTCTATACTTCACCTACTACACTAATGAATACACTTCTATACTTCACCTACTACACTAATGAATACACTACTATACTTCACCTACTACACTAATGAATACACTTCTATACTCTCACCTACTACACTAATGAATACACTTCTATACTTCACCTACTACACTAATGAATACACTACTATACTCTCACCTACTACACTAATGAATACACTTCTATACTTCACCTACTACACTAATGAATACACTTCTATACTTCACCTACTACACTAATGAATACACTTCTATACTCTCACCTACTACACTAATGAATACACTTCTATACTCTCACCTACTACACTAATTAATACACTACTATACTCTCACCTACTACACTAATGAATACACTTCTATACTCTCACCTACTACACTAATAAATACACTACTATACTTCACCTACTACACTAATAAATACACTACTATACTCTCACCTACTACACTAATGAGTAGACTTCTATACTTCACCTACTAACCTGAGTACACTTCTATACTTCACCTACTACACTAATGAATACACTTCTATACTCTCACCTACTACACTAATGAATACACTTCTATACTTCACCTACTACACTAATGAATACACTTCTATACTTCACCTACTACACTAATGAATACACTACTATACTCTCACCTACTACACTAATGAATACACTTCTATACTCTCACCTACTACACTAATAATACACTACTATACTTCACCTACTACACAATAAATACACTTCTATACTCTCACCATACTACACTAAAGAATACACTTCTATACTTCACCTACTACACTAATGAATACACTTCTATACTTCACCTACTACACTAATGAATACACTTCTATACTTCACCTACTACACTAATGAATACACTTCTATACTTCACCTACTACACTAATGAATACACTACTATACTCTCACTTACTACACTAATGACTACACTACTATACTTCACCTACTACACTAATGAATACACTTCTATACTTCACTTACTACACTAATGACTACACTACTATACTTCACCTACTACACTAATGAATACACTTCTATACTCTCACCTACTACACTAATGAATACACTTCTATACTTCACCTACTACACTAATGAATATACTTCTATACTTCACCTACTACACTAATGAATACACTACTATACTCTCACCTACTACACTAATGAATACACTTCTATACTTCACCTACTACACTAATAAATACACTACTATACTCTCACCTACTACACTAATGAATACACTACTATACTCTCACCTACTACACTAATGAATACACTTCTATACTTCACCTACTACACTAATGATACACTTCTATACTTCACCTACTACACTAATGAATACACTACTATACTCTCACCTACTACACTAATGAATACACTTCTATACTTCACCTACTACACTAATGAATACACTTCTATACTCTCACCTACTACACTAATGAGTACACTTCTATACTTCACCTACTACACTAATGAATACACTTCTATACTCTCACCTACTACACTAATGAGTACACTTCTATACTTCACCTACTACACTAATGAGTACACTACTATACTTCACCTACTACACTAATGAATACACTTCTATACTTCACCTACTACACTAATGAGTACACTTCTATACTCTCACCTACTACACTAATGAGTACACTTCTATACTCTCACCTACTACACTAATGAATACACTTCTATACTTCACCTACTACACTAATGAATACACTACTATACTCTCACCTACTACACTAATGAATACACTTCTATACTTCACCTACTACACTAATGAATGCACTTCTATACTTCACCTACTACACTAATAATACACTTCTATACTTCACCTACTACACTAATGAATACACTACTATACTTCACCTACTACACTAATGAATACACTTCTATACTTCACCTACTACACTAATGAATGCACTTCTATACTTCACCTACTACACTAATGAATACACTACTATACTCTCACCTACTACACTAATGAATACACTACTATACTCTCACATACTACACTAATGAATACACTTCTATACTTCACCTACTACACTAATGATACACTTCTATACTTCACCTACTACACTAATGAATAGCACTACTATACTCTCACCTACTACACTAATGAATACACTACTATACTCTCACCTACTACACTAATGAATACACTACTATACTCTCACCTACTACACTAATGAATACACTACTATACTCCACCTACTACACTAATGAATACACTACTATACTCTCACCTACTACACTAATGAATACACTACTATACTCCACCTACTACACTAATGAATACACTACTATACTCTCACCTACTACACTAATGAATACACTACTATACTCTCACCTACTACACTAATGAATACACTTCTATACTCTCACCTACTACACTAATGAATACACTACTATACTCCACCTACTACACTAATGAATACACTACTATACTCTCACCTACTACACTAATGAATACACTACTATACTCCACCTACTACACTAATGAATACACTACTATACTCTCACCTACTACACTAATGAATACACTACTATACTCTCACCTACTACACTAATGAATACACTACTATACTCCACCTACTACACTAATGAATACACTACTATACTCTCACCTACTACACTAATGAATACACTACTATACTCCACCTACTACACTAATGAATACACTACTATACTCTCACCTACTACACTAATGAATACACTACTATACTCTCACCTACTACACTAATGAATACACTTCTATACTCTCACCTACTACACTAATGAATACACTACTATACTCCACCTACTACACTAATGAATACACTTCTATACTTCACCTACTACACTAATAATACACTTCTATACTCTCACCTACTACACTAATGATTACACTTCTATACTCTCACCTATTGCACTAATGAATACACTTCTATACTTCACCTACTACACTAATAATACACTTCTATACTCTCACCTACTACACTAATGAATACACTACTATACTTCACCTACTACACTAATGAATACACTTCTATACTCTCACCTACTACACTAATGAATACACTTCTATACTTCACCTACTACACTAATGAGTACACTTCTATACTCCACCTAGCTACACTAATGAATACTCTACTATACCTTCACCTACTACACTAATGAATACACTACTATACTCTCACCTACTACACTAATGAGTACACTTTCTATACTCTCACCTACTGACACTAATGAATACACTTCTATACTCTCACCTACTACACTAATGAATACACTTCTATACTCTCACCTACTACACTAATGAATACACTTCTATACTTCACCTACTACACTAATGAGTACACTTCTATACTTCACCTACTACACTAATGAATACACTACTATACTCTCACCTACTACACTAATGAATACACTACTATACTCTCACCTACTACACTAATGAGTACATTTCTATACTCTCACCTACTACACTAATGAATACACTTCTATACTCTCACCTACTACACTAATGAATACACTTCTATACTTCACCTACTACACTAATGAGTACACTTCTATACTTCACCTACTACACTAATGAATACACTACTATACTCTCACCTACTACACTAATGAATACACTACTATACTCTCACCTACTACACTAATGAGTACACTTCTATACTCTCACCTACTACACTAATGAATACACTTCTATACTCTCACCTACTACACTAATGAATACACTTCTATACTTCACCTACTACACTAATGAATACACTACTATACTCTCACCTACTACACTAATGAGTACATTTCTATACTCTCACCTACTACACTAATGAATACACTTCTATACTCTCACCTACTACACTAATGAGTACATTTCTATACTCTCACCTACTACACTAATGAATACACTTCTATACTCTCACCTACTACACTAATGAATACACTTCTATACTCTCACCTACTACACTAATGAGTACACTTCTATACTTCACCTACTACACTAATGAATACACTACTATACTCTCACCTACTACACTAATGAATACACTACTATACTCTCACCTACTACACTAATGAGTACACTTCTATACTCTCACCTACTACACTAATGAATACACTTCTATACTCTCACCTACTACACTAATGAGTAGACTTCTATACTTCACCTACTACACTAATGAATACACTTCTATACTTCACCTACTACACTAATGAGTACACTTCTATACTTCACCTACTACACTAATGAGTACACTTCTATACTTCACCTACTACACTAATGAATACACTACTATACTTCACCTACTACACTAATGAGTACACTTCTATACTCCACCTACTACACTAATGAATACACTTCTGTACTTCACCTACTAACCTGAGTACACTTCTGTACTTCACCTACTAACCTGAGTACACTTCTGTACTTCACCTACTAACCTGAGTACACTTCTGTACTTCACCTACTACACTAACGAGTACACTACTATATCTCACCTACTACACTAATGAGTACACTTCTATACTTCACCTACTACACTAATGAATACACTTCTATACTTCACCTACTACACTAATGAGTACACTTTTATACTTCACCTACTACACTAAAGAGTACACTTCTATACTTCACCTACTACACTAATGAGTACACTTCTATACTTCACCTACTACACTAATGAATACACTTCTATACTTCACCTACTACACTAATGAATACACTTCTATACTCTCACCTACTACACTAATGAGTACACTTCTATACTTCACCTACTACACTAATGAGTACACTTCTATACTTCACCTACTACACTAATGAATACACTTCTATACTTCACCTACTACACTAATGAATACACTTCTATACTTCACCTACTACACTAATGAATACACTTCTATACTTCACCTACTACACTAATGAATACACTTCTATACTTCACCTACTACACTAATGAATACACTTCTATACTCTCACCTACTACACTAATGAATACACTTCTATACTCTCACCTACTACACTAATGAGTACACTTCTATACTCTCACCTACTACACTAATGAATACACTTCTATACTCTCACCTACTACACTAATGAGTACACTTCTATACTCTCACCTACTACACTAATGAATACACTTCTATACTCTCACCTACTACACTAATGAATACACTTCTATACTTCTCCTACTACACTAATGAATACACTTCTATACTTCACCTACTACACTAATGAATACACTTCTATACTTCACCTACTACACTAATGAATACACTTCTATACTTCACCTACTAACCTGAGTACACTTCTATACTCTCACCTACTACACTAATGAATACACTTCTATACTCTCACCTACTACACTAATGAATACACTTCTATACTCTCACCTACTACACTAATGAATACACTTCTATACTCTCACCTACTACACTAATGAATACACTTCTATACTCTCACCTACTACACTAATGAATACACTTCTATACTCTCACCTACTACACTAATGAATACACTTCTATACTCTCACCTACTACACTAATGAATACACTTCTATACTCTCACCTACTACACTAATGAATACACTTCTATACTCTCACCTACTACACTAATGAATACACTACTATACTTCACCTACTACACTAATAATACACTACTATACTTCACCTACTACACTAATAATACACTACTATACTTCACCTACTACACTAATAAATACACTACTATACTCTCACCTACTACACTAATGAATACACTTCTATACTTCACCTACTACACTAATGAATACACTTCTATACTCCACCTACTACACTAATGAATACACTTCTATACTCTCACCTACTACACTAATGAATACACTTCTATACTTCACCTACTACACTAATGAATACACTTCTATACTCCACCTACTACACTAATGAATACACTTCTATACTCCACCTACTACACTAATGAGTATGTATGTGGTTTGGGAACGTACAAAGAATCTGTGTTACAGTGAGTTCCTGTATGTTCTCCAGGTGAGTTCAGCGATGGTTCTGCAGAGGCTGGTGGAATGTACCAGGTGCTGGAGATGCCGTATGAAGGTGAGGACCTCAGCATGATGATCGTTCTGCCCAGGCAGGAGGTTCCTCTGGCTACGCTGGAGCCCATCATCAGACCACAGCTGCTGGACGACTGGGCCAACAACGTCAAGAAGCAGAAGGTGGAGGTCTACCTGCCCAGGTCAGAGACAGGACCTGTGAACCTTCAGTTATTCTTCTATAGCTGCCCTTCATTCATCCCTCCTCTCCTTCTGTCCATCTTCACATTCCTCTGTTCTGTTTTCACTTCTTTCTTAATATCTTCTTCTTTTATTCATCTTCTATACTCTTGTTTTTCTCTCATCACTGTTCCCTTCTTTTATGTATCCATCTCTCCTTCTACTGTGCTCTCCATTCCTCTATTCCCTCCTTTATTCAGCCTCTCTCCTTCTACTATGCTCTCCATTCCTCTATTCCCTCCTTTATTTATCCATCTCTCCCTCCACCATGCTCTCCATTCCTCTATTCCCTCCTTTATTCAGCCTCTCTCCTTCTACTGTGCTCTCCATTCCTCTATTCCCTCCTTTATTTATCCATCTCTCCTTCCACCATGCTCTCCATTCCTCTATTCCCTCCTTTATTCAGCCTCTCCCCTTCTACTATGTTCTCCATTCCTCTATTCCCTCCTTTATTCATCCATCTCTCCTTCCACCATGCTCTCCATTCCTCTATTCCCTTCTTTATTCAGCCTCTCTCCTTCTACTATGTTCTCCATTCCTTTATTAACTCTTTTATTCATCCATCTCTCCTTCTACCACCCCCCCATTCCTCTATTCCCTCCTTTATTTACCCTCTCTCCTTCTACCACCCTCTCCATTCCTCTATTCCCTCCTTTATTTACCCTCTCTCCTTCTACCACCCTCTTAATTCATCTATTGCCTCCTTTATTCATCCTCTCTTCTTCTACCATGCTGTCCATTCCTCTATACCCTCCTTTATTCACCCTCTCTCCTTCTGACACCCTCTCCATTCCTCTATTCCCTACTTTATTCATCCACTCTTCTTCTACCATGCTCTCTATTCCTCTATTCCCTCCTCTATTTACCCATGTCTCTTTCTGTCCATCTTCACATCCCTCTGTTCTGTTTTTATTTCTATCTACATCAATATCTGCTTGTTGTACTCATCTTTTCTGTATTTCTTCTTTTCTCCATTCCTCTGTTCCCTTCTTTATTCATCCTTTTGTCTATCCCTCCATCCTATGTGTCTCTCTTTCTGCCTCCCTTCTTTCACACCTCTGACTTCTATGTCTCCTCTACTTCTGTCTCTCTCTTTTCATGCCTCTCTCTGGGGCTGAATTAGTGGGTTTTAGATTGTGTTGATGGTCAGTGTCAGTGTGGTGGTCAGTGTTGATCCATTATCGTTTCCCTCTGCAGGTTTAAAGTGGAACAGAAGATCGACCTGAGAGACACTCTGCAGCAGCTGGGCATCAAAAACATCTTCACTAAAGACGCTGACCTCTCGGCCATGACCGCAGAGAGAGCAGGTAGGTGTTACCAGCCAAACGTTTTAGATACACTACCAGTCAAACGTTTTAGATACACTACCAGTCAAACGTTTTAAATACACTACCAGTCAAACGTTTTAGTAACACTACCAGACAAACGTTTTAGATACACTACCAGCCAAACGTTTTAGATACACTACCAGTCAAACGTTTTAGATACACTACCAGTCAAACGTTTTAGATACACTACCAGACAAACGTTTTAGATACACTACCAGTCAAACGTTTTAGATACACTACCAGCCAAACGTTTTAGATACACTACCAGTCAAACGTTTTAGATACACTACCAGTCAAACGTTTTAGATACACTACCAGTCAAACGTTTTAGTAACACTACCAGCCAAACGTTTTAGATACACTACCAGTCAAACGTTTTAGATACACTACCAGTCAAACGTTTTAGATACACTACCAGTCAAACGTTTTAAATACACTACCAGTCAAACGTTTTAGTAACACTACCAGACAAACGTTTTAGTAACACTACCAGTCAAACGTTTTAGATACACTACCAGTCAAACGTTTTAAATACACTACCAGTCAAACGTTTTAGTAACACTACCAGACAAACGTTTTAGATACACTACCAGCCAAATGTTTTAGATACACTACCAGACAAACGTTTTAGATACACTACCAGACAAACGTTTTAGATACACTACCAGACAAACGTTTTAGTACACTACCAGCCAAACGTTTTAGATACACTACCAGCCAAACGTTTTAAATACACTACCAGTCAAACGTTTTAAATACACTACCAGTCAAACGTTTTAGATACACTACCAGTCAAACGTTTTAAATACACTACCAGTCAAACGTTTTAAATACACTACCAGTCAAACGTTTTAGTAACACTACCAGACAAACGTTTTAGTACACTACCAGCCAAACGTTTTAGATACACTACCAGTCAAACGTTTTAGATACACTACCAGTCAAACGTTTTAGTAACACTACCAGACAAACGTTTTAGATACACTACCAGTCAAACGTTTTAGATACACTACCAGTCAAACGTTTTAGATACACTACCAGACAAACGTTTTAGATACACTACCAGACAAACGTTTTAGATTACTAACTTTTTTAGATTAGTTTAGAAAGTTTGGCCAGTAGTGATTTAAAACCGGTAGTAAACAAACTGAGAACAGTTTAATTTATAATAGGTAACAGATTTTAAACTAATGGAACATTATCAGAAATAAACATTATTAATCTGCATTATATCTGAATCTGAATCTGTTCTACTCTGCAGGCTTTTCTAGCTTCATTGATCTGTTATTTATCTCAAACAACTAATTATAGCAAACTAAAAATAGCTCGTGCTTGCTAATGCTGCTAACTGGAAAAAATGAATTCTAACTAACTAAGCTAATTAAAATAGCGAATGCTAGCAAACTGTGCTAATTGAAACTAAGCTAACTAAAAGAAGCTAATGCTAGCTAACTCTTAACTGCCCTGCTGGATAAACCACTGAATATACTGGTCACCAGTAAAGCCAGCATATGACTATGATGGGTGACTAACTAAACTATAAATATAGGCAACAATCTAATGCCTTAGCAACCGCCTGGAATTCCATAGCAATAACCTTGCACACATTAGCAACCACATATGATAACATAGCAACTTCTCTGTTTTGTTATTATTATTATTATGATTATTATTATTATTATAGTTATTGATGATCCAGTTTTAGCCTCTCAGAGCTCCTACACTGTGACGAACCGCAGACAGGACGTCGTGCTGATTCTGTGCGTCATGTTTTTGTAATATCATATTTTTGCTCATGTTTTCCGAGCGGGTTCTGTTTTGCTTGCCGGGTGTTATTTTCGGTGTGGAGAGGAGCTGCGCTGGCGGAGAGCAGCGTGGGAGAGATCCTCACACAGACGTGTGGTTATTATTTTCTGAAAGAGCTTCAGGGCAGAAATGCAGTTCCTCTTTGGTCTGGAATGTTGAGCTCTGCTCCAAAACCGGCACCAGCTTTAAAAATAGACCCAAACACTCAGAGATTCATTCAGCGTATCTTCTCCAACACTGCTATCAGAGTGATACGCCAGCCAGACATCATTAAACTCACCACAGTATTTATTACTTCAGTATTTATTCAGTATTTATTCAGTATTTATTCAGTATTTAAACTGTTCTGATCTTCTACAGAGAAGGTATGTGTGTATTTGGTCACCCAGATGTGGTTCTAAACCCATTTACTCTCTATGTTCTCTGTTGAGTTCATGAATATTTAGATGAGCTCTGCTCTGATTGGCTGGCGGTGATGATCACACAGAAGCAACACAGACCAAATAAAATGAGCCTCTGTGTAAATAAGCTCCGCCCACATACTATTTAGTTAGCTATGCTGGTTACTTGGAGCTGCTAGTAGTAACGTTACCTGTACTAGCTACTCTCTTTGATCTGGACATCAAACACAAAGTAGATTAAAGGTGTCTCTGTGAAACTTTCAGTTGAAGATGATCTGCTTCAACCAGCACACAGTGATCCACTCACAGCATGGCTGCTACTTCCAGTCACTGTTGGGGTTGTGATGCTAATAAAGGTGGAGCTGATCTGGTCATTAATCTGGATCCAGTCTGGAAAAGTCGGATGCAGATCCTGATTGTTCCGGAACATAAAACCATAAACATTCCTCTGTATCGTGTGGAAAAGGAGTGAATTATAGACACGATTCCACAACATAAACACACAGCCAGCAATTATTAACTCAGAGCTGCTGAGTGTAGCTGGAAACACTCACTCCTCATATACATGTACCCCTCTGTCTCACTCTCTCTCTCTCTCTCTCTCTCACACTCTCTCTCTCTCACACTCTCCCTTACTCTCTCTCTCACACTCTCCCTTACTCTCTCTCTCACACTCTCCCTTACTCTCTCTCTCTCACACTCTCTCTCTCTCTCTCACACTCTCCCTTACTCTCTCTCTCTCACACTCTCCCTTACTCTCTCTCCCTTACTCTCTCTCTCTCACACTCTCCCTTACTCTCTCTCCCTTACTCTCTCTCTCTTACACTCTCCCTTACTCTCTCTCTCTCACACTCTCCCTTACTCTCTCTCTCTCTCTCTCCCTCTCTCTCTCTCTCTCTCACACACTCTCTCTCTCTCTCTCTCTCTCTCTCTCTCTCTCTCTCTCTCTCTCTCTCACACACTCTCTCTCTCTCTCACACTCTCCCTTACTCTCTCTCTCACACTCTCCCTTACTCTCTCTCTCACACTCTCCCTTACTCTCTCTCTCTCACACTCTCTCTCTCTCTCTCACACTCTCCCTTACTCTCTCTCTCACACTCTCCCTTACTCTCTCTCCCTTACTCTCTCTCTCTCACACTCTCCCTTACTCTCTCTCCCTTACTCTCTCTCTCTCACACTCTCCCTTACTCTCTCTCTCACACTCTCCCTTACTCTCTCTCCCTTACTCTCTCTCTCTCACACTCTCCCTTACTCTCTCTCCCTTACTCTCTCTCTCTCACACTCTCCCTTACTCTCTCTCTCACACTCTCCCTTACTCTCTCTCACACACTCTCCCTTACTCTCTCTCACACACTCTCCCTTACTCTCTCTCTCACACTCTCCCTTACTCTCTCTCTCTTACACTCTCCCTTACTCTCTCTCTCTCTCTCTCTCTCTCTCTCTCTCTCTCTCTCTCACTCTCTCCCTTACTCTCTCTCTCTCACCTCTCCCTTACTCTCTCTCTCTCTCTCTCTCTCTCACACACACTCTCCCTTACTCTCTCTCTCACTCTCTCTCTCACTCACTCTCTCTCTCTCTCACTCTCTTTCTCTCTCTTTCTTGCTCGGTCTCTTTTTTGCTCTCACTTTCTTTTTCTTTGTGCTCTCTCTTGCTCACTCTCTTGCTCACTCTGTCGCTCTCTCTTTCTTCTTCTCTCTTTCTCTTTTTCTTTCTGCTGTATCTCTCACTCTCTCTCCCTTACTCTCTCTCTCTCACACTCTCCCTTACTCTCTCTCTCTCTCTCTCTCTCTCTCTCTCTCTCTCTCTCTCTCTCACACTCTCTCCCTTACTCTCTCTCTCTCACCTCTCCCTTACTCTCTCTCTCTCTCTCTCTCTCTCACACACACTCTCCCTTACTCTCTCTCTCACTCTCTCTCTCACTCACTCTCTCTCTCTCTCTCACTCTCTTTCTCTCTCTTTCTTGCTCGGTCTCTTTTTTGCTCTCACTTTCTTTTTCTTTGTGCTCTCTCTTGCTCACTCTCTCGCTCTGTCTGTCGCTCTCTCTTTCTTCTTCTCTCTTTCTCTTTTTCTTTCTGCTGTATCTCTCACTCTCTCTCACTCGCGCTCTCTCTTGCTTGCTCTCTCTCTTTCTCTCTCGCTCACACTCTCTTTCTGTCTTTCTGCTGTCTCTCTCACTCTCTCCTTGCGCTGTCTCTCTTTCATTCTCGCTTTCTCTCTCTTTCTCTCTTGCTCGCTCACTCTTTCTGTCTCACTCTCTCTCTCTCTGTCTCTCTCTTTCTTTCTCTCTCTCTGTATCTCTTGCTTGCTCTCTCTTTTTCTCTCACTCTTTCCCTCTCTCTCTCTCTCTCTCCGTAGACGGCAGTGATCTGTTCATCGGGAAAGCGGTGCAGAAGTCGTATCTGGAGGTGACGGAGGAGGGAGCGGAGGGAGCAGCAGGATCAGGTTAAATATGTTTATTTATTCTCTCTATCACGACTGAACTCGTCTGTTTATTCTCTCCATCGCCGTCTCCCTCCCTCCCTCCTGTGGTTACACTCTGGATGAGGAGGAAGAAGGAATTAGTCTCATTTGCTTATTTTTCTCTGTCTGTTCTCTCTTTCTTTATTTTCCTCCCACTCTCCTGCTGTCTCGTCCTCGTCCGTCTGAACAGCTTATTTTTTATGCCACTGCAGTAAACGGGCTGGAAATGTTAATGAATGCTAATAGCGCCCCCTCTTGTTCATCCTGTGTCATTCCACTTCCATTCCCATCAACATAAACACGTACCTAGTAATTATATTAACCGGCCACTTTATTTGAAACACTTGGTTCCACTAACTGGCCACTTTATTGGAAACATATCCTTTGTTTTTCCAATAACTGGCCAGTTTATTAGAAACACCTACCCTGTGCGTCCACTAACTGGCCACTTTATTGAA
Organism: Megaleporinus macrocephalus; assembly: GCA_021613375.1. NCBI lineage: Eukaryota > Metazoa > Chordata > Actinopteri > Characiformes > Anostomidae > Megaleporinus > Megaleporinus macrocephalus. The sequence goes on from CM038711.1 coordinate 46,701,474, forward strand.
AACACCTCCTTCTATACTTCCACTAACTGACCACTTTATTGGAAACACTTGGTTACACTAACTGACCACTTTATTGGAAACACTTTTTTCCACTAAATGGCCACTTTATTGGAAACACTTTGTTCCACTAACTGGCCACTTCATTTGAAACACCTGCCTCTGCACTTTCACTAACTGACCACTTTATAGGAAACACTTGGTTCCACTATCTGGCCACTTTATTAGAAACGTCTACCCTCTGCGTCCACTAACTGGCCACTTCATTAGAAACCCCTACCCTGTGCGTCCACTAACTGGCCACTTTATTGGAAACACCTCCCTCTGTACTTCCACTAACTGGCCACTTCATTGGAAACACCTGCCACTGATAAAAGACAAACTCTACATCACCAGATGAGCTACAGTGTCTGAGCTGTTCACCAGTAGGGTGAATCTAGAAGAGAGGGGTTTCTGATAAATTGGCCAGGGCAGTTTGGTCAGTACTTTGTGCTGATTTTCAGTAACAGCAGTATATTGTCTTCTTCAGGGATGATCGCTCTGACTAGGACGTTGGTGCTGTACCCGCAGGTCATGGCTGACCATCCCTTCTTTTTCGTCATCAGAAACAGGAGGACAGGTACAAACTCACCTGAACACTATCTACTCAACACACACCCTCTTTTTAATAACTCTAATTTTTTAATAACTCTAATTTTTTAATAACTCAGTTCTCTTATATAACTTTACATAGCATCTGTATACCTGTAGTGTATTACAGTCCGTCAGAACCACCGTCGCCCCCTACGCTTCCTGTAGTGTATTAGTCTGTCAGAACCACCGTCGCCCCCTACGCTTCCTGTAGTGTATTAGTCTGTCAGAACCACCGTCGCCCCCTACGCCTCCTGTAGTGTATTAGTCTGTCAGAACCACCGTCGCCCCCTACGCTTCCTGTAGTGTATTAGTCTGTCAGAACCACCGTCGCCCCCTACGCTTCCTGTAGTGTATTACAGTCTGTCAGAACCACCGTCGCCCCCTATGCTTCCTGTAGTGTATTACAGTCTGTCAGAACCACCGTCGCCCCCTACGCTTCCTGTAGTGTATTAGTCTGTCAGAACCACCGTCGCCCCCTACGCTTCCTGTAGTGTATTACAGTCTGTCAGAACCACCGTCGCCCCCTACGCTTCCTGTAGTGTATTACAGTCTGTCAGAACCACCGTCGCCCCCTACGCTTCCTGTAGTGTATTAGTCTGTCAGAACCACCGTCGCCCCCTACGCTTCCTGTAGTGTATTACAGTCTGTCAGAACCACCGTCGCCCCCTACGCTTCCTGTAGTGTATTACAGTCTGTCAGAACCACCGTCGCCCCCTACGCTTCCTGTAGTGAATTACAGTCTGTCAGAACCACCGTCGCCCCCTACGCTTCCTGTAGTGTATTACAGTCTGTCAGAACCACCGTCGCCCCCTACGCTTCCTGTAGTGTATTACAGTCTGTCAGAACGACCGTCGCCCCCTACGCTTCCTGTAGTGTATTACAGTCTGTCAGAACGACCGTCGCCCCCTACGCTTCCTGTAGTGTATTACAGTCTGTCAGAACGACCGTCGCCCCCTACGCTTCCTGTTGTGTATTACAGTCTGTCAGAACCACCGTCGCCCCCTACGCTTCCTGTAGTGTATTACAGTCTGTCAGAACGACCGTCGCCCCCTACGCTTCCTGTAGTTTATTACAGTCCGTCAGAACCACCGTCGCCCCCTACGCTTCCTGTAGTGTATTACAGTCTGTCAGAACCACCGTCGCCCCCTATGCTTCCTGTAGTGTATTACAGTCCGTCAGAACCACCGTCGCCCCCTACGCTTCCTGTAGTGTATTACAGTCTGTCAGAACCACCGTCGCCCCCTATGCTTCCTGTAGTGTATTACAGTCTGTCAGAACCACCGTCGCCCCCTACGCTTCCTGTAGTGTATTACAGTCTGTCAGAACCACCGTCGCCCCCTACGCTTCCTGTAGTGTATTAGTCTGTCAGAACCACCGTCGCCCCCCTACGCTTCCTGTAGTGTATTACAGTCTGTCAGAACCACCGTCGCCCCCTACGCTTCCTGTAGTGTATTACAGTCTGTCAGAACCACCGTCGCCCCCTACGCTTCCTGTAGTGTATTAGTCTGTCAGAACCACCGTCGCCCCCTACGCTTCCTGTAGCGTATTACAGTCTGTCAGAACGACCGTCGCCCCCTACGCTTCCTGTAGTGTATTACAGTCTGTCAGAACCACCGTCGCCCCCTACGCTTCCTGTAGTGTATTACAGTCTGTCAGAACGACCGTCGCCCCCTACGCTTCCTGTAGTTTATTACAGTCCGTCAGAACCACCGTCGCCCCCTACGCTTCCTGTAGTGTATTACAGTCTGTCAGAACCACCGTTGCCCCCTACGCTTCCTGTAGTGTATTACAGTCTGTCAGAACCACCGTCGCCCCCTACGCTTCCTGTAGTGTATTACAGTCTGTCAGAGTGACCGTCGCCCCCTACGCTTCCTGTAGTGTATTACAGTCCGTCAGAACCACCGTCGCCCCCTACGTTTCCTGTAGCGTATTACAGTCTGTCAGAACCACCGTCGCCCCCTACGCTTCCTGTAGTGTATTACAGTCTGTCAGAACCACCGTCGCCCCCTACGCTTCCTGTAGTGTATTACAGTCTGACTGTGTAGATCACATAAACATTACAAAGTTTTTAAATTAAGTCTGTGTTAATTTTGTGCTTGTTTCTCTTGCAGGGTCTCTTCTTTTCATGGGCCGAGTGATGAACCCAGAGGTCGTTGAACCTTTTGATCAGGAGTTTGATTCATTCGATGCACAAATTTAATTCAGTCCCAGAAGCACAAGAAGTGCAATCTCACAGCAAACGCCATCTTTTCCTTCCTGGTGCTCTACGAGGAGAACCATGAACACACGTGATATATATAAATATATATCTTATACAATGTGATTCTGTTTTGATACTCTCAGCTTTAACCACCGGAGCAGAAGTTGTATATATATCTATGAAATATTACCGTGCCGGTAAAAGCGCCACGCGTTTCATATGCACACCTTTTCTTTTTCACCAGCGTTTCAGAGCATGCAGTCATTCTGCACTCGTTACTGTATATTTGCGATTGTGTTTATAGAGAGAAGTAGATATTTATTGCAAAAAAAGGTGCAGTTTTGTTTCTCATGCATTCTATATATATATATATTATGTAAACAACTCTGAATCTTAGTAAATCTTTTTTTTTCTTCTTTATTTATTATTATTATTATGATTGTTATTATTATTATTGTTGTGGCTACAGCACTGCTGCAAAACTGATATGCCTTTTGAATATGAGGTATTATCTTAATGGGACGTGTATGGATGTACAGGTAGTGCAGAGGGGTTGCCATGGCGATGCCACGACTGGCAGAGATGGTGTTTGGTGTACAGGGAGAAAAAAAAACACCAGCTGTATTCTCGATTTCTGAAATAAACATGAATGTGGAAGAAGCTGTCTGTCATATGCCATCATCCTTTCAGGTCTACAGACTGTAGTGCATCTGATTCTCTGTATACTTTATTACTCTGTTCTTTAATGATCAGGACCCCCACAGGACCACCACAGAGCAGGTTGTGCTGGTGTGAGTGGATAAGACATAGCAGTGCTGCTGCTAGAGTGTTTTAACACCTCAGTGTCACTGCTGGACTGAGGATCGTCCACCAACCAAAACTATCCAGACAGCAGTGTCCTGTATCAGATGATCTACAGTCTGTAAAGGGCGACGGAGGTTCTGACAGACTGTAATACACTACAGGAAGCGTAGGGGGCGACGGTCGTTCTGACTGATTGTAATACACTACAGGAAGCGTAGGGGGCGACGGTCGTTCTGACTGATTGTAATACACTACAGGAAGCGTAGGGGGCGACGGTCGTTCTGACTGATTGTAATACACTACAGGAAGCGAAGGGGGCGACGGTCGTTCTGACTGATTGTAATACACTACAGGAAGCGTAGGGGGCGACGGTGGTTCTGACAGACTGTAATACACTACAGGAAGCGAAGGGGGCGACGGTCGTTCTGACTGATTGTAATACACTACAGGAAGCGTAGGGGGCGACGGTGGTTCTGACAGACTGTAATACACTACAGGAAGCGTAGGGGGCGACGGTGGTTCTGACAGACTGTAATACACTACAGGAAGCGTAGGGGGCGACGGTGGTTCTGACAGACTGTAATACACTACAGGAAGCGTAGGGGGCGACGGTCGTTCTGACTGATTGTAATACACTACAGGAAGCGTAGGGGGCGACGGTCGTTCTGACAGACTGTAATACACTACAGGAAGCGTAGGGGGCGACGGTGGTTCTGACAGACTGTAATACACTACAGGAAGCGTAGGGGGCGACGGTGCTTCTGACAGACTGTAATACACTACAGGAAGCGTAGGGGGCGACGGTGGTTCTGACAGACTGTAATACACTACAGGAAGCGTAGGGGGCGACGGTGGTTCTGACAGACTATAATACACTACAGGAAGCGTAGGGGGCGACAGTTTTATATATATATATATGTATATATATATATTACAGTATATAGTTATATATATATATATATATATATATATATATATATATATATATATATATACATAATTTTAAAAGAATAGTAAAACACATTGTAATATTATTTTAAATGATATTATGTTATAAGGCAGAGCACAATTTGAGGAGCTCTATTTGGCAGGGTTGCAGAGGCAGCTCTAATCAGTGGTAACACTGGAGACATGCAGCATATGTCCATTTGGGTGCTGGAGCACTATTTGGCAAGGCCGGCGCGGCTCTTGGCAGAGGAGCTGAGAGATATTAATATGGGTCTCTGTCTAATCTGGAGCGGACAGGACAGAGGACAGACTGTGTGTTTGAATTCACCAGCTTTGGTCCAGACCTGCAGCTGCTGCCCCTTTAAACACCATCAGGACTAGAAGGCCTTCCGCCAAGTTCAGTTCCATTTAACAGCCTGGATATCTCGAGAACCTTCAGCCTCCTGCTGCATCAGAGCAACTCCACATTACACCGTTCCTACTGTTCAGAGTCTGAGGAGCACTTCTTCAGTGTAAGCACTAGAACTGCTAACACATAATACTGATATCCCACCATGAGGGTGTTCTCACTTACATCATTCCAGCAACGTGTGAAATCCAGACGGAGGGAGTGCGTGAGGAGCAGAGTGGAGGAGATGGAGGTGAGGAGCAGAGTGGAGGAGATGGAGGGGAGGAGCAGAGTGGAGGAGGCGGAGGTGAGGAACAGAGTGGAGGAGGCGGAGGTAAAGAACAGAGTGGAGGAGATGGAGGTGAGGAACAGAGTGGAGATGGAGCAGAGTGGAGGAGATGGGGGTGAGGAACAGAGTGGAGGAGATGGAGGTGAGGAACAGAGTGGAGGAGATGGAAGTGAGGAACAGAGTGAAGGAGATGGAAGTGAGGAACAGAGTGAAGGAGATGGAAGTGAGGAACAGAGTGGAGGAGATGGAGGCAATGCATGAAGAACAGAGTGGAGGAGATGGAGGTGAAGAACAGAGTGGAGGAGATGGAAGTGAGGAACAGAGTGGAGTAGATGGAGGTGAGGAACAGAGTGGAGGAGAGATGTTACAGTAGATGTTGGAGGAGATGGAGGTGAGATGTTACAGTAGGTGTTGGAGGTGGTGCTGATGTGATGAAGAAAGGTTGGAGCTGAACTGAAAGATGAGCTGCTATCGAGCAGCAGATTAAGAACCACCAAGAAAACAAACCACCTCATACTAAAGTGTGGAGCTACAACTGGTGTGTTGGCGGTTGGTGGACCTCCATACCGAGGAGCTCCACAACGTCTGTGGTTTGGTTTTCTTTTACTGTCCTGTGGATCAACCAGCACCACACACTCAACTCCGCCCATCTCGTCATTAACGTTACGCTGTTTACTTAACTGTGAATGAGCTGCTTCACCCTCGTGCGGTCGGTAGGAGTGAGTATTGTAGAGTGAACAGTTGGTCTGGGGGTGATGTGACTGGTCACTGGTGAGAGGTTTACAACTACAGCTACAAGAAACTGGAACAGGAAGTTCAGTCTCTCATCCTGACTGCAGACGAGGTACTAGATAAAAGCTTCTCTGAGAAGCACCATTTAGAAAATAGGCTGCTCTTAAATGGAACCATTAGGAGAACCCTGGTACTAGATACTTTTAAATCCAGGCTAAAAAATGTTGGTGTGTGAGCAGCTCAGTTTAAATCACTATTAGTCTACAGCATGTCTCTCCTGCTCTGTTTTAGGTTTTAAACTTAATAATAATAATAATAACATTATTATTATTATTATTATTATTATTATTATTATTATTATTATTATTATTATTAATAATAATAATAATAAAGTGCTTTTTTATTTTAATCTTTTTCCATTTTTTATTTGTATGTATATATTATATGTAGAATTATAGCTATATTATTGTTATTATTATTATTATTATTATTATTATTATTATTATTATTATTATATATATTTTTTATTTTCATATTTTATATTTTTTATATAACATTTGAACATTTTAGAGGTTTTATAACTGATGTATTACTCTATAACACTATGTATAAAAATGTATAGGTGTCTATATCACTGTTCATTTGCCTGGTTGAGGATGTAAACGGTGGCTTTGCGTTGCCCAGCAACGAGCCAGAGCTACAGCTCCGCCCCTCCACCAAACAACTCACCTGACTGATTCGACTCTTTTGAATCACTCGAGTGTGATTCATTTGAATCTACAGTTACTGACCTGCTTCTCTTTGGGCTTTACTGGACAGACTGTTCTGGACACAGGAAGTACAAAATAAACAGATAAACAACAAACAACAAACAACAACAACAAAACCTGCAGAGCAGTTCAGCCGTGACTTGCTTACCCACAGAGAAAAGTTTCACACAGTGTAGCATCGTTTGGCCCGAGTGTCTGCTTGGAGAACCGCCCTGCTGGGAAAAGACCATTAGAACCATTAGAACCATTAGAACCATTAGGATTAAACTGCTTTCTAGTTGAACTGACTTAATGGTTACCATTATGGACCCACATATTTGTTGTCATTTCTATCACAACACCATTAGATCTTACCAGAAACCTATTAAATGCAAGTAGAATCAGACTCAGAACACCTGAACAGGTGTATAATCTGTAGCCCCGCCCGCTCATTATACCTCTTATTACGGAGGGGTATAAATACACAGTGAACAAACGAGAAACACCTAGGGCCAACGAGAGGGCGGGGCTACAGATCACCTACAGTTGAGGGGCAAGCAAGAAACACCTGGGGCTATCAAGAAGGCGGGGCTACAGACCACACACAGGTAAGGGGCAAGGCAAGAAACACCTGGGGCTAACGAGAGGGCTGAGCTACAGATTACACACCTTCGAGGGGCAAAGGGGCGGGGCCAAGGGGGTACAAATGCAGAACGAGACAGGACCAGAGAAAAGAAGGGGCGGGACTAGGCAGGGCATTTCATTGTGCTTTTATTATTATTATTATTATTATTACTGCTATTTTTATTATTTATAATATTTATTAGAACAATGAAACTACACACTTATCCAAGTGGTTCTTGATAACCAGAACCATGAGAACCACTTGCATGCTGAAATGTTTCTTCAGACTATTGGGTTCTATTTAGCTCCAAACAGGGTTCTGCTATCAGTACAAGCTTGCCACATCATAACAATAGCAAAATCCAGTCAGTCTGAAGAACCATTGCAGCAGACAAATGGTTCTAATGGTCCAATTTATCTAGAACCACCTTTTAAGGGTGTAGCTTCCACTAACTGGCCACTTTATTGGAAACACATACCTTATGCCTTCACTAACTGGCCACTTTAATGGAAATACCCGCCTTGTGCTTTCACTAATGGCCCACTTTAATGGAAACACTTCCCTTGTGCTTTCACTAAATGGCCACTTTATTAGAAACACCCACCTTGTGTTCATTTAATAATTTAACAATTATTTTAACCTTACACATTTAAAAAGGCGGTTCTGCGAGGGTTCATTAGTAAAGATAACGGCACCAAAAAGGGTTCTGCTACGGTTATGATGTCAGCTTGTAACAGTAGCAAAGCCATATTTGGACCTGCATAGAACCTATTTTTAAAAAGAGTTCAATACAGAACCATATACAACAATCTCCATCAATCTACAGAACCAATTCACCATGCAAAGGCTTCTTTATGTGTTTATGGTTCTGTATAGAACCGTTTACTACAGAACCCTTGAAGAACCACCTATGTCTATTCTATCTAGGTAGTTTCACTGTAGTCCTCTGTTTTAGTGTCTACATTGTGATAAATGGTGAAAAGCTTCTCAGACGAGTCCTGATTCACTGACTCGATTCACATGACTCACTTAAAAGAGTCGTTCACAAACAACGGTTCACTGAGGAGTCGTCCGTCCAGCGCGATGCCGTTATGGGAAAGCTCGGACTCTCCCTGCTCCATGGACCCTTTCAGCGCGTGGTAAATGCCCCCAGGAGGACATGTCCGAGAGGTGAGTCACGCGGGGAACATGAAACTAAAGGTCAGACATGAAATGAATCTATTGGCGGACTCGGTTCGGGTCTCGGGGTCTCTGGCCTTTTCTCCGTGTGTGTGTGTGTGTGTGAGTGTGAGAGTGAGAGTGAGTGAGTGTAAGTGTGAGTGTGTGTGTCCGTATCTCTGGCTTGTCCTGACCCTGAAGCAGCTTAAAGCTTATTAAAGTTTTTTTAACAACAAACGTTTGGAGATGAAAGTAAAACACGTTCACCTGTGTTAGATTATAGTGAGCTCAGGTGTGCTCAGGTATCCGGCTGTTATGGCGACGGCTTTAATCCGGTACCGAGTGCAGAGTTCACGGTAACCGAAGCCTTATTTCGGCCGAGCTCCGGCTCTCCTTACAGCCCAGCTCCTGATTTACCAAAACCTACTTTCACCATGCAGGTACAGGTTCACCTAAAGGGGAACTCCACCGAGCTTCCAAAATTTCTGCGTTAGTAAGTGATTGCGATGTAAACAAAGACATTCAGATGGTTCGGTGTGAAACGCTCCGTTCTAGAGAAACTGACTGAGGCCACTTTATTAGAAACACCTGCCTTGTGCTTTTACTAACGGGCCACTTTAATGGAAACACCCACCTTGTGCTTTCACTAATGGCCACTTTAATGGAAACACCCACCTTGTGCTTCCACTAACTGACCTCTTTATTAGAAACACCCACCTTGTGCTTCCACTAACAGGCCACTTTAATGGAAACACCCACCTTGTGCTTCCACTAATGGTACACTTTAATGGAAACACCCACCTTGTGCTTCCACTACCTGGCCACTTTAATGGAAACACCCACCTTGTGCTTCCACTAACAGGCCACTTTAATGGAAACACCCACCTTGTGCTTCCACTAATGGTCCACTTTAATGGAAACACCCACCTTGTGCTTCCACTAATGGTCCACTTTAATGGAAACACCATCCTTGTGCTTCCACTAACTGGCCACTTTAATGGAAACACCCACCTTGTGCTTCCACTAACGGGCCACTTTAATGGAAACACCCACCTTGTGCTTCCACTAATGGTCCACTTTAATGGAAACACCCACCTTGTGCTTCCACTAACGGGCCACTTTAATGGAAACACCCACCTTGTGCTTCCACTAATGGTCCACTTTAATGGAAACACCCACCTTGTGCTTCCACTAACTGGCCACTTCAATGGAAACACCCACCTTGTGCTTCCACTAACTGGCCACTTTATTAAAAACAGCCACCTTGTGCTTCCACTACCAGGCCACTTTATTAGAAACACCCACCTTGTGTTCATTTAATAATTTAACAATTATTTTAACCTTACACATTTAAAGAGGCGGTTCTGCGAGGGTTCTTTAGTAAAGATAACTGCACCAAAAAGGGTTCTGCTATGGTTATGATGGCTGCTTGAGTGTTCATGGTTCTTTATAGAACCGTTTACTACAGAACCCTTGAAGAACCATCTATGTTAAGTGAGCAGCTTCTCGTATCTTACACTGTCGTGTGGGAAGACTCGTGTGTAGATCCTGGTCAGGGAAAAGATCTCACTGTGTTTGTCCTGCATCAAGCAAAGAACACCACTCAGGAGAAGCTGGGACGACTGGAACTGGGTTCAGAACTGACCAGCACACCTGGAATTAGAGTGGACAACCAAGTTCATAGAAGAAATTTGGTTAGAAAACAATCCTAAACGAGTGGTCACTCAAACATCTGGTGAAGGAAAATTGAACAGTGAAGATCATTTCCACACAACCACAACCAGCACTGGGACTAATCAGCTAAGTGGACACTCGTTAGTGAGACTAATCAGCTCGTTAGTGAGACTAATCAGCTCGTTAGTGAGACTAATCAGCTGAGTGGACACTTGTTAGTGAGACTAATCAGCTGAGTGGATGCTTGTTACTGAGACTAATCAGCTTGTTAGTGAGACTAATCAGCTGAGTGGACGCTTGTTACTGAGACTAATCAGCTTGTTAGTGAGACTAATCAGCTGAGTGGATGCTTGTTACTGAGACTAATCAGCTCGTTAGTGAGACTAATCAGCTGAGTGGACGCTTGTTACTGAGACTAATCAGCTCGTTAGTGAGACTAATCAGCTGAGTGGACGCTTGTTAGTGAGACTAATCAGCTGAGTGGACGCTTGTTAGTGAGACTAATCAGCTGAGTGGATGCTTGTTAGTGAGACTAATCAGCTGAGTGGACGCTTGTTAGTGAGTCTAATCAGCTCGTTAGTGAGACTAATCAGCTGAGTGGATGCTTGTTAGTGAGACTAATCAGCTCGTTAGTGAGACTAATCAGCTGAGTGGACGCTTGTTAGTGAGACTAATCAGCTCGTTAGTGAGACTAATCAGCTGAGTGGATGCTTGTTAGTGAGACTAATCAGCTGAGTGGACGCTTGTTACTGAGACTAATCAGCTCGTTAGTGAGACTAAACAGCTGAGTGGACGCTTGTTACTGAGACTAATCAGCTCGTTAGTGAGACTAATCAGCTGAGTGGACACTTGTTAGTGAGACTAATCAGCTCGTTAGTGAGACTAATCAGATGAGTGGATGCTTGTTAGTGAGACTAATCAGCTGAGTGGACGCTTGTTAGTGAGACTAATCAGCTGAGTGGACGCTTGTTAGTGAGACTAATCAGCTCGTTAGTGAGACTAATCAGCTGAGTGGACACTTGTTAGTGAGACTAATCAGCTCGTTAGTGAGACTAATCAGCTGAGTGGACACTTGTTAGTGAGACTAATCAGCTCGTTAGTGAGACTAATCAGCTGAGTGGACGCTTGTTAGTGAGACTAATCAGCTGAGTGGACGCTTGTTACTGAGACTAATCAGCTCGTTAGTGAGACTAATCAGCTGAGTGGACACTTGTTAGTGAGACTAATCAGCTCGTTAGTGAGACTAATCAGCTGAGTGGACACTTGTTAGTGAGACTAATCAGCTCGTTAGTGAGACTAATCAGCTGAGTGGACACTTGTTAGTGAGACTAATCAGCTCGTTAGTGAGACTTATCAGATGAGTGGACGCTCGTTAGTGAGACTTATCAGATGAGTGGACGCTCGTTAGTGAGACTAATCAGCTTTTTAGTGAGACTAATCAGCTGAGTGGACGCTCGTTAGTTAGACTAATCAGCTCGTTAGTTAGACTAATCAGCTCGTTAGTGAGACTAATCAGCTAATTAGTGAGACTAATCAGCTGAGTGGATGCTCGTTAGTGAGTTTAATCAGCTTGTTAGTGAGACTAATCAGCTGAGTGGACACTTGTTAGTGAGACTAATCAGCTCGTTAGTGAGACTAATCAGCTGAGTGGACACTTGTTAGTGAGACTAATCAGCTCGTTAGTGAGACTAATCAGCTGAGTGGACACTCGTTAGCGAGAAGGTCATGTGGTCTGAGGAGATCAGTATGACGCTGTTCCAGAGTGATGGAGCGTCAGGATAGGAAGGGAAGTGCCTGAGGTGGAGTGTCAACTGTACAATCTTCTGGGGAATGATTCTATCTAGAACCACCAGTTCCATGTTCAGTTAATTTCTGTGCTTTGTATTTATGGATCTATTCAACATCTAAAAGGGTCTCTTGTTTGGGTTCTTCAAGCTTCACATCATAACAATTAATTAAATGGTTCTTCAGATTGATGGAGTTGTGTTTGTGGTTCTATACAGCACCTAAAAGGGTCTCTCACTTGGGTTCTTCAAACTTCACATCATAACAATCACGGAACTCTTTCCTAGGAGGTTCTATATAGAACCACATACAGCACCTTCTCCATCAATCTGCAGAACATTTAACCATACACAGTGTTCAGGGTTCTGCACATGAAATGGTTCTCTAGACTGATGGAGATCGTTCTATACAGCACCTAAAAGCGTTCCTTTGTTGGGTTCTTTAAGCTTCCCATCATAACAATCACGGAACTCTTTTCTAGGAGGTTTTATATAGAACCCCATAAAGCACCTTTTCCATCAGTCTGCAGAACATTTAACCATACCCATGTTTCTTTAAGTGTTCCGGGTTCTGCACATGAAATGGTTCTTCAGACTGATGGAGAACATCTTTGTGTTTATGGTTCTATTCAGCATCTAAACGGTCTCTCAGCTGGGTTTTTTAAGCTTCACATCATAACAATCACAGAACTCTTTTCTAGGAGGTTCTATATAGAACCACATACAGCACCTTATCCATCAATCTGCAGAACATTTAACCACAGTGTTCAGGGTTCTGCACATGAAATGGTTCTTCAGACTGATGGAGAACATGTTTGTGTTTATGGTTCTAAACAGCATCTAAAAGGATTCTATATAGAACCACATACAGCACCGTTTCCATCAATCTGCAGAACATTTAACCATACACATGTTTCTTTGAGTGTTCAGGGTTCTGCACATGAAATGGTTCTTCAGACTGATGGCGTTAAAAATGGTTCTATGTTAGACTTAAACGGTTCCTCTGCTGTTAAAAGCTGACATCAGAACAGTACTAGAACCCTTTTTGGTGCTAAACATTAAAGCATGCAAGTGGTTCTATACAGAACTCTTGGTTCCCTTTATTAAAGAACCTTTAAAGATCCTTATTTGCAAGCATGCACTATATTAGTATGTAGGTTGAGTTGAATGTTCTTATAATGCTGGTAATATTAAATAAAGCAGTGACAGTGATGTTCTCATGATGTTCTCCTGATGTTCTCTTCTCCACAGTTCCTCAGGAGTGAACACCAGCAGTGGCAGTTTCCCCAAATCTCACTCCTCTCACTACTCTGAGCTCAGCGACACTCACACTCCTCTCTCTGTGGAACACTCTCCCGACTCCGGCATCGCCGCTACTCCGGTAAGCCTCGGTCCAGAACCCGGTCCAGATCTTCACCCTGGACACATATACAAACATCTGACATACATCAGAGCGTTTCTATTGGTCCATCCATCATGAAACCTTCACAGGATATAAAGATCAGCCAATCAGAACTGAGAAACTGGACTAATCTGCTTTTAAACTCTTCATTTCTAACCACCTACACACGATCTGCCAGTGTTTTATTACATTTTAGTGAACAGTTTTATGATTTTGAAATTAGTGGTTCGGCTGTCTTTATCTGTTTTTTCCTCTTTTAGTATTATTATCTTTATTATTGTTTTTATTATTATTTCTTTTACTATTTTGAGTTTTACTACTATATTTATATATTATATTTATATACTATATTGATTTTTTTACTTATTCTTGGTTTTACATTCTTATTCAGTTTTTTTGTTTTTCTTTTATGATTTATCTTGTCATTTTGTTTATATTGTTTATTTTATATTTTAAGTATTCATATTAAAATGAATTTTAATTTATTTTCAATCGCTTTTTGTTTAAAATTGCAATGCTCGGCTACATTCTAAATGAGGGTCTTCCTCAGTGAACTCCCGAGTGAACATAGAGGTTGATATAGACGTATATAGATGACTGTAACCAGACAAACATTTTGATCTGCTCAATAGAAATGATCTAAAATGACTTTTAAAAGATTTTAATGTTATTCGTAGAATTCTTAATAAATTAACAGGTGTGAGAAGCGGACCTTAAAAGCTAGTTTGAATGTAAACAATGCTGTTTACTGTTTAAATGTTATGTAAACACAGAAAAGTGCATTTCCAGAAGCAACAGAGTGACGACATAATATACAACAATAACAATAACCATACAAAAACATACATCAGATCAAAAACCTGTAAACAAGCGCTCCAGAACCGGAATGGTGTATCTACAAAAGGAAGCAGGATGAGAATATCACTAATCACTTAGACTCAGCTGAAGTTTAATTTAATAATCAGCTGAAAAAATGTCCACCTGTTTTTTTATTTATTTTTTTTTGTCCCTCACATTGTTCATCGCTCTAGAATAAGGGTCAGTGTCCGGGTCGTCCCTCTGGATCACGTTACTGACCACAGCTGAGCCGTGAATGAACTCAGTGTGGACGTATAAGTAATTCTAGCTTTAGAGATTGACGCGTTCACCGGGGGTCACAAGGTGTCACCAGCGCGGGTTCACTCGGTCCAGGCTGTTCCCTCAGAGACCTCAGAATCAAAAATAGAAAAGTAGTAATTTTAGTATAAAATTAGAATAAAAGTAATCTTAATTATCCAGACAAAACAAAATATTTTACATTTTTTTATTGAATTTTTTTTTTTTACATTTTGAAACATCAGACACGTATTAAAGTAAATTATTGTAGTTTGTAAATCTAATTTATCATGTTAAGAACAACAACAGATTGGGCTAAAAAAGCTGTGAAAATGTCAATTACAAATTTTCTGACTAATATTGTGACTGCAATTTATATTGTGATGATTTTCTTTTAAGTTCAGATTTTTAGGCCAAAAACTCCAGAATATTTTCGTTCTCTGGCTTGAGGTTCCTGATTATAGTTTGACTGCTTGTAAGTCATGGCTATGATGACAGAACACATAAAGGTTTGGTGTTTGGTGTTAAATAATATTATTAAATATATAAAAATGATTCATTTTTCAACCCTAGGTATAAAAAAATACACCCATCTGATTATGCTGTATCAATTTATCATGTTAGAATCAGTTATAAAAGATTATATGTACACACACACACTAGTAAACACACATTAGGGGGCAGTAAAACATCCACATACACCTGCACTAGTAAACACACACACTAGGGGGCAGTGAGCACACTTGCCTGGAATGGTGGGCAGCCCTACCACAGTACGGGGAGAAGTTGGGGGTTTGGTGTCTTGTCCAAGAGCACTTTACTTGTGTCCTATCAGTTCACGGGATCAAACCAGTGAACCTACTGGTAACAAGACTGGTTCTCTAACCTCCAGCCCACAACATCAACACAATCAAATTAGAAAAGTAGTAATACATTTTTTTAAATTAGAAAATAAATACATTTGGATCATCCAGCCAGGACAAAATATTTTAGTTTTTTAGAAAATAAGTTAACCTGGAAAACATCCAGCACACATATTCAAGTACCACCAGCAAAGTTCTCTGTGCTTCAACCACCACACGATCAGATCTACACATAAACATCACAAACATGAGTGTGGATCACAGCATTCCCTCCCTTATAATCCCATCCCACTTTCTGATCCTTATCTTCTTAAAGTTGTCATTTTGGTCAGTATCTTTCTTAAAACTGCTGCTCTGGAACGATACTGTATTCAGAACAGGAGATAATAACATTGCCACGTGGCTGAGTTCTATGCAGCATCTATACATTTGCATTAGCACGGCTGAAAGGGGCAGATTTATTAGGACAACCAACCTCGTCTTGGATGTAAGACCTGCTGCTTTACTGCCGAGATTCCCTGATCTGTAAATCGTTGTTAGGTCGGAGATTTACGCCGATACTCATATCTCTCTCTCTCTCTCTCTCTCTCTCTCTCTCTCTCTCTCTCTCGGTTTATTTCCAGCTGCCATCCAGCCGCTTCAGGTTCATCTCGTGGCATCACCTGGAGGAACACGATGTCCGTGGAGACCAGCTCACCTGCCCCAGGGTCCGAGAAGGTGACCCATGTCTCTTTTGCCCACTGCATGTATTTCACACGTGTGCGGCCTTTTTTTTTTTTTAGTTTAGCCACACCTTGTCTTGAATGTTGTTGCTGATACGTCTCAATTCAATAAGAACAGCAGCTTCGTTATAATTACAATAATTATAATTACAGCTACACAGGCAGTCCAAACACCTGGAGGGTGCGAGTACTGATGTGACGAGAAGGAAATGGTTCAAATAATGCTTTACATCCCAAAAAGCAACCAAACCTGGTGCAATCTGTGAGCCTGGTCACGGTCACGTTCTTCTTTAGTTAGGCTAAATTCTCTGGTTTGTTTATTAAGACACCCGGGGTCTAAACCCCTACTGCACTGGCTGAGGTTCTCATCTTTTCAGCATCTGCAGTTTTGTGTTCCTTGTTATTTTAATAGTTTGAGTCCAAAAACTTCTCAGTTCTGATTCTAGATAATAATATGATATCTATCTGATTATAATTCTTACACCAATAAAGAAACATTAAGTTCAGTACCACTGGACTCTAATGTTAGCTAATCTAGCTAACGTTAGCACCACTGGCTAAAGCTAAACTGGTTCTTTGGGAACTTCTTGATAAACTATGTGGGTTTTATAAGGAGTTTCTTGCTGTAAAGCCACATCTTCATATTTCGATTGTCAGACCTTTTCCTGTGCTGCCTGGCTACGGCTAAAATAGTTAGCTATCATCAGCTTAGGTATCTGACTAACAAGCTTGACAACCAAAACACAAAGATGTGGCTTCATATCAAAAAACTCCCTATAAAACCACATATTTTATTCTAGTAGATCCACAAAGAACCAAATCATCTTTTAGTAGTGCTAACGTTAGCCAGGTTAGCTACCTAGGCTAACATTAGAGTCCAGTGTTACTGAATTTAGTGTTTCTTTATTGGTGTAAGATTATAATCATCATATCAACTGCAGCCGGTTCCTCTTCTCTCTCTCAGCAAAAGGAAGGTTCTAGAATGACTGTGGGTGATTTATTTTGGACTATTTTGGACTTTTCAAACAAACAACACTGAACTGCAGTCTTAATAAGCAGACAGGCACAAATATTGTGGTGTTAATTTCAGAATAAATGCGATACAGTCAGTTATTTCACACCAACAGAGACAACATGCCCGTTTAGAAAAGCTAGGTGTAACGTTTGATGGGCAGTAAACAGGTGTGTCAGTCATATCGTGGAATCAGTCTATAAATCTGTGATTACAGGACCTTCAGAGGATGAACAGTCCCTTAGGGATGAGGACATCTTTCTCAGGAATGGCAGGAGGAGGAGGAGGGGAGTGGATGAAGGGCAGAGGTGGGAGGAGAGGCTGCAGGAGAACTGGGAGAGCTGTGTGGTGAGGCGTTAAGACACACATACACACTATTTTTATCTATATAAACACTATCATAGTAATAGCTGGAGGTTAGGGATCCGGTCTTGTGACTGGAAGGTCGCCGGTTCGATCCTTTGGGCCAACAGCATGCAGCTGAAGTGCCTTTGAGCAAGGCATCCAACCCCGGCTCCCCGGGCGCTGTGGATACGGCTGCCCACCGCTTTGGGCAAGTATGCTCACTGCCCTCTAGTATGTGCATGGATGGGTTAAATGTGGAGGTCAAATTCCACTGTGTGCAAATAGTTCTAAACTGTAGTTAATGCATATAAATAGTTCTATTTAGGCAGTATGTGTTTACATAGCCCCCATTTGTTTTAACCTGTATTTATTATGTCCACGCCTATACAGATGTTATTTTTGTGCATGGTGCAATAATATATTGCTAATTGCTAATATCAACAAAGAAAGACTATTTTAGAATTTAAAAGTGTCTGAGACTGCTTCTACAGCCTTTATCTCTGAAACCATCTGACCTGATGAAGAAGAACTGCGACAGGATTTTACTCCTGAGAATTTTCCTCAAAGTTGAGGCTGTTTTGTCTGATGTCTGAATCTGAAAGCTCTGAGGATCCTAGAATATACACTGTTTCATGTGGAGAACCAAGTACGTTCAACCAGCTCAGCTCAACAGCAACATTTCAAGAATCTCAACAATGTTGGTACAATAAACACAGTGTTAATGTAGGATATCACTCATCATGTTTGGGAATGATAGTCTTTCTTTTTTAGTCAAAAATACATGAGTGATGGTTTTTAAATCAGTGGTAAATCAGTTTATACCATTAACTCGGTTAACCATCACCAAGCACAGTAGTATTGTCCAGTAACCAGTATGAATTCTTCAGTTGCTGCAGTTATTTATTTGGCAACTACTAGATAGATAAATAGATATGACATTAATTTCGACATTGTTATCAAGATTCCAGTATTTATTATTATTATTATTATTATTATTATTAATAATAATAATTTAATTAGCTTGTTAGTACTGTGGTTTGTTCACAGTCATCATTAGGAAAGACCAGGTGATGGACTTCTCCATGGGCTCCTCTAAGCACCCGCAAAGCAACTCTGACCATTAACATAACATGATGCCCACAAAGCAGGAGAAGCTATAAGAAGACATCAGAGCATGTTCAGGTAGACAGTTCCTCGGTTTTTGATGTAATTAAGAAATGGCAGTTAACAGGAATGCTGGAGGTCAAGTTGAGGTCTGAGGTTCTCTAAGACAATAGACCGTCACTAGAACTGCAAATCAGAACCTCCGTCAGGCTGTAAAAGACCTGCAGGAAGATTGAGCAGACTGTGGGGTGGAGCTACACTGATCTACCTGCACATGAACACAACCTTCATGAAAGAGAATCACCAGAAGTCTGAAAAGAAACATCTAAACAAACCTGATGAAGTTTGAAAACAAGTCGTATGGACTGATGAAGGTAAAATAGAACTCTTTGACTGCAGTGAGTGAAAGAACATCTCCAACTGTTAAACATGGAAGTGGATCCATCATGCTTTGGGCTCGTGTTGCCAGCAGTGGCACATAGAACAACTCACTAACAGAGAGAAGAACCGATTCCATTAAATACCAACAAATCCTGGAAGGAAGCATCACATCGTCTGTAAAAAAAAAAAAAGCTGACGATGATAAAAAAAGGATAATGATCCTAAACACAACTCAAAATCTACAACGGTAGGCAGGCAGGCATGTACTCAGGTAGGTAGGTATGTAAGTAGATAGGTAGGTAGGCAGGTATGTAAGTAGATAGGAAGGTAGGCAGGTATGTAGGTATGTAGGTTGGTAGGTAGATAGGTAGGCAGATATGTAGATATGTAGGTAGGTAAGCAGGCATGTATGTAGATAGGTGTATAGGCAGGTAGGTCATATCAGCCCACCAACAATGCTCTCAATGTCCTGCCCCCTTTACTCTCTGTCCTGTTGATGGTTCCTCCAGGAGCTGAACCTGTCCTATCAGGATCTGGGAGACTCGTACCAGCTGGAGAACTTTACACGCATCCTGAGGAGGCTGATCAGAGTGGAGCGTCTCCAGCTGGTGGACAACGCCCTGCAGGACCTCAGCTCAGTCCGACTGCCAAGGTACCACACCTTGGGCGTGGGGATTGGAGGTCTGGGCCTGAAGAAGTTGGGGGTTTGTGGCCTGGGGAAAGGGCTTAGGGAATAGTGGGTGGTGTGGTCCTGGGATAGGGTGGCTGATCTGGGCCTGGCGGAGAGTGGGTGGTCCTCAGCCTTGGGGAGTGTAGGTCTGGGAAAGGTGGGGTCTCAGAATGGGAAAGGCAGGGGTCTGAGTCCGGGGAGACGTCTTGGCATTGGGGTAGGTGTTTATAATCAATTTTTTTTTATACTATTGATTTTTTAAATGTTTTTACTGTTTAATCTGCTTTATTGTCTGTTAATCACTTGATTTTTAAGTGCTGCATTTATTTGAATTTTTAAGAACTTGTTATAACAAAGCCAAACAGTCATTTTGAATTTATCAACTAAAAACTGATGAATGTATTTACAGATCAAATGTCATCAGAGTTTTATGGTATAAAGGAGCTCTTACTGAACTTACTGAGTTCTGGAAACACAGACATACAGAAAAAGGCCTTTAACTGAATTTGTGAAACTCTTTATCTTTGATAAACTGATAGTGATGAGGTGTGTTAGTAAGACTGCGTCCTCACTGCAGATGTAAAAGCCTGAATCTGCACCGGAACCACTTGACGTCTTTCGGTCAGCTGCCAAAGGTTCCGGAGATCCAGCACCTGTGCCTGTCGGAGAACAGCATCTCCAGCCTGGGGGAGCTGAGCCTGCTGCAGGCCACACCCATACAGTCCCTCACACTCAAACTCAACCCCTGTGAGTTCCTGGAGGACTACCGCTCACGGTGAGAGACAGAGAGAGAGAGAGAGAGAGAGAGAGAGAGACAGAGAGAGAGACAGAGAGAAAGAGACAGAGTGAAAGAGAGAGAGAGACAGAGACAGAGAGTGTGAGAGTGAGAGAGGAAGAAAGAAAGAGTGAGAGAGGGAAAAAGAAAGACTGAGAGACAGTGTGAGAGTGAGAGAGAAAGAGAGTGAGAGACAAAGTGTGAGAGACAGAGAGAGTGAGAGAGAGGGAGCAAGAGGAGAGAGAGAGACAGAAGGTGAGAGAGTGAAAGTGAGAGTGAAAGACAAAGAGAAATACATTTGAACTTGTTTTAAATCACAAACTAAAAATAGGCGCGGCTTAACCCAAGAATGAGCCTGGTGTTATGAGTGGGTGTGGCTTAAAGGTGCCATAGATGTTTTACATAGAAGGTATGTGAGTCTTTGGTCACCCAGATGTGGTTCTAAACCCATTTACTCTCTTTGATCTGGTTCTAGAATAAAACACTGTTTACTCTTTTTGAGCTTGTGAATATTTAGATGAGCTCTGCTCTGATTGGCTGGCGGTGATGATCACACAGAAGCAACACAGACCAAATAAAATGAGCCTCTGTGTAAATAAGCTCCGCCCACATACTATTTAGTTAGCTATGCTAGTTACTTGGAGCTGCTGGTATCTAAGGTTACCTGTACTAGCTACTCTCTTTGATCTGAACATCAAACACAAAGTAGATGAAAGGTGTCTCTGTGAAACTTTCAGTTGAAGATGATCTGCTTCAACCAGCACACAGTGATCCACTCACACAGCATGGCTGCTACTTCCAGTCACTGTTGTGGTTGTGGTGCTAATAAAGGTGGAGCTGCTCGTCTCTTCAGTCTCTTCAGTGTTGAACGCTGAGCTGAAGCTGCTCCATGGTGTCCGAGTGTTGGAGAAACTGTCCGGAGTGAAACGTACAGACTGCAGAGTTAAAGTTGTTCAGGATTCTGTTAAAGATGTTGGAAGTTCAGCAGCTGGTTTTGGGAATTCTCCGTTCCACCTTAAACGCTGCTGTTGTTCCGTTCTGGCGTCTGTAGGAGCTGCAGTGTTTAAGGTGGAACATTAGATGAAGAATGTGGAGAAGAGGAACACTATATAATAGTGTTATTACAGGTTTACAGTCTGGGACACCTTTAAACCAATAATGTGTGAGCTGTGTTATAATGTGTTTATTGGATCATTGATGTTGATACGAAGATGCTTCTCGTTCCTCCTCTGCTCCAGTGTGTTCTCCTGTTTGCCAAAACTCAAAGTTCTGGACGGCATTCCAAAGCTGCCAGAAGACTCTGTGCCTCCAAAACTCCCAGCATCCTCCAGCCTCTGCATCATTCTGTAACACCGGCAGGATCATGTCCCATCATCTCAGAGAGGAAGCAGCACAAGCCATCGTCAGATCTACTGTACTGTACCGGAAACGGAGATTCCCGTTTTGTATATAATCTGCTGGGACAAATAAAGAACTGCTGTTTTACTTACTCCTGTTCAGAATTTCATATACACAGATCAGCCACAACATCAACACCTCCTCCTTATATCTCCACTCCACTGACCATACAGGACCTCCACTCACTGTCCACTGTATCAGCTCCACTGACCATACAGGACCTCCACTCACTGTCCACTGTATCAGCTCCACTGACCATACAGGACCTCCACTCACTGTCCACTGTATCAGCTCCACTGACCATACAGGACCTCCACTCACTGTCCACTGTATCAGCTCCACTGACCATACAGGACCTACACTTACTGTCCACTGTATCAGCTCCACTGATCATACAGGACCTCCACTCACTGTCCACTGTATCAGCTCCACTGACCATACAGGACCTCCACTCACTGTCCACTGTATCAGCTCCACTGACCATACAGGACCTACACTCACTGTCCACTGTATCAGCTCCACTGACCATACAGGACCTCCACTCACTGTCCACTGTATCAGCTCCACTGACCATACAGGACCTCCACTCACTGTCCACTGTATCAGCTCCACTGACCATACAGGACCTCCACTCACTGTCCACTGTATCAGCTCCACTGACCATACAGGACCTCCACTCACTGTCCACTGTATCAGCTCCACTGACCATACAGGACCTCCACTCACTGACCACTGTATCAGCTCCACTGACCATACAGGACCTCCACTCACTGTCCACTGTATCAGCTCCACTGACCATACAGGAGCTCCACTCACTGTCCACTGTATCAGCTCCACTGACCATACAGGACCTCCACTCACTGTCCACTGTATCAGCTCCACTGACCATACAGGACCTCCACTCACTGTCCACTGTATCAGCTCCACTGACCATACAGGAGCTCCACTTACAGACTGTAGTTCATCTGATTCTCTGTATACTTTATTACTCTGTTCTTTAATGATCAGGACCCCCACAGGACCACCACAGAGCAGATACTATTAGGGAGGTGGGTCATTCTCAGCACTGCAGTGACACCTATCTGGTGCTTGTGTGAGTGGATCAGACACAGCAGTGCTGCTGCTGGAGTGTTTAAACACTGTGTCCACTCACTGTTCACTCTATTAGACACTCCTACTACTTGCTGGTCCACCTTGTAGATGTAAAGTCAGAGACAGTAGCTCATCTGCTGCTGCACAGTTTGTGTTCCTCTAGTTCTTCATCAGTGGACACAGGACGCCGCCCACAGGACACTGCTGTCCGGATAGTTTTGGTTGGTGGACGATTCTCACGCCAGCACACTAACACACCTATTTAGTCTACTAGGACTTATCCAGTGTCTACTACTGTGTTCAGTTTTCATCTTTAATTATTTAGCACTCTATGAATGATTCAGTATCCAGTATGAGTTGAAGGTCCGGGCTGTAAGTAGAGCAGTGTGAATCTAACTGATACAGAAGCTGCAACATCGTCCCGTTCATAATTTCTCTCACCCCTAACACCCCTCAGCAGCGCCTCACCCCTTCAGCAGCGCCTCACCCCCTCAGCAGCGCCTCACCCCCTCAGCAGCACCTCACCCCCTCAGCAGCGCCTCATTAATTTATACGTACTGCAGTAACTCTGGTGTAGATTACCGAAAGCCTTACCGAAACCTGAGCTGAGGAACCGGGACACATCAGGACAGCCCGGGGAGAGAGAGAGAGAGAGAGAATAGAGAGAGAGAGAGAGAGAGAGAGAGAGAGAGAGAGAGAATAGAGAGAGAGAATAGAGAGAGAGAGAGAGAGAGAGAATAGAGAGAGAGAGAGAATAGAGAGAGAGAGAGAGAGAGAGAATAGAGAGAGAGAGAATAGAGAGAGAGAGAGAGAGAGAATAGAGAGAGAATAGAGAGAGAGAGAGAGAATAGAGAGAGAGAGAGAGAATAGAGAGAGAGAGAGAGAGAGAGAGAATAGAGAGAGAGAGAGAGAATAGAGAGAGAGAGAGAGAGAATAGAGAGAGAGAGAGAATAGAGAGAGAGAGAGAGAGAATAGAGAGAGAGAGAGAGAATAGAGAGAGAGAGAATAGAGAGAGAGAGAATAGAGAGAGAGAGAGAATAGAGAGAATAGAGAGAGAGAGAGAGAATAGAGAGAGAGAGAGAGAGCGAGGGAGAGAGAATAGAGAGAGAGAGAATAGAGAGAGAGAGAATAGAGAGAGAGAGAGAGAATAGAGAGAGAGAGTGAGAATAGAGAGAGAGAGAGAGAATAGAGAGAGAGAGAGAGAGAGAATAGAGAGAGAGAGAGCAAGGGAGAGAGAATAGAGAGAGAGAGAGAATAGAGAGAGAGAGAATAGAGAGAGAGAGAGAGAATAGAGAGAGAGAGAGAGAGAGAGAGCGAGGGAGAAAGAATAGAGAGAGAGAGAGCAAGAGAGAGAATAGAGAGAGAGAATAGAGAGAGAGCAAGAGAGAGAATAGAGAGAGAGAATAGAGAGAGAGAGAGAAAGAGAGAGAGAGAATAGAGAGAGAGAATAGAGAGAG
>CM038711.1:46728270-46730770 GCA_021613375.1 Megaleporinus macrocephalus
TACCAGGTCTTTGTAGTGATATACATTCAACACGAGCGCTGAGTGTGTTTCTCCCCCCCGAACGCAAAATCTCTTAACAAGCCTGTCAGCGCCGTCTCCCGGCCGACCGTCAGTCACGCCACTTAATCAGATTATCAGATATGAGCAGGAAGACGCTGTCCGAGTGCTGCGGGGCGGAGTGGGCCAGTACAGTTAACTGTGTAGTGCTGATAGAATAAGACTGGACAGTGTAATAGAAGCTAAAGCGATGCTGGTGGTCTACAGTAACAGCCGGTCACTGAGGTCATACGGGTGCTGTGGTCATTCTGTTACCTTCCCTACTGGTCAGCAGCACTGGTTATGTGATGAGTCATGAAATGAGTTACGGAGCTGATCAATAAGTAGCTGCAAGTAGTTTAGAAAGTAGTTCTAAAGTGTTGCTCTACTCAGTTCAGGTGGGTTATAACCTGGAGCTTATGTCTTTGGAGCCACCACTACAAACCCAACCATATAGTTGTCATTATTATTATTTATATATTATTATTATTATTATTATTATTATTATTATTACTATTATTCATCCATCATCTTCCACTTTATCTTGCTAGTCAGGGTCACGGGAGGCTGGAACCAATCCCACCGTCATCGGGCTAAGGCAGGGTACACCACGGACAGGTCACCAGTCCATTGCATGGCCGATACACCACCGTGCTGACCACTACACCACCGTAATCACCACTACACCACCGTAATCACCACTACACCACCGCGCTTACCACTACACTACTGTAATCACCACTACACCACCGCGCTTACCACTACACTACTGTAATCACCACTACACCACCGTGGCGCCTCAATTAATATTAGTTTATTTATTTATTAATTTTATTTCATTTCGTACTGAAAGTCACCGCTGTGGTAAAAAATAATGTTCCAAAGATGATACGATTTGTCCAACAAACATTTGAGGGGTGTAGCTATCGAGGTTATTACACTTCACTAAAACTAATACTAAAACTAAAACTAGCAGTTAGAAAATCATTGACCGGTTAACTCATTAGCTCATTAATAAAAGCAATAAACATGAAAACCAGATCAAACTGTTAAGTCCACTACAAAACTAAAACTAAAAACTAGACTTGTTACTTTTAGCACATGAACAAAGTTTAGAAGTGTGTTTTTAAGGAAAGCTGGAGTCGAGCTGAGCTCAGTCTACCACTGAAACTAAACCATCACTATCACTAACTAAAACTATTAATTATTAATAATAAAAAATAAACTAAAACTAGAACAATAAATTGGACATGCAATAAAAATGTCATTTTGTTTAATACTCTGTGTAGCCACCAGGGGGCGGACACAAAACACTGAGCAAAATCGCTATCAGGGATCTGGCGCCACCTGGAGGAAAGACGTAGGAAGAACAGAACGTATCTGCTTTGGATCATTTTCGTTCACCACAGGATTTCTGAAAACGGAGAAAAGCTTTGAGCTGGTTGCGTGAATGACAATGACAGAGTACCGTAGCTGACCTTGCACAGCGGGAGGAGAAAGCTCAGGATCTGGGAGGAGCGGGTGGCTGAGATTATCCAGTACATCATCACTGTCCAAAGAAAAAATCTCCAAAATGACAACTTTACAGGAGAGGCCAAAAACTGTCTTTACTTTTAATGTAAGTCGATGGAACCAGAATTATTCCCAAGCTATTTTGGAGCATTTCTATTGGTCCATTCATCATGAAATGTTCACACAGTGTAAACGACGGCTGCTGCGTTGAAATGAGGCAGAAAAATAAAAATCAACAAAAGTAGAGATACACGTTTTCTCTGGACAGTGACGATATATATATATATATATATATATATATATATATATATATATATATATATATATATATATATATATATATAAAAGCTGGTCTCAGGCGAGGTCTGGCAGAGCGTCAGGCCATGCTTTACACAATGAAACTTTCACGCAACTTTGTTTTTTTAGTTGCTTGTAACTTTACTAGAGTTGCGCAACTCGCCGCAACCAGCCGCAACTAGCCGCGCGCGGCATCTATGAAACAGCCAATCAAAATGCAGATACCATACCACGTGATCCGATCAGTTAACATCGCTATTAATAGTCTAGTCACATTAGCTGATTTGTTGATAACTGGTTAGTTTAGTTAGCTAGCTAACTGAATGTTTATGCTAGCTAGCATTGCACTCTGTTAGCCTGATCAACTCGGCTACGATATCAATTTTCTTCTCTTTTGAAATAAAAATGGTTCGAAGCTGCAAACACGAGCTAAATAACACACGGATGTCGGTATACAGGCGAAACGGTACGATATACGTAAAACACGAGCTGCTAACTGCGCTACCTAGTGGAGAAACCCAAATGTGTTGCATGCAACTTTCGTTTTCGCTGTCCAATTCTAAAACACCTGTGACCCGAAACCAAATTTGCATTAAAGTTTCACCAGAAAAAGCAGCGATATTTCAGTAAAGAACCGCTAAACCCTAAACACCGA
>CM038711.1:46738270-46758270 GCA_021613375.1 Megaleporinus macrocephalus
CATCCAACTATCTAACTATCAATCTAACATCTAACCATCCAACTATCTAACTAACCATCAATCTAACATCTAACCATCCAACTATCTAACTATCTAACCATCTAACCATCCAACTATCGTTCTAACCATCAATCTAACATCTAACCATCCAACTATCTAACTATCTAACCATCTAACCATCCAACTATCGTTCTAACCATCAATCTAACATCTAACCATCCAACTAACTAACCATCCAACTATCTACTAATCAATCTAACATCTAACCATCCAACTATCTAACATCTAACCATCCAACTATCTAACTATCTAACCATCAATCTAACATCTAACCATCCAACTATCGTTCTAACCATCAATCTAACATCTAACCATCCAACTATCTATCTAACCATCAATCTAACATCTAACCATCCAACTATCTAACTATCTAACCATCAATCTAACATCTAACCATCCAACTATAACCATCAATCTAACATCTAACCATCCAACTAACTAACCATCCAACTATCTAACTAACCATCCAACTATCTAACTATCTACTAATCAATCTAACATCTAACCATCCAACTATCTATCAATCTAACATCTAACCATCCAACTATCTAACCATCAATCTAACATCTAACCATCCAACTATCTATCTAACCATCAATCTAACATCTAATCATCCAACTATCTAACTAACCATCAATCTAACATCTAACCATCCAACTATCTAACTAACCATCAATCTAACATCTAACCATCCAACTATCTATCTAACCATCAGTCTAACATCTAACCATCTCACCATCTCTCTACCCATCTTACCATAAATCTACCCATTACACCACCAATCTAACCATCTCACCATCTATCAATTTACCCATCTCACCATCAATCTACCCATCTCACCATCTAGCAATCTACCCATCTCACCATCCATCTAACCATCTCACCATCTATCAATCTACCCATCTCACCATCCATCTAACCATCTCACCATCTATCAATCTACCCATCTCACCATCAATCTAACCATCTCACTATCTAGCAATCTACCCATATCACCATCTAGCAATCTATCCATATCACCATCTCACCATCAATCTACCCATCTCACCATATAACCATCAATCTAGCGATCAATCTAACCACTAAGCTACCCATCTAACCATCAATCTAACATCTAACCATCAATCTAACCACCTCACCATCTATCAATCTATCCATCTAATCATCAATCTACTCATCTATTCATCAATCTAACTATATAACCAGCTTAGCATCTACCTCTCTAACCATCTCACCATGTTCCTATTTATCCTCCTATCTAATCATCTTACCATCCTCATATCTAATCATCTCACTATCCTACTATCTAACCATCTTACCATCCTCCTATCTAACCATCTAACATCTCCATCCATCCATCCATTATCTTCTGCTTTATTCACTAGCCGGGGATATGGGGGGCAATCCCATCAGGCAATAGGCGAAGGACACCATGGACAGGTCACCAGTCCAACAAACATTTACACCTACGAGTGACCAATCAACCTAACATGCACGTGTTTGGACTGTGGGAGGAAACCGGAGCACAGGGAGAACATGCGCATATATATATATATTTTATTGCCAATACAGAGTAAACACAAATCCACATTGAATAGGAGTTCTAAACTCAAATACAAATACAGGAGCTTTTCTCCATGTCCTTTAGATTCCATTCCAGAGATGATTACATTCGGACACCTAGAGTATCCACTTCACTCTCACTCACAGCACCAGAGCAGGTCATTTTTGGGAACGACCGGAGCGCAAGGGCATATTACTGGAATATGAAAGAGCAGCAGTGAGATCTCAGTGTGATGGTGTTCAGGAACTGGGCTGAAGAATCAAAATTCACTCATTAGTCTCTGACCCCCTCAGAGCGGAGTGACACAGACAGAGTTTCCGGGTTCATCTCAGCAGCCGTGTGGCCTGAAGGGGGGGTGGGGGTAAATTACAACCCCTTATTTCAATCAGAAATACTGATTAATCACTACTCCGCCTCCTGAGCACTCGTTTACCTGCGGCTCTCCTCCTCTTCTCTTCTTTCTCTGCATCACAACATCTCCAGGGTACAGTTTTCAAGGCTGTGTCTCAAATTTCGGACTTTAAATGTGGCTATTGTTTATTTCTGTATCGCTGGTAAAGGAGATATTGGTTGTACATTGATTAGATGTATACGTCTGAGTGAGAGGGGAACCTCTGCTTTCTGTTGATGCGCATATCTCTAGTAGAGGAAGAACCAGATTCTGAATAGACATCAGATTTCTGTAAGGAGATCCAGTTTCTCCCTGTATATATACACCAATCAGCCAGTGATCTCCACTCACTGTCCACTGTATCAGCTCCACTGACCATACAGGACCTCCACTCACTGTCCACTGTATCAGCTCCACTGACCATACAGGACCTCCACTCTCTGTCCACTTTATCAGCTCCACTGACCATACAGGACCTACACTCACTGTCCACTGTATCAGCTCCACTGACCATACAGGACCTACACTCACTGTCCACTGTATCAGCTCCACTGACCATACAGGACCTCCACTCACTGTCCACTGTATCAGCTCCACTGACCATACAGGACCTCCACTCACTGTCCACTGTATCAGCTCCACTGACCATACAGGACCTCCACTCACTGTCCACTGTATCAGCTCCACTGACCATACAGGACCTCCACTCACTGTCCACTGTATCAGCTCCACTGACCATACAGGACCTACACTCACTGTCCACTGTATCAGCTCCACTGACCATACAGGACCTCCACTCACTGTCCACTGTATCAGCTCCACTGACCATACAGGACCTCCACTCACTGTCCACTGTATCAGCTCCACTGACCATACAGGACCTCCACTCACTGTCCACTGTATCAGCTCCACTGACCATACAGGACCTCCACTCACTGTCCACTGTATCAGCTCCACTGACCATACAGGAGCTCCACTTACAGACTGTAGTTCATCTGATTCTCTGTATACTTTATTACTCTGTTCTTTAATGATCAGGACCCCCACAGGACCACCACAGAGCAGATACTATTAGGGAGGTGGGTCATTCTCAGCACTGCAGTGACACTGACGTGGTGGTGGTGTGTTAGTTAGTGTGTGTTGTGCTGGTGTGAGTGGATCAGACACAGCAGTGCTGCTGCTGGAGTGTTTAAACACTGTGTCCACTCACTGTCCACTCTATTAGACACTCCTACTACTTGCTGGTCCACCTTGTAGATGTAAAGTCAGAGACAGTAGCTCATCTGCTGCTGCACAGTTTGTGTTCCTCTAGTTCTTCATCAGTGGACACAGGACGCCGCCCACAGGACACTGCTGTCTGGATAGTTTTGGTTGGTGGACGATTCTCAGTCCAGTAGTGACACTGAGGTGTTTAAATACTCCAGCAGCAGCACTGCTGTGTCTGATCCACTCACACCAGCACAACACACACACACACTAACACACCACCACCACGTCAGTGTCACTGCAGTGCTTATACCTGCTCTGTGGTGGTAACAACAGGGTAAAAGATGATATATATATATATATATACTTTTATATAGGCATTAAAAATGTTATACTGGTTTCTCTATGTCTCTCAGAGAGGATAGAGATAGTGGTTTATCTCTGTGAGAGGACATTCAGGACAGTCCATGTTGGAATCTACGTTAGAGGAGATGGACCATGTTCTTCATGGACATACCTGCTCTCCATTGTAAGGGTCTGCTTCTTCTCCTGCCTCCTCCGCCTTCTGCCCCTCAGGCAAGTCATCCTGGGCCTGAAAAGAGTAAACATAACTTTATTATTCCAGCAAAAGAAAAAAAATACTAGAGAAAAACAACAACAACAATAATAATTGAGAAAGAGAGAGAGTAAGTGAGAAAGAGAGAGTATAGCAGGCTGAGTGGAGGTGGTAGGGAGGGAGAGAGAGAGAGAGAGAGAGAGAGAGAGAGAGAGTATAGCGGGCTGGGGGGAGGTGGTTAAAGAGAGAGAGATAGAGAGAGAGAGAAAGAAATAGAAAGAGAAAGAAAGAGAAAGAGAAAGAAAGAGAGAGAGAGAGTGAGCAAGAAAGAGAGAGAGTGAGTGAGAAAGATAGAGTGTATTGGGTTGAGTGGAGGTGGTTAGAGAAAGAGAAAGAGAGAAAGAGAGAGAGAGAGAGAGTGAGTGAGTGAGAGAGAAAGTGTATTGGGTTGAGTGGAGGTGGTTAGAGAAAGAGAAAGAGAGAAAGAGAGAGAGAGAGAGTGAGCAAGAAAGAGAGAGAGTGAGTGAGAAAGATAGAGTGTATTGGGTTGAGTGGAGGTGGTTAGAGAAAGAGAAAGAGAGAAAGAGAGAGAGAGAGAGAGAGAGAGAGAGAGAGTGAGTGAGTGAGAGAGAAAGTGTATTGGGTTGAGTGGAGGTGGTTAGAGAAAGAGAAAGAGAGAAAGAGAGAGAGAAAGAGAGAGAGAGTGAGAGAGAAAGAGAGAGAGAAAAGAGAGAGAGAGAGAAAGAGAGAGAAAGAGAGAAAAGAGAGAGAGAGAGAAAGAGAGAAAAGAGAGAGAGAGAGAGAAAGAGAGAGAAAGAGAGAAAAGAGAGAGAGAGAGAGAGAGAAAGAGAGAAAAGAGAGAGAGAGAGAAAGAGAGAAAAGAGAGAGAGAGAGAGAGAAAGAGTGAGAAAGAGAGAAAAGAGAGAGAGAGAGAGAGAAAGAGAAAGAGAGAAAAGAGAGAGAGAGAAAGAGAGAAAAGAGAGAGAGAAAGAGAGAGAAAGAGAGAAAAGAGAGAGAGAGAGAGAGAGAGAGAAAGAGAGAAAAGAGAGAGAGAGAGAGAGAGAGAGAGAAAGAGAGAAAAGAGAGAGAGAGAGCGAGAAAGAGAGAGAAAGAGAGAAAAGAGAGAAAAGAGAGAGAGTGAGTAAGAAAGATAGATAGAGTGTAGCGGGTTGAGCGGAGGTGGTTAGAGATTAAAGTTTAATTTGTCCGTGTGACTGACCTCTTCGTCTCCCTCCTCCTGATACTGCTCCTCCAGGTTGTCCTCCTGCTGGTCAGGGTTTCCTGCCATCTGCGCACACACAACAGTCACATCAGTGTTTCCACTGCACCTCCCCACATCCTCCACACAGAACACCTCCCACCTCACACACAGACACGCTCGGGTGGAGTGAATTTAGACAAAGCAGTAAACGAGAACATTAACAACATACTGAGAGTATTACTCAAAAGTACTGATCAATAAATAAACAACAGAGTTTAAACTTCTGGACCTCAGAACTGACCCGACACGACTGTAGTGCCCTTGAGCACAACACCAACTAGCTCCCCGGGTACTGTAGATAGGACTGCTCACCACTCACTGCCCCCTAGTGTGTGTGTGTGTGTTTTACTGCCCCCTAGTTTGTGTGTTCACCAGTGTGTGCTCACTAGTGTGTGTGTGTGTGTGTGTGTGTGTGTATTTGGGTGTTTCCCTGACCCCAGTGTGTGTGTTCAGTAGTGTGTGTGCATTTCACTGGCCCCCCGTGTGTGTGTGTGTTTGTGTGTGTGTGTTTCACTGGCCTCCAGTCTGTGTGTTCACTAGTGTGTGTGTGTTTGTGGTAAGTTTAAGCTTCACAGATGGAAGCTCCTCAGATCAGCGTATCAGAAGGTGGTGGGTTCCACTGGACGGACTCACCACCAGCTGTTCGTCTGCAGGCGGCTGCTGCTGCTGGTTCTCTCTGTTTAAGTGGTTGTCAGAGTGTCCAGCAGGGACGGGCTCTTCATCCTCCTCCTCCTCGTGGCCCTGCTGCTCAGCCTCCTCAAACTCATCCTCTCCCTGGTTGTTGGGGTCGTCTGCCGGGTCAACCTCGGCCTCGATGGGCTGCTAGGTGGAGTTACGGAGGAGAATAATTAAGCATCAGAAGCGTAACGCTGTAACTCTGAGTCATCTCTGTATCTGTGAACATGAAACATCTCCACCTCTTCGTGATGCACCTGTTTTTCCCCCTCGTGTCTGTTATCAGGCCGTACGTTACTCTCCTCTGTAAACACAAAACAGGTTTATTTATACACACGTCACAGAAACATCAGCGTAAACTTGTGATTCAGTGATCCTGATAGAGGAAGTAGAGCTTTTACACTTTATTATTAAATATTAATCAGTATTAATAGAGGAAGTAGAGCTTTTACACTTTATTATTAAATATTAAACAGTATTAATAGAGTAAGTAGAGCTTTTACACTTTATTATTAAATATTAATCAGTATTAATAGACTAAGTAGTGCTTTTACACTTTATTATTAAATATTAAACAGTATTAATAGAGTAAGTAGAGCTTTTACACTTTATTAATAAACATTAAACAGTATTAATAGAGTAAGTAGAGCTTTTACACTTTATTATTAAATATTAAACAGTATTAATAGAGTAAGTAGAGCTTTTACACTTTATTATTAAATATTAATCAGTATTAATAGAGGAAGTAGAGCTTTTACACTTTATTATTAAATATTAAACAGTATTAATAGAGTAAGTAGAGCTTTTACACTTTATTATTAAACATTAAACAGTATTAATAGAGGAAGTAGAGCTTTTACACTTTATTATTAAACATTAAACAGTATTAATAGAGGAAGTAGAGCTTTTACACTTTATTATTAAATATTAATCAGTATTAATAGAGGAAGTAGAGCTTTTACACTTTATTATTAAATATTAAACAGTATTAATAGAGTAAGTAGAGCTTTTACACTTTATTATTAAACATTAAACAGTATTAATAGAGGAAGTAGAGCTTTTACACTTTATTATTATATATTAATCAGTATTAATAGAGTAAGTAGAGCTTTTACACTTTATTATTAAATATTAATCAGTATTGATAGAGGAAGTAGAGCTTTTACACTTTATTATTATATATTAATCAGTATTAATAGAGTAAGTAGAGCTTTTACACTTTATTATTAAATATTAATCAGTATTAATAGAGTAAGTAGAGCTTTTACACTTTATTATTAATATTAAACAGTATTAATAGAGGAAGTAGAGCTTTTACACTTTATTATTATATATTAATCAGTATTAATAGAGTAAGTAGAGCTTTTACACTTTATTATTAAATATTAATCAGTATTAATAGAGGAAATGGACCTTTTACACTTTATTATTAATATTAAACAGTATTAATAGAGGAAGTAGAGCTTTTATACTTTATTATTAAATATTAAACAGTATTAATAGAGTAAGTAGAGCTTTTACACTATTATTAAATATTAAACAGTATTAATAGAGTAAGTAGAGCTTTTACACTATTATTAAATATTAAACAGTATTAATAGAGGAAGTAGAGCTTTTACACTTTATTATTAAATATTAAACAGTATTAATAGAGGAAGTAGAGCTTTTACACTTTATTATTATATATTAATCAGTATTAATAGAGTAAGTTGAGCTTTTACACTTTATTATTAAATATTAATCAGTATTGATAGAGGAAGTAGAGCTTTTACACTTTATTATTAAATATTAATCAGTATTAATAGAGGAAATGGACCTTTTACACTTTATTATTAATATTAAACAGTATTAATAGAGGAAGTAGAGCTTTTATACTTTATTATTAAATATTAAACAGTATTAATAGAGTAAGTAGAGCTTTTACACTATTATTAAATATTAAACAGTATTAATAGAGTAAGTAGAGCTTTTACACTTATTATTAAATATTAAACAGTATTAATAGAGTAAGTAGAGCTTTTACACTTTATTATTAAATATTAAACAGTATTAATAGAGTAAGTAGAGTTTTTACACTTTATTATTAAATATTAAACAGTATTAATGGAGTAAGTAGAGCTTTTACACTTTATTATTAAATATTAATCAGTATTAATAGAGGAAGTAGAGCTTTTACACTTTATTATTAAATATTAATCAGTATTAATAGAGGAAGTAGAGCTTTTACGCTTTATTATTAAATATTAAACAGTATTAATAGAGTAAGTAGAGCTTTTACACTTTATTATTAAATATTAAACAGTATTAATGGAGTAAGTAGAGCTTTTACACTTTATTATTAAATATTAAACAGTATTAATGGAGTAAGTAGAGCTTTTACACTTTATTATTAAATATTAAACAGTATTAATAGAGGAAGTTGAGCTTTTACACTTTATTATTAAATATTAATCAGTATTAATAGAGGAAGTAGAGCTTTTACACTTTATTATTAAATATTAATCAGTATTAATAGAGTAAGTAGAGTTTTTACACTTTATTATTAAATATTAAACAGTATTAATAGAGTAAGTAGAGCTTTTACGCTTTATTATTAAATATTAATCAGTATTAATAGAGGAAGTAGAGCTTTTACACTTTATTATTAAATATTAAACAGTATTAATAGAGGAAGTAGAGCTTTTACACTTTATTATTAAATATTAAACAGTATTAATAGAGGAAGTAGAGCTTTTACACTTTATTATTAAATATTAAACAGTATTAATGGAGTAAGTAGAGTTTTTACACTTTATTATTAAATATTAAACAGTATTAATGGAGTAAGTAGAGCTTTTACACTTTATTATTAAATATTAAACAGTATTAATGGAGTAAGTAGAGCTTTTACACTTTATTATTAAACATTAAACAGTATTAATAGAGGAAGTTGAGCTTTTACACTTTATTATTAAACATTAATCAGTATTAATAGAGTAAGTAGTGTTTTCCATACGTCAGTGCGTTCAACTCTTTCCAAGCTTCTCCTAAACAACCCAGTATTATTATCAGTTCTCATCTAATACCTGCTTTGACTGCTCAGTACTTCATTAAGATAAATCAAGATTTGCTGCTGAAGGAACTGAACACATTCATACAATGTCTGGGGCGTCCAGGAGAAATCTGGAACCTAACTTTGTTCTTCAAACTGGATCAAGATCTGATCTACTTCTCTCACAATAACATATTCATCTTACTTTGTATTGTATGTCTGATTATTAACATCTGTTCTAATCAGATCTGCTGTTCTTACTGGTGATCAGACACTTACTGATCGGATACAGACTTTTTAACTATCAGCTCAGACTTAAGCAGTAGAATGTGTCTCAGTAGGGGTACAGATAATGTAACGGAAAATATATAATAAGGATGTGAGTGAATGTTAATCTGTGTTTGCTCTGTTTTATGGACTTAACAAAGTGTAATATTGTATATTCTCAGTGTACAGATACTAAAACACAGCTTATGTAGGTTTCTTACCATCTTCCAGATCAACCCGAGCATCTTCCTCACCCTGGACACCTCTAGCGTCAAGGTTTTCATACTGAGCCTTCTTCCTGAAATTAGAAATAAATACCACTGATATTAATTTACAATCCAGATTACAGAAAACTAAAACTGGTAAAGTGACATCAATAGACTGTAATACACTACAGGAAGCGTAGGGGGCGACGGTGGTTCTGACAGACTGTAATACACTACAGGAAGCGTAGGGGGCGACGGTGGTTCTGACAGACTGTAATACACTACAGGAAGCGTAGGGGGCGACGGTGGTTCTGATAGACTGTAATACACTACAGGAAGCGTAGGGGGCGACGGTGGTTCTGACAGACTGTAATACACTACAGGAAGCGTAGGGGGCGACGGTGGTTCTGACAGACTGTAATACACTACAGGAAGCGTAGGGGGCGACGGTGGTTCTGATAGACTGTAATACACTACAGGAAGCGTAGGGGGTGACGGTGGTTCTGACAGA
The DNA here is from genome assembly GCA_021613375.1 of Megaleporinus macrocephalus. Lineage (NCBI taxonomy): Eukaryota > Metazoa > Chordata > Actinopteri > Characiformes > Anostomidae > Megaleporinus > Megaleporinus macrocephalus. The sequence goes on from CM038711.1 coordinate 46,747,999, forward strand.
CTGTAATACACTACAGGAAGTGTAGGGGGCGACGGTGGTTCTGACAGACTGTAATACACTACAGGAAGCGTAGGGGGCGACGGTGGTTCTGACAGACTGTAATACACTACAGGAAGCGTAGGGGGTGACGGTGGTTCTGACAGACTGTAATACACTACAGGAAGCGTAGGGGGCGACGGTGGTTCTGACAGACTGTAATACACTACAGGAAGCGTAGGGGGTGACGGTGGTTCTGACAGACTGTAATACACTACAGGAAGCGTAGGGGGTGACGGTGGTTCTGACAGACTGTAATACACTACAGGAAGCGTAGGGGGCGACGGTGCTTCTGACAGACTGTAATACACTACAGGAAGCGTAGGGGGTGACGGTGGTTCTGACAGACTGTAATACACTACAGGAAGCGTAGGGGGCGACGGTGGTTTTGACAGACTGTAATACACTACAGGAAGCGTAGGGGGCGACGGTGGTTCTGACAGACTGTAATACACTACAGGAAGCGTAGGGGCGACGGTGGTTCTAACAGACTGTAATACAGTACAGGAAGCGTAGGGGGCGACGGTGGTTCTGACAGACTGTACTACACTACAGGAAGCGTAGGGGGCGACGGTGGTTCTGACAGACTGTAATACACTACAGGAAGCGTAGGGGGCGACGGTGGTTCTGACAGACTGTAATACACTACAGGAAGCGTAGGGGGCGACGGTGCTTCTGACAGACTGTAATACACTACAGGAAGCGTAGGGGGTGACGGTGGTTCTGACAGACTGTAATACACTACAGGAAGCGTAGGGGGTGACGGTCGTTCTGACAGACTGTAATACACTACAGGAAGCGTAGGGGGCGACAGTCGTTCTGACAGACTGTAATACACTACAGGAAGCGTAGGGGGCGACGGTGGTTCTGACAGACTGTAATACACTACAGGAAGCGTAGGGGGCGACGGTGCTTCTGACAGACTGTAATACACTACAGGAAGCGTAGGGGGTGACGGTGGTTCTGACAGACTGTAATACACTACAGGAAGCGTAGGGGGTGACGGTGGTTCTGACAGACTGTAATACAGTACAGGAAGCGTAGGGGGCGACGGTCGTTCTGACAGACTGTAATACACTACAGGAAGCGTAGGGGGCGACGGTGGTTCTGACAGACTGTAATACACTACAGGAAGCGTAGGGGGCGACGGTGCTTCTGACAGACTGTAATACACTACAGGAAGCGTAGGGGGCGACGGTGGTTCTGACAGACTGTAATACACTACATGAAGCGTAGGGGGCGACGGTGGTTCTGACAGACTGTAATACACTACAGGAAGCGTAGGGGGCGACGGTGGTTCTGACAGACTGTAATACACTACAGGAAGCGTAGGGGGCGACGGTGGTTCTGACAGACTGTAATACACTACAGGAAGCGTAGGGGGTGACGGTGGTTCTGACAGACTGTAATACACTACAGGAAGCGTAGGGGGCGACGGTGCTTCTGACAGACTGTAATACACTACAGGAAGCGTAGGGGGTGACGGTGGTTCTGACAGACTGTAATACGCTACAGGAAGCGTAGGGGGCGACGGTGCTTCTGACAGACTGTAATACACTACAGGAAGCGTAGGGGGCGACAGTGGTTCTGACAGACTGTAATACACTACAGGAAGCGTAGGGGGCGACGGTGGTTCTGACAGACTGTAATACACTACAGGAAGCGTAGGGGGCGACGGTGGTTCTGACAGACTGTAATACACTACAGGAAGCGTAGGGGGTGACGGTGGTTCTGACAGACTGTAATACACTACAGGAAGCGTAGGGGGTGACGGTGGTTCTGACAGACTGTAATACACTACAGGAAGCGTAGGGGGCGACAGTGGTTCTGACAGACTGTAATACACTACAGGAAGCGTAGGGGGCGACGGTGGTTCTGACAGACTGTAATACACTACAGGAAGCGTAGGGGGTGACGGTGGTTCTGACAGACTGTAATACACTACAGGAAGCGTAGGGGGCGACGGTAAAACAGGTTCTGAGAGTGTGAGTCTGTTCTGAACCTGAGCTGTTCCTCTCGGAGCTGCTGTTGTCGGAGATCAGCCTGTCTGTGCTGCTGTTCCTCTCTCTCCTTCTCCAGCCTCACTCTCTCCTCTCTCTCTCTCTGCTGCTGGAGCTGCTGTCTCTGGAGCTCCTCCCGTCTGAGCTGGAGCTGCCGCCGGTCCTCTGCCAGCTGCTCGGCCAAGCGCTGCTGCTCCTGCTGCTGCTCCAACGCTGACTTCACATGCTCCGCCTGAGGAGCGCCGGCCTGCAGACAGACAGACAGACAGACAGAGAGACAGACAGACAGCAGCTTCTTTAAATGATAGCATTAAAAGTCACATACACTGATAGTGTTAAAGTCTTTATCTGATCAATATGTGTCTGATCACCAGTAAAAACAAAAGTAATACAAAGTATCATGAATATGTTATTGTGAGAGAAGTAGATCAGATCTTGATCCAGTTTGAAGAACAAAGTTAGGTTCCAGATTTCTCCTGGACGCCCCAGACATTGTATGAATGTGTTCAGTTCCTTCAGCAGCAAATCTTGATTTATCTTAATGAAGTACTGAGCAGTCAAAGCAGGTATTAGATGAGAACTGATAATAATACTGGGTTGTTTAGGAGAAGCTTGGAAAGAGTTAAATAAACACAATGACATATGAAAAAGCTCTACTTATTGTATTAATACTGATTAATATTTAATAATAAAGTGTAAAAGCACAAGTTACTCTATTAATACTGATTAATATTTAATAATAAAGCGTAAAAGCTCTACTTACTCTATTAATACTGATAAATATTTAATAATAAAGCGTAAAAGCTCTACTTACTCTATTAATACTGTTTAATATTTAATAATAAAGTGTAAAAGCTCTACTTCCTCTATTAATACTGTTTAATATTTAATAATAAAGCGTAAAAGCTCTACTTACTCTATTAATACTGATTAATATTTAATAATAAAGTGTAAAAACTCTACTTACTCTACTAATACTGTTTAATATTTAATAATAAAGTGTAAAAACTCTACTTACTCTACTAATACTGTTTAATATTTAATAATAAAGTGTAAAAGCTCTACTTACTCTATTAATACTGATTAATATTTAATAATAAAGCGTAAAAGCTCTACTTACTCTATTAATACTGATTAATATTTAATAATAAAGCGTAAAAGCTCTACTTACTCTATTAATACTGTTTAATATTTAATAATAAAGTGTAAAAGCTCTGCTTACTCTATTAATACTGATTAATATTTAATAATAAAGCGTAAAAGCTCTACTTATTGTATTAATACTGATTAATATTTAATAATAAAGCGTAAAAGCTCTACTTACTCTATTAATACTGATTAATATTTAATAAAAGTGTAAAAACTCTACTTACTCTATTAATACTGTTTAATATTTAATAATAAAGCGTAAAAGCTCTACTTACTCTATTAATAATGTTTAATATTTAATAATAAAGCGTAAAAGCTCTACTTACTCTACTAATACTGTTTAATATTTAATAATAAAGTGTAAAAGCTCTACTTACTCTATTAATACTGTTTAATATTTAATAATAAAGTGTAAAAGCACTACTTACTCTATTCATACTGATTAATATTTAATAATAAAGTGTAAAAGCACTACTTACTCTATTAATACTGTTTAATATTTAATAATAAAGTGTAAAAGCTCTACTTACTCTATTAATACTGTTTAATATTTAATAATAAAGTGTAAAAGCTCTACTTACTCTATTAATACTGTTTAATATTTAATAATAAAGTGTAAAAGCTCTACTTACTCTATTAATACTGATTAATATTTAATAATAAAGTGTAAAAGCTCTACTTACTCTATTAATACTGTTTAATATTTAATAATAAAGTGTAAAAGCACTACTTACTCTATTCATACTGATTAATATTTAATAATAAAGTGTAAAAGCACTACTTACTCTATTAATACTGTTTAATATTTAATAATAAAGTGTAAAAGCACTACTTACTCTATTAATACTGTTTAATATTTAATAATAAAGTGTAAAAACTCTACTTACTCTATTAATACTGTTTAATATTTAATAATAAAGTGTTTACTGAGTAAATAAAAACTTCCTGTCTGGAATAAATAGCTTTTTAATTATTGGGTGTGTCTCAAACCCTAGTGAGTGTGTAAGTAGGCTGTGTAGGTAGTGAGTGTGTAAGTAGGCTGTGTAGGTAGTGAGTGTGTAAGTAGGCTGTGTAGGTAGTGAGTGTGTAAGTAGGCTGTCTAGGTAGTGAGTGTGTAAGTAGGCTGTCTAGGTAGTGAGTGTGTAAGTAGGTTGTCTAGGTAGTGAGTGTGTAAGTAGGTTGTCTAGGTAGTGAGTGTGTAAGTAGGCTGTCTAGGTAGTGAGTGTGCAAGTAGGTTGTCTAGGTAGTGAGTGTGTAAGTAGGCTGTCTAGGTAGTGAGTGTGTAAGTAGGCTGTCTAGGTAGTGAGTGTGTAAGTAGGCTGTCTAGGTAGTGAGTGTGTAAGTAGGCTGTCTAGGTAGTGAGTGTGTAAGTAGGCTGTCTAGGTAGGGAGCTGTGTAAGTAGCAGTGTTCTCTCCTCATCTCTCCTCATAAAACAGATTACTGAGACGCTCTAGTTAGAGAGAGACTGCGTCACGGCTTGTTCCCCCCACTGCAGCACGTCACCGGTGGTTTAGCTAGTTGCTAAGATACCAGCCAGCATCCAAAACAGCATCCAATAGCCCGAGGCTTAAAAATCTGCTAGCATAAATGCTAATGTCTGGAGTATAAAGTGTAAATGGTGAAGGACTCGTTACAGAGTTGATAATAAAATACTGTTTTGTGTGATTATATGACCAGAAACTCATTAAAACTCCAGAGAATCAAAATAACTCACATTTTAAAACCACTTCACTGATCCTAGATCAGCCTGCGGTGCATCATGGGATTGTTTTAGCGGCTGAGGAAGAGTTCGATGCTTCTTAAAATCAGGTCTAAATAAGGTTCCTCAGTAAACAGCATGTTTAAGGTATGTAAGAATTGGGACAGTCTACATGTCGGGAGTGCATACTATGATGTAAAATGCTGCCTATGTAGGGAGCTCAGTAGGATTTGAGACACACCCTTAATAATGTAGTCTAAGGTGGTATGTCCTGGTTTCCAGTGTTGGTAGGTTTGGTGTATTTTGAAGGTGGGAGTGAATTAAGACTACTCAGTGTTTGGAATCTGTGTTTGGATCTTCTCATCACAGACAGTAGCTGCAGCGTCTCAGAGCTGAGCACAGGCGATGGCTGGTCGGCGGCTCTGACCTGGTGAGCGTTGTGCTGCTCTATTGCGTTCTCGTCCGGCTGGTTTTCTTCTAGATCCTGTTGCTCAGGCTCTGGTTTGTGATGCTGCTCCATGTCTGCGTCTGCCTGATGCTGCTTCTCCTCCTCCTGCGCTCCCTCAGGTTCTCGCTCTGCTGGTTTCTCCTCATGGTGCTGCAGCTGAGGGATAGAAACTTCAGGTTTCAGTGACATCTGCTGGAAAACACTGGTACTGTTAAGAATCCAGTAATGTTGGATTTGTAATGCTGGGATTTGTGAAGGTGGGATTGGTCGGTGTTTGTTGAAGAAAGGTGGGTTACTGAAAGTTAACATTTGATTTCTTAGGAAGTGTTTGTTGGGAAATGCTGGGATTATTCGGAGAACACTGGGCTTTGTTGGTATTTACTGGAGAATGTAGGGTTTTGCTGGTGTTTATTGGAGAATGTAGGGGTTTGTTGGTGTTTACTGGAGAATGTAGGAGTTTGTTGGTGTTTATTGGAGAATGTAGGGGTTTGTTGGTGTTTACTGGAGAATGTAGGGTTTTGTTGGTGTTTACTGGAGAATGTAGGGGTTTGTTGGTGTTTACTGGAGAATGTAGGGCTTTGTTGGTGTTTACTGGAGAATGTAGGGGTTTTGCTGGTGTTTATTTGAGAATGTTGGGTTTTGCTGGTGTTTATTTGAGAATGTTGGGTTTTGTTCGTGTTTACTGGAGAATGTAGGGTTTTGTTGGTGTTTACTGGAAGAATGTAGGGGTTTGTTGGTGTTTACTGGAGAATGTAGGGGTTTTGCTGGTGTTTATTTGAGAAATGTTGGGTTTTGCTGGTGTTTATTTGAGAATGTTGGGTTTTGCTGGTGTTTATTGGAGAATGTAGGGTTTTGCTGGTGTTTATTTGAGAATGTTGGGTTTTGCTGGTGTTTATTGGAGAATGTAGGGTTTTGTTCGTGTTTACTGGAGAATGTAGGGTTTTGCTGGTGTTTACTGGAGAATGTAGGGTCCTGTTGGTATTTACTGGAGAATGTAGGGTTTTGCTGGTGTTTATTTGAGAATGTTGGGTTTTGCTGGTGTTTATTTGAGAATGTTGGGTTTTGTTCGTGTTTACTGGAGAATGTAGGGTTTTGTTGGTGTTTACTGGAGAATGTAGGGGTTTGTTGGTATTTACTGGAGAATGTAGGGTTTTGCTGGTGTTTATTTGAGAATGTTGGGTTTTGCTGGTGTTTATTGGAGAATGTAGGGTTTTGTTGGTATTTACTGGAGAATGTAGGGGTTTGTTGGTGTTTACTGGAGAATGTAGGGGTTTGTTGGTGTTTACTGGAGAATGTAGGGGTTTGTTGGTGTTTACTGGAGAATGTAGGGGTTTGTTGGTATTTACTGGAGAATGTAGGGGTTTGTTGGTGTTTACTGGAGAATGTAGGGGTTTGTTGGTGTTTACTGGAGAATGTAGGGGTTTGTTGGTGTTTACTGGAGAATGTAGGAGTTTGTTGGTGTTTACTGGAGAATGTAGGGGTTTGTGGTGTTTACTGGAGAATGTAGGGGTTTGTTGGTGTTTATTGGAGAATGTAGGGGTTTGTTGGTATTTACTGGAGAATGTAGGGTCCAGTTGGTGTTTACTGGAAGAATGTAGGGGTTTGTTGGTGTTTACTGGAGAATGTAGGGGTTTGTTGGTATTTACTGGAGAATGTAGGGGTTTGTTGTAGTTTACTGGAGAATGTAGGGGTTTGTTGTAGTTTACTGGAGAATGTAGGAGTTTGTTGGTGTTTACTGGAGAATGTAGGGTTTTGTTAGTGTTTACTGGAGAATGTAGGGGTTTGTTGGTGTTTTCTGGAGAATGAAGGGGTTTGTTGGTATTTACTGTAGAATGTAGGGGTTTGTTGGTGTTTACTGGAGAATTTAGGGTCCTGTTGGTATTTACTGGAGAATGTAGGGGTTTGTTGGTGTTTACTGGAGAATGTAGGGGTTTGTTGGTGTTTACTGGAGAATGTAGGGGTTTTGTTAGTGTTTACTGGAGAATGTAGGGTTTGTTGGTGTTTACTGGAGAATGTAGGAGTTTGTTGGTGTTTACTGGAGAATGTAGGGTTTTGTTAGTGTTTACTGGAGAATGTAGGGGTTTGTTGGTGTTTATTGGAGAATGTAGGGGTTTGTTGGTGTTTATTGGAGAATGTAGGGTCCAGTTGGTGTTTACTGGAGAATGTAGGGTTTTGTTCGTGTTTAGTGGAGAATGTAGGGTTCGGTTGGTGTTTGTTGGTGTTTGTTGATTAACAGAAGGGTTCTGGCCTTATAAATGAAGACTAGGTGTGTGGTGGTGGTACCTTAGGATCGGTTTCCTGTTGTTGCTCGTGTCCTATGTGGGCTTGCAGGTCTGCTGCAGGGGGCTGGGGCTCCTCCGGCTGCCTCAGACTGGGCATCTTATTCAGAGTCTCCTTCAGCTGCTTGAATTCATCTACTTGGACCTGCAGCCCACAGACTGTAATGTTGGACTCCGACACTTTCACCCTCCGACAGTACGAGCATGTACAGCTACGTAAAGATTGTGTAAAACTCTGAATGACTCAAGATTTACCTAAACTTGCACCACTGGTGTGGGTAGAATGTGTAAGATAAAGAAGTTACATAACAATTATCTAAAACATTCAGCTGTACGACCAGCATCCTGTAAACTATAATTTATAAATCTCTGTAAATTCTAAAAACTAAAAACTGTAAATACAAACAATTGTGATTATTCGTTATAATGGGCTGGTGATGATGACTGACATGAGACTAGACATATGACAAATGATATTTACATTAAAATGTTATTTGAATGTTAGTAGAACAGCAGAGACAGACAAGGCAGCAGTCAAAAAGGTAAAAACAAAGACAGCCAGCACCGAAGACCCAAACCAGACAGGTGTGAAAGACAAGACAGAAAACTGAGGAAAACAGAGAATATGTGTTGACTTAACTCACAGGAATCAGACACATTCAGATACCTGTATGTATTCACTAAATCATATAGTAAACCCCTACAGTAAAACTAACTCCTACAGTAAACCCCTACAGTAAAACTAACTCTTATAGTAAACTCCTACAGTAAACCCCTACAGTAAAACTAACTCCTACAGTAAACCCCTACAGTAAACACCTACAGTAAAACTAACTCTTATAGTAAACTCCTACAGTAAACCCCTACAGTAAACCCCTACAGTAAAACTAACCCCTACAGTAAACTCCTACAGTAAACCCCTACAGTAAACCCCTACAGTAAAACTAACTCTTACAGTAAACCCCTACAGTAAAACTAACTCTTATAGTAAACTCCTACAGTAAACCCCTACAGTAAAACTAACTATTATAGTAAACTCCTACAGTAAACCCCTACAGTAAACCCCTACAGTAAAACTAACTCTTATAGTAAACTCCTACAGTAAACCCCTACAGTAAACCCCTACAGTAAAACTAACTCTTATAGTAAACCCCTACAGTGAACCCCTACAGTAAATTCCTACAGTAAAACTAACTCTTATAGTAAACCCCTACAGTAAACTCCTACAGTAAAACTAACTCTTATAGTAAACCCCTACAGTAAACCCCTACAGTAAACCCCTACAGTAAACCCCTACAGTAAATTCCTACAGTAAAACTAACTCTTATAGTAAACCCCTACAGTAAACTCCTACAGTAAAACTAACTCTTATAGTAAACCCCTACAGTAAACCCCTACAGTAAATTCCTACAGTAAAACTAACTCTTATAGTAAACCCCTACAGTAAACCCCTACAGTAAAACTAACTCTTATAGTAAACCCCTACAGTAAACCCCTACAGTAAACCCCAACAGTAAAACTAAGTCTTATAGTAAACCCCTACAGTAAACCCCTACAGTAAACTCCTACAGTAAACCCCTACAGTAAACTCCTACAGTAAACCCCAACAGTAAAACTAACTCTTATAGTAAACCCCTACAGTAGAACTCTTATAGTAAACTCCTACAGTAAACCCCTACAGTAAAACTAACTCTTATAGTAAACCCCTACAGTAAACCCCTACAGTAAAACTAACTCTTATAGTAAACTCCTACAGTAAACCCCTACAGTAAACCCCTACAGTAAACTCCTACAGTAAACCCCTACAGTAAAACTAACTCTTATAGTAAACTCCTACAGTAAACCCCTACAGTAAACCCCTACAGTAAAACTAACTCTTACAGTAAACCCCTACAGTAAAACTAACTCTTATAGTAAACTCCTACAGTAAAACTAACTCTTATAGTAAACCCCTACAGTAAACCCCTACAGTAAAACTAACTCTTATAGTAAACTCCTACAGTAAAACTAACTCTTATAGTAAACCCCTACAGTAAACCCCTACAGTAAATTCCTACAGTAAAACTAACTCTTATAGTAAACCCCTACAGTAAACCCCTACAGTAAATTCCTACAGTAAAACTAACTCTTATAGTAAACCCCTACAGTAAACCCCTACAGTAAAACTAACTCTTATAGTAAACCCCTACAGTAAACCCCTACAGTAAACCCCAACAGTAAAACTAACTCTTATAGTAAACCCCTACAGTAAAACTAACTCTTATAGTAAACCCCTACAGTAGAACTCTTATAGTAAACTCCTACAGTAAAACTAACTCTTGTAGTAAACCCCTACAGTAAAACTAACTCTTGTAGTAAACTACTACACTAAAACTAACTACATAGTATAAAACTACTTCTAGCAGCTAAATAATGACAGCATAACATCATGATTGGTTTATTTTCAGCGACCCCACAGAATTTTGAATTAAAACATTCAGGGGGTCTAAGATGTTATTAAGGCCCACCAGGACCTGTACCCTGTATTTCTCAGCTTGCCTACAGCAACTTTCATCTTCACCTTTACAGACTCATTTAATTTATACAGTTTTTGTTACGTCAAGAGCAACTCCAGGTAGTGAAGGTTACTGGACTCTTCCTTTCATGTCAAGCAGACTGAT
>CM038711.1:46760770-46823270 GCA_021613375.1 Megaleporinus macrocephalus
TTCCAATAAAGTGGCCAGTGAGTAGAATCACATGCTAGGTGTTTCCAATAAAGTGGCCAGTAAGTAGAATCACAAGGTAGGTGTTTCTAATAAATTGGCCAGTGAGTAGAATCACAAGGTAGGTGTTTCTATTGAAGTGGATAATAAGTGTATATGGAAAGCCCTGATATCCGGCCACAGGCTCTGTATGAATGCATACAGTAAATACATTTAGCCACTAGGTGGCAGCACAGTAATAACCTGAAGCAGTAAAGATCCAATAAGGAAGTAAATGCTATTCTACACACAGCACACATAAATCCTCCACACGTTTATATCAGTGTGTTGGGTTAATGTGGGTCCACTTACTCTAATTCACCAAAAGCCAACTTTAATGAAGTGACTCAAGATTTGCTGCTGAAGGAACTGAACACATTCATACAATGTCTGGGGCGTCCAGGAGAAATCTGGAACCTAACTTTGTTCTTCAAACTGGATCAAGATCTGATCTACTTCTCTCACAATAACATATTCATGTTACTTTGTATTGTATGTATAATTATTTACATCTGTTCTAATCAGATCTGCTCTTCTTACTGGTGATCAGACACTGATCAGATTAAGGCTCAGGGGCCTCAGACTTTTACACGGTAGTATATATCTGATACTAAATTTTATATCTAATAATCTAACATTTAGATTTAGTTTTAACACACAAACATCTGCATATTGAATTAGATGATGTCTAAGTTGTACTAAATATAATTTTTAAGTTAAGAGAAAGACATTACTGGAATATCCACTATAAAGACTCTTTATAGTTTTATAACTCTGACAAATTTATCATATCACAGCAACCACCTGGGACACCCTGCTCTGTGGTGGTCCTTTGGGGGTCCTGATCATTAAAGAACAGAGTAATAAAGTTTACAGAGAATCAGATGAACTACAGTCTGTAAGTGGAGCTCCTGTATGGTCAGTGGGCTGATACAGTGGACAGTGAGTGGAGGTCCTGTATGGTCAGTGGAGCTGATACAGTGGACAGTGAGTGGAGGTCCTGTATGGTCAGTGGAGCTGATACAGTGGACAGTGAGTGGAGGTCCTGTATGGTCAGTGGAGCTGATACAGTGGACAGTGAGTGGAGGTCCTGTATGGTCAGTGGAGCTGATACAGTGGACAGTGAGTGGAGGTCCTGTATGGTCAGTGGAGCTGATACAGTGGACAGTGAGTGGAGGTCCTGTATGGTCAGTGGAGCTGATACAGTGGACAGTGAGTGGCGGTACAAGGAGGTGGTCTTGTATGTATGTACCTTTCAGTTTGGAGACCTCCAGCTCTTTGGCCTGCTGTAGCTGGTCGTATCTCTGCCGGTGCTCGTTGATGGTCTTACTGTGGCCTTCACCCTGAGCCTGGTGCTGCTCCTGCAGCTCGTAGTACTGCTTCTTCAGATCCTCGTGCTGCGTCTGAGAACCCAGACAGACAACAAGGAAAGTCCTTTAGTCAGTAGAACAGAAAATACACATACATACACACACACACACACACATATATATATATATATATATATATATATATATATATATATATATATATATATATATATATATATAAAGGAGGTACTATTATGGAGGTGGGTCATTCTCAGCACTGCAGTGACACTGACGTGGTGGTGGTGTGTTAGTTAGTGTGTGTTGTGCTGGTGTGGATCAGACACAGCAGTGTCACTGCTGGACTGAGAATCGTCCACCAACCAAAACTATCCAGACAGCAGTGTCCTGTGGGCGGTGTCCTGTGTCCATTGATGAAGAACTAGAGGAACACAAACTGTGCAGCAGCAGATGAGCTACTGTCTCTGACTTTATATCTACAAGGTGGACCAGCAAGTAGTAGGAGTGTCTAATAGAGTGGACAGTGAGTGGACACAGTGTTTAAACACTCCAGCAGCAGCACTGCTGTGTCTGATCCACTCACACTAGCACAACACATACTAACTAACACACCACCACTACGTCATTGTCACGGCAGTGCTGAGAATGACCCACCTCCCTAATAGTACCTCCTTATATATATATATATATATATATATATATATATATATATATATATATATATATATATATATATATATATATATATATATATATTAGAGCAACACAGTGGAACGTCTGGACTTTCCGTGCAGAAAACTCAAAATAGGAAGAGAGATGTTTGAAACCCTCTGAGAAAGAGAAGCTGAACCTCACTGACCTTCAGCATCTGGTGCTGTGAATGCAGAGAGTTAAACCTGCTGCTGGCGTCTTGCTGCAGAGAAACAAAAACACATAAACATGCTGCTTTTTTAATGAGAGCCAATCAGAGCCAAGCCACACCCAAGCCTTTCACCGCCGTGAAGCTGAGGAGGCTCGTTCAGACCTGCAGGACCGAATGTATACATTCCTCACTCCCTACACACTCACCGACACCTCACCCTTCTGCTAAAGGTCACCAGAGGTCAAACGTTTCACTAGACCAGTTGTTCAGCCAGGACGTGTTCAGCGCCTGCAGTTAGCTTCTTTAGCTTTAGCTGCAATAGTGGAGCATTTCTATTGGTCCACTCATCATCAAACGTTCTCAGGAAATAACGAGCAGCTGTGTTTGGGGTAAAAGGGTAAAACTGGGTAAATTACATCACACCAGGCCCTCACTAAACTCTAAACTCTCCAGCAAACCATGAGCCAAACTCTGACACTACAGTATAAATTTGCCAGAATATACGCTAATGTTTTTCTGACCAGCCTGCAGGAAAATGACCACATTCTGTTCAGTCACCCACATCCGCCCATCAGCTTTTCACCTGCGCTGTTCTCCTGCTCTTGGATTTTTAGTGGTACTGTTTTTTGTTTTTAGCCTTGCTGTTCCCTTATTGGTTGATTTTAGATCTCCTGTTGTCCTATTGGTAGATTGTTTAACCATAATGTTTGTCTGTTGGTGCAGTTTTAACTACAAAGTTCTTTTTTAGCCATTTAGTTGTGTTTTTGTCTTGTGATTTTTAGCTCTAACGTTCTAATATTGGTGCATTTTTAGCTCTAACATGCTCATATTGGTGGATTTTTTAGCTCTAACATTCTCATATTGGTGGGTTTTTAGCTCTAACATGCTCATATTGGTGGATTTTTAGCTCTAACATTCTCATATTGGTGGATTTTTAGCTCTAACATTCTAATATTGGTGGGTTTTTAGCTCTAACATTCTCATATTGGTGGATTTTAGCTCTAACATTCTAATATGGGTGGGTTTTTAGCTCTAACATTCTCATATTGGTGGATTTTTAGCTCTAACATTCTCATATTGGTGGATTTTTAGCTCTAACATTCTAATATTGGTGGGTTTTTAGCTCTAACATTCTCATATTGGTGGATTTTAGCTCTAACATTCTAATATTGGTGGGTTTTTAGCTCTAACATTCTCATATTGGTGGATTTTTAGCTCTAACATTCTCATATTGGTGGGTTTTTAGCTCTAACATTCTAATATTGGTGGGTTTTTAGCTCTAACATTCTCATATTGGTGGATTTTTAGCTCTAACATTCTCATATTGGTGGATTTTTAATTCTAACATTCTCATATTGGTGGATTTTTAGCTCTAACATTCTAATATTGGTAGATTGTTTAACCATAATGTTTGTCTGTTGGTGCAGTTTTAACTACAAAGTTCTTTTTTAGCCATTTAGTTGTGTTTTTCTCTTGTGATTTTTAGCTCTAACGTTCTAATATTGGTGCATTTTTAGCTCTAACATGCTCATATTGGTGGGTTTTTAGCTCTAATATGCTCATATTGGTGGATTTTTAGCTCCAACATGCTCATATTGGTGGATTTTTTAGCTCTAACATGCTCATATTGGTGAATTTTTAGCTCTAATATTCTCATATTGGTGGATTTTTAGCTCTAACATTCTCATATTGGTGGACTTTTAATACTAACATTCTAATATTGGTGGATTTTTAGCTCTAACATTCTCATATTGGTGGATTTTTAATTCTAACATTCTAATATTGGTGGATTTTTAATTCTAACATTCTCATATTGGTGGATTTTTAGCTCTAACATTCTAATATTGGTAGATTTTTAATTCTAACATTCTAATATTGGTGGATTTTTAATTCTAACATTCTCATATTGGTGGACTTTTAGCTCTAACATTCTCATATTGGTGGATTTTTAGCTCTAACGTTCTAATATTGGTGGATTTTTAACCCTATCATTCTCATATTGGTGGATTTTTAGCTCTAACATTCTAATATTGGTGGATTTTTAGCTCTAACATGTTCATATTGGTGGATTTTTAGCTCTAACATTCTAATATTGGTGGATTTTTAGCTCTAACATGCTCATATTGGTGGATTTTTAGCTCTAACGTTCTAATATTGGTGAATTTTTAGCTCTAACATGTTCATATTGGTGGATTTTTAGCTCTAACGTTCTAATATTGGTGGATTTTTAGCTCTAACATTCTCATATTGGTGGATTTTTAGCTCTAACATTCTAATATTGGTGGATTTTTAGCTCTAACATGCTCATATTGGTGGATTTTTAGCTCTAACGTTCTAATATTGGTGGATTTTTAGCTCTAACATGTTCATATTGGTGGATTTTTAGCTCTAACGTTCTAATATTGGTGGATTTTTAGCTCTAACATGCTCATATTGGTGGAGTTTTAGCTCTAACATTCTCATATTGGTGGATTTTTAGCTCTAACATTCTAATGTTGCTGGATTTTTAAGTCTAACATTCTCATATTGGTGGATTTTTAGCTCTAACATTCTAATATTGATGGATTTTTAATTCTAACATTCTAATATTGGTGGATTTTTAATTCTAACATTCTCATATTGGTGGATTTTTAGCTCTAAGATGGTCATATTGGTGGATTTTAAGCTCTAATATTCTCATATTGGTGGATTTTTAGCTCTAACATTCTCATATTGGTGGATTTTTAGCTCTAACATGTTCATATTTGTGGATTTTTAGCTCTAGCATTCTAATATTGGTGGATTTTTAATTCTAACATTCTCATATTGGTGGATTTTTAATTCTAACATTCTAATATTGGTGGATTTTTAGCTCTAACATGCTCATATTGGTGGATTTTTTAGCTCTAACATTCTCATATTGGTGGGTTTTTAGCTCTAACATGCTCATATTGGTGGATTTTTAGCTCTAACATTCTCATATTGGTGGATTTTTAGCTCTAACATTCTAATATTGGTGGGTTTTTAGCTCTAACATTCTCATATTGGTGGATTTTAGCTCTAACATTCTAATATGGGTGGGTTTTTAGCTCTAACATTCTCATATTGGTGGATTTTTAGCTCTAACATTCTCATATTGGTGGATTTTTAGCTCTAACATTCTAATATTGGTGGGTTTTTAGCTCTAACATTCTCATATTGGTGGATTTTAGCTCTAACATTCTAATATTGGTGGGTTTTTAGCTCTAACATTCTCATATTGGTGGATTTTTAGCTCTAACATTCTCATATTGGTGGGTTTTTAGCTCTAACATTCTAATATTGGTGGGTTTTTAGCTCTAACATTCTCATATTGGTGGATTTTTAGCTCTAACATTCTCATATTGGTGGATTTTTAATTCTAACATTCTCATATTGGTGGATTTTTAGCTCTAACATTCTAATATTGGTAGATTGTTTAACCATAATGTTTGTCTGTTGGTGCAGTTTTAACTACAAAGTTCTTTTTTAGCCATTTAGTTGTGTTTTTCTCTTGTGATTTTTAGCTCTAACGTTCTAATATTGGTGCATTTTTAGCTCTAACATGCTCATATTGGTGGGTTTTTAGCTCTAATATGCTCATATTGGTGGATTTTTAGCTCCAACATGCTCATATTGGTGGATTTTTTAGCTCTAACATGCTCATATTGGTGAATTTTTAGCTCTAATATTCTCATATTGGTGGATTTTTAGCTCTAACATTCTCATATTGGTGGACTTTTAATACTAACATTCTAATATTGGTGGATTTTTAGCTCTAACATTCTCATATTGGTGGATTTTTAATTCTAACATTCTAATATTGGTGGATTTTTAATTCTAACATTCTCATATTGGTGGATTTTTAGCTCTAACATTCTAATATTGGTAGATTTTTAATTCTAACATTCTAATATTGGTGGATTTTTAATTCTAACATTCTCATATTGGTGGACTTTTAGCTCTAACATTCTCATATTGGTGGATTTTTAGCTCTAACGTTCTAATATTGGTGGATTTTTAACCCTATCATTCTCATATTGGTGGATTTTTAGCTCTAACATTCTAATATTGGTGGATTTTTAGCTCTAACATGTTCATATTGGTGGATTTTTAGCTCTAACATTCTAATATTGGTGGATTTTTAGCTCTAACATGCTCATATTGGTGGATTTTTAGCTCTAACGTTCTAATATTGGTGAATTTTTAGCTCTAACATGTTCATATTGGTGGATTTTTAGCTCTAACGTTCTAATATTGGTGGATTTTTAGCTCTAACATTCTCATATTGGTGGATTTTTAGCTCTAACATTCTAATATTGGTGGATTTTTAGCTCTAACATGCTCATATTGGTGGATTTTTAGCTCTAACGTTCTAATATTGGTGGATTTTTAGCTCTAACATGTTCATATTGGTGGATTTTTAGCTCTAACGTTCTAATATTGGTGGATTTTTAGCTCTAACATGCTCATATTGGTGGAGTTTTAGCTCTAACATTCTCATATTGGTGGATTTTTAGCTCTAACATTCTAATGTTGCTGGATTTTTAAGTCTAACATTCTCATATTGGTGGATTTTTAGCTCTAACATTCTAATATTGATGGATTTTTAATTCTAACATTCTAATATTGGTGGATTTTTAATTCTAACATTCTCATATTGGTGGATTTTTAGCTCTAAGATGGTCATATTGGTGGATTTTAAGCTCTAATATTCTCATATTGGTGGATTTTTAGCTCTAACATTCTCATATTGGTGGATTTTTAGCTCTAACATGTTCATATTTGTGGATTTTTAGCTCTAGCATTCTAATATTGGTGGATTTTTAATTCTAACATTCTCATATTGGTGGATTTTTAATTCTAACATTCTAATATTGGTGGATTTTTAGCTCTAACATTCTCATATTGGTGGATTTTTAGATCTAACATTCTAATATTGGTGGATTTTCAGCTCTAATATTCTCATATTGGTGGATTTTTAGCTCTAACATTCTCATATTGGTGGATTTTTAGCTCTAACATTCTCATATTGGTGGATTTTTAGCTCTAACATGTTCATATTTGTGGATTTTTAGCTCTAACATGTTCATATTTGTGGATTTTTAGCTCTAACATGTTCATATTTGTGGATTTTTAGCTCTAACATTCTAATATTGGTGGATTTTTAGCTCTAGCATTCTAATATTGGTGGATTTTTAGCTCTAGCATTCTAATATTGGTGGATTTTTTGCCCTAACATTCTCATATTGGTGGATTTTTAGCTCTAACATGTTCATATTGGTGGATTTTTAGCTCTAACATGTTCATATTGGTGGATTTTTAGCCCTAACATTCTCATATTGGTGGATTTTTAGCTCTAACATTCTCATATTGGTGGATTTTTAGCTCTAACATGTTCATATTGGTGGATTTTTTGCCCTAACATTCTCTTATTGGTGGATTTTTAACCCTATCATCCTCATATTAGTGGATTTTTAGCTCTAACATTCTCTTATTGGTGGATTTTTAGCTCTAACATGCTCATATTGGTGGATTTTTAGCTCTAACATGTTCATATTTGTGGATTTTTAGCTCTAGCATTCTCATAATTGTGGATTTGTAGCTCTTACATGCTCATATTGGTGGATTTTTAGCTCTAATATTCTCATATTGGTGGATTTTTAGCTCTAATATTCTCATATTGGTGGATTTTTAGCTCTAACATTCTCATATTGGTGGATTTTTAGATCTAACATTCTAATATTGGTGGATTTTCAGCTCTAATATTCTCATATTGGTGGATTTTTAGCTCTAACATTCTCATATTGGTGGATTTTTAGCTCTAACATTCTCATATTGGTGGATTTTTAGCTCTAACATGTTCATATTTGTGGATTTTTAGCTCTAGCATTCTCATATTGGTGGATTTTTAGCTCTAACGTTAATATTTGTGGATTTTTAGCTCTAACATGTTCATATTTGTGGATTTTTAGCTCTAACATTCTAATATTGGTGGATTTTTAGCTCTAGCATTCTAATATTGGTGGATTTTTTGCCCTAACATTCTCATATTGGTGGATTTTTAGCTCTAACATGTTCATATTGGTGGATTTTTAGCTCTAACATGTTCATATTGGTGGATTTTTAGCCCTAACATTCTCATATTGGTGGATTTTTAGCTCTAACATTCTCATATTGGTGGATTTTTAGCTCTAACATTCTCTTATTGGTGGATTTTTAACCCTATCATCCTCATATTAGTGGATTTTTAGCTCTAACATTCTCTTATTGGTGGATTTTTAGCTCTAACATGCTCATATTGGTGGATTTTTAGCTCTAACATGTTCATATTTGTGGATTTTTAGCTCTAGCATTCTCATATTTGTGGATTTTTAGCTCTAACATGCTCATATTGGTGAATTTTTAGCTCTAACGTTCTCATATTGGTGGATTTTTAGCCTAGTCATTTTCATATTGGTGGATTTTTAGCCTAGTCATTTTCATATTGGTGGATTTTTAGACTAGTCATTTTCCTGTTGGTTGATTTAGGAACTGCTGATGTCCTATAGGTGGATTTTTATAATCATTATGTTTTTCTGTTGGCGGCTTTTTAATTATAATGTTATTTTTATCCATATTGTTTAATTTTTAGTGGATTTATAGCTGCCCATCAGCCCCTCCCCCACACAGCACACATCCTCTCAGCACATCGCGCCTCACCTTCTCCTTATTTAGCGACTGCTGGGCCTCCAGTTTATATACCAGATAGTCTGAAAAGGGAAAAACACACAAACAGAAATGAGAGCAGACGCAGGTACGACACAGCGTCTCAGTAGAAACAGCAGATAAACAATAAAAACTATAACCTTCACCACTTTTTACCACTTCCTCTACTTATCTATTTAAATGAGCTACTTCCAGACACGCTCTCGATCTTCTCACTCGACCTATAAAAGCAGCTCTGGCTCTGAAGGTCCTGAGATAGTTGCTTCCAGCTGCTCTTCTCAGAAACGCAGTTCTCCAACTTCCGAAAGCTGCTTCCGAGTTAATTATTACAGGACTGGGACTAATGCTACCTTACTGCGCTCAGCTGCTTTCAATAAAGACTCAACAGTAAACACACTGAACAGTAGTGACCTGCCGCATGTGCTCCAGCGTGAGGAACCCACCTTCTTTGGCTTTTTTATGCTCCAGACGTTCTTTCTGCAGAGACTTCTCCAGCCTGGAGCGATGCTCGTACACAACTGCGAGAGAAGGACACACACTTGTTACTATTTCTATTTTTCTATATTTACTATTTCACTGGGCCCAGTGCTAGGGCCTTCTCATACATGATACCCTCAGGTGATGTCATTAGGAGGCAGGATCTAAACTTTCATAGTTGCTGATGACACGCAATTATACATTTATAATCATACCTAATCATTTACACTCAGTAGACAGACTTGATTTACAGAGTTGATCACTGTAATGGTCAGAGTTGATCACTGTAATGGTCAGAGTTGATCACTGTAATGGTCAGAGTTGATCACTGTAATAGTCAGAGTTGATCACTGTAATGGTCAGAGTTGATCACTGTAATGGTCAGAGTTGATCACTGTAATAGTCAGAGTTGATCACTGTAATAGTCAGAGTTGATCACTGTAATGGTCAGAGTTTATCACTGTAATGGTCAGAGTTGATCACTGTAATGGTCAGAGTTGATCACTGTAATAGTCAGAGTTGATCACTGTAATAGTCAGAGTTGATCACTGTAATAGTCAGAGTTGATCACTGTAATGGTCAGAGTTGATCACTGTAATGGTCAGAGTTGATCACTGTAATAGTCAGAGTTGATCACTGTAATAGTCAGAGTTGATCACTGTAATAGTCAGAGTTGATCACTGTAATGGTCAGAGTTTATCACTGTAATGGTCAGAGTTTATCACTGTAATGGTCAGAGTTGATCACTGTAATAATCAGAATTGATGACTGTAATGGTCAGAGTTGATCGCTGTAATGGTCAGAGTTGATGACTGTAATAATCAGAATTGATGACTGTAATGGTCAGAGTTGATCGCTGTAATAGTCAGAGTTGATCTGTAATGGTCAGTGTTGATCACTGTAATGGTCAGAGTTGATGACTGTAATAGTCAGAGTTGATGATTGTAATGGTCAGAGTTGATCGCTGTAATGGTCAGAGTTGATGACTGTAATAGTCAGAGTTGATGATTGTAATGGTCAGAGTTGATCACTGTAATGGTCAGAGTTGATTGCTGTAATGGTCAGAGTTGATCACTGTAATGGTCAGTGTTGATCACTGTAATGGTCAGAGTTGATTGCTGTAATGGTCAGAGTTGATCACTGTAATGGTCAGAGTTTATCACTGTAATGGTCAGAGTTGATCACTGTAATAATCAGAATTGATGACTGTAATGGTCAGAGTTGATCGCTGTAATAGTCAGAGTTGATCTGTAATGGTCAGTGTTGATCACTGTAATGGTCAGAGTTGATGACTGTAATAGTCAGAGTTGATGATTGTAATGGTCAGAGTTGATCGCTGTAATGGTCAGAGTTGATGACTGTAATAGTCAGAGTTGATGATTGTAATGGTCAGAGTTGATCACTGTAATGGTCAGAGTTGATTGCTGTAATGGTCAGAGTTGATCACTGTAATGGTCAGTGTTGATCACTGTAATGGTCAGAGTTGATGACTGTAATAGTCAGAGTTGATCACTGTAATGGTCAGAGTTGATTGTTGTAATGGTCAGAGTTGATCACTGTAATGGTCAGTGTTGATCACTGTAATGGTCAGTGTTGATCACTGTAATGGTCAGAGTTGATGACTGTAATGGTCAGAGTTGATCACTGTAATGGTCAGAGTTGATCACTGTAATAGTCAGAGTTGATCACTGTAATGGTCAGAGTTGATCACTGTAATGGTCAGAGTTGATCACTGTAATGGTCAAAGTTGATGACTGTAATGGTCAGAGTTGATGACTGTAATGGTCAGAGTTGATCACTATAATGGTCAGAGTTGATCACTGTAATGGTCAGAGTTGATGACTGTAATGGTCAGAGTTGATCGCTGTAATGGTCAGAGTTGATGACTGTAATGGTCAGAGTTGATGACTGTAATGGTCAGAGTTGATGACTGTAATGGTCAGAGTTGATCACTGTAACAACAATGTACATGACAATGTAATGACACAGAGTTCATTCAGTGGTGTTGAGGTTCTGGACTCTGGGGTGGTCAGTCCATCTTTCAGCATCTTTTTTGTTTGATATGTCTGTATCTCCTTTTCTCAGTGAGGAGCTTCTTGAACAGCTACACATCCTTTCAGACCCACAGTGTTGAGGTGTCTTCTCACAGTGGAAGGATGGACAGAAACACCTGTGGATGTTCTCGGATCTAAAGGTAGATCTTGATGTTCTCCTCTCTCTCAGAGATCAAAGTGTGGTTTATCTGATGTGGGGGCAGTGTTGTTGGGTCCAGCAGATTTTCCAGGTGGTGGTTAGGAGTTCCTCAGTAATCAGACTGGAGAGTGAGTAGGAGGTCCCCGACTGTGGCTCAGCACTTTATGAGCAGCTGGAAGGTAAAGGAGCTCTGCTGTGTGAGTCACTGACTCGTTCAGAGGCGTTTTAATAAGAGTCTAATTTCGCACAGACTTTTTCAGAGTAACCTGAGATACAAATGCCTTCACAGCAGTAACAGTGAAGCGGCTCTGAGAGAGATTAGGCTTGTTCGCTTGTGGATTTTAGATCTTCCACCCAGCTCTGTAGCCCACCGTCTCCCTCTTTGTTTATATCTACATCGGTTAATCGCTCAGTTCACTTCTGAGCCAGAGATAACCATCACAACCAACTAATCACAGCTTCAACACAGTAAAACATCAACGCTGGAATAAAAACACACTGCAAATTCCTCAGATTACCATCACTTCCTGTTATAAAGAGCAGGCTACATGAGCACCAGGCCAAACTGTGGCACAAGCAGAAAACCTAATCCCTCGTTAGCTTTCTCACTGCATTTATTTACATAATTAAACGATAACAGACTGGTTAATATTTACACCCCCAACATTTACACACAACCACAACACCAACCTGCAACCAGAACATTTACACACAACCACAACACCAACCAGCAACCAGAACATTTACACACAACCACAACACCAACCAGCAACCAGAACATTTACACACAACCACAACACCAACCAGCAACCAGAACATTTACACACAACCACAACACCAACCAGCAACCAGAACATTTACACACCACCACAACACCAACCAGCAACCAGAACATTTACACACAACCACAACTCCAACCAGAACATTAACACACAACCACAACACCAACCAGCAACCAGAACATTTACACACAACCACAACACCAACCAGCAACCAGAACATTTACACACAACCACAACACCAACCAGCAACCAGAACATTTACACACAACCACAACACCAACCAGAACATTTACACACAACCACAACACCAACCAGCAACCAGAACATTTACACACAACCACAACCACAACACCAACCAGAACATTTACACACAACCACAACACCAACCAGCAACCAGAACATTTACACACAACCACAACACCAACCAGCAACCAGAACATTTACACACAACCACAACACCAACCAGCAACCAGAACATTAACACACAACCACAACACCAACCAGAACATTTACACACAACCACAACACCAACAAGAAACCAGAACATTTACACACAACCACAACACCAACCAGAACATTTACAGACAACCACAACACCAACCAGAACATTTACACACAACCACAACACCAACCAGCAACCAGAACATTTACACACAACCACAACCACAACACCAACCAGAACATTTACACACAACCACAACACCAACCAGAACATTTACACACAACCACAACACCAACCAGCAACCAGAACATTAACACACAACCACAACACCAACCAGCAACCAGAACATTAACACACAACCACAACACCAACCAGAACATTTACACACAACCACAACACCAACAAGAAACCAGAACATTTACACACAACCACAACACCAACCAGAACATTTACAGACAACCACAACACCAACCAGCAACCAGAACATTTACACACAACCACAACACCAACCTGCAACCAGAACATTTACACACAACCACCACACCAACCAGCAACCAGAACATTTACACACAACCACAACACCAACCAGCAACCAGAACATTTACACACAACCACAACAACAACCAGAACATTTACACACAACCACAACACCAACCAGCAACCAGAACATTTACACACAACCACAACACCAACCAGCAACCAGAACATTTACACACAACCACAACACCAACCAGCAACCAGAACATTTACACACAACCACAACACCAACCAGAACATTTACACACAACCACAACACCAACCAGAACATTTACACACAACCACAACACCAACCAGAACATTTACACACAACCACAACACCAACCAGCAACCAGAACAGGGCTGTTTAAACAGGTGGGGCTGTGCTGCTTCATGCTTGTGGTATTTTGCCCAAAGCATGATTGAGACGTTTCATTAGGACCCCTAGCTAACTTGTGGAAAAGCGCTGGAATCCCTCCTTTAAGGAATTGTGGTATTCCCGGTAGACCACCCTAACTGAGCCCTCATATCTACACAGAACTAATAAGTCTTAACCAGTCAGGACTGAGAAGGACGTTACAGCAGTTTCCCAACCATAACACACAAATCCAGCCCACCAGTCGAGCGCCTGGGTTTGTTGGAGTTGGCGGGGGACGCGGGTCAGTGTGCTCTGGGTTTAAAGTCTCCGATTCCGTCTGGAAGGCTGAAGCTCTGGTTCTCAAACATAATGAGCTGGGGACGCGGTTTTGGAGTCTGATTGGCAAACAGCAGCAGGACGAACACTGACCCCAACTCTGTCTGCACACAGTCACACTGAGCTGACAGCCTGCCAACTCCGAACACGGTCCAGAGCGGGGGGCCAGTAGGAGTCCAGGAACGCATCTCCAGACCATTCACTCAGTGTTTATCTACATTACTGTGTATTTGATTTCCCCCCCACTGACGCCCCCCACACCATATCTGCTCTGGTTTATGTACAAGTTATTATTCAGGAAAACCCAAAATCTCTATATCCTACTATCTGCTGCTGTGTCTTTAACAGACTGGACATATGCAAATGAGCTCTGCTCTGACTGGCTGTTCCGTGTTGCAGCTCATTCAGAAAGCAAATGGTATTCAGTCTGAGCCAAAGGTACCAGCAGCTCTACTACTGAACAGGCCGAATGGGTGGAGCTAAACTGCTGTAGGCTGAATGGGTGGAGCTAAACTGCTGTAGGCTAAATGGGTGGAGCTAAACTGCTGTAGGCTGAATGGGTGGAGCTAAACTGCTGTAGGTTGAATGAGTGGGGCTAAACTGCTGTAGGCTGAATGTGGGTGGAGTTAAACTGCGGTGGGCTGAATGTGGGTGGAGTTAAACTGCGGTAGGCTGAATGTGGGTGGAGTTAAACTGCAGTAGGCTGAATGTGGGTGGAGCTAAACTGCTGTAGGCTGAATGTGGGTAGAGCTAAACTGCTGTAGGCTGAATGGGTGGAGCTAAACTGCGGTAGGCTGAATGTGGGTGGAGTTAAACTGCAGTAGGCTGAATGTGGGTGGAGCTAAACTGCTGTAGGCTGAATGTGGGTAGAGCTAAACTGCTGTAGGCTGAATGGGTGGAGCTAAACTGCTAAAGGCTAAATGGGTAGAGCTAAACTGCTAAAGGCTGAGTGGGTGGGTCTGAACAGCTGAAGGCTTTATGGGTGGGGCTAAACTGCTGAAGGCCAATTGGGTAAAGCTAAACTGCTGAAGGATAAATGGGTGGAGCTAAAATACTGTAGACTGAATGCGTGGAGCTAAACTGTTAAAGGCTGAATGGGTGGGGCTAAACTGCTGTAAGCTGAATGGGTGGAGCTAAAATACTGTAGACTGAATGGGCAGAGCTCAAATGATGTAGACTGAATGGGTGGAGCTAAACTGCTGTAAGCTGAATGGGTGATACTGGTGTTGAACATTGCTGTGAAAGGATTTGATTGAGTGTTAGTGAGGTCAGGTACTGATGTTGAACACTGCTGTGAGGATTTGATTGTATCAGCTGCGTACTATATTCCTTCTGCTATATCGTTATGATCAGTATCACAATACTAACTAACAGATGATGTATCGTCCGGCCCTGCTGCGCCTCCTCCAGCTCAGGAAGTGTTTGGTAATTGGCTGATGAGGTAAACTAGGCGTACTGGAGAAGGAAAACACTACAGCCCTGTGCTGCACTCCTCACTCCACCCTGGTGTGCGCAGTCGTGAGAAACTTAAACGCCTAAAAGTCATTAGTACAGAAGAGCAGTGACTCAGAAAGCACTTCCACGGTGAGTCAGCACCACTGCTGGATCACAGAACCGTGCTACGATGTTCTGAACTCACAAGTCGCTACTTCTGTCCCTACTGACTCGTTTCATACACAAAACTCACACTTTTCTACACTAACAGAGGTTCTTCAGGGGTTCTACAGGGGTTCTTCAGTGAAGACAACATTTAAGACAGCATTTCATTCTTACAAGGTTCTCTGCATGGTGAACTGGTTCTGCAAATTGATGGAGAACGTGTTGTATATGGTTCTATACAGCATCACAAAAGTTCTGCTATTGTTATAATGTCAAGCTTGTAACAACAGCAGAGCTAAATATTGGTGCTAGAACCATATAACCACATTCTCCACCAATCTGAGGAGCCAGTTCACCACGCAGAGAAGAAGCTACAGTTCTTTAGGTGTTCAGGGTTTTATATAGAACTTTTATCTTCACCACTGTTTTTAATATATTATTGGAAATATTTTAATTTTTTCTAACAAGGTGAGCTCCTGGAGACCGTCTACCCTGCCAGTGCTCCTTGGGTGGGCTAGTCATGGGGCTTATCCCCTTGGAAGCACCACCTTGCCAACTGGGGGACCTTCAGCCTTTCAGCTTTTTAAGACCTGCCACTGGGAGACCAGGGAACCCAGGAACCGTTTTTATCCAAGAGAAGCTTCTGGAGCTTCCCTGTCCGCCCATGATAGACCTTGGATGGCCTACTCCAGAGAACCTCGACCCCTGGAAGTGTCACCGTCCACAGTTAGGAACTTTCCAGCGGTTTTGACCCAAGCGGAGCTTCTGTAACTGCCCTGCCCGCCCCAGGGTCACTCTGCCTGACCAGCCTCACCACCCTCGCCGCCCCTTCTCCACCTTCAGGCCCTCCGCCTCACATGACTTGCCCTAATACCATGCAGCCTAAACCACTGGATCCAGTCTACCACTCCCCACTGAGGGTCATTACTGGAGACCCTTACTGGTAAGTTAGGGGGTCCTTACTAGCAGCCCAGCTGGAAACACTCTGTGGTCATATACCAGCTAATATCATTTCGATGACGTGTATAAATAACAATAACTATCAGACTCCAGTGACGGGACCACCTGTCCCTGACCTGACCTGACCTGACCTGACCTGACCCTAAAGCTCACTCAGTCATTCTGCCTGTAACTGATTTACTTTTCAGTTACTTTAATAAATTCAGCTTCATTTTAGTTTCCGTCATTTATTATTTATAAATTATTTATAAATTTGACCTATTTTATCTATTTTAATTAATTTTCGTATTTTCTTACATTTGATACTTTAACTTTTCCCAATCATTTTATTTTATTTCATCTCAATTCTATTACTGTATTTATTTACTTTATTATTTTTTATAATTCTTTTATTTGCCTGTACATTTTTGTTTGTTAATTTATTCTACTATGTTAATGTCTTATTCACAGTCTTTCAGGTTAGTTGACCAAATGACATTTTATTTTAATTTAGTTCTCAGTCACTTGAAGCTGCAAATGCTGACTGCAGGGTCCGACTTAAAGGATTTCCCCACGAAAATAAAGCCTGATGAATAAATGGATGGAATGATTGTTGAACTAATTGAGTGATTGTATGATGGACTAACTGAATGCTCACCAGTGAAACCAACCAACATGTTTATGCTACCTATGCAAACATATTCAAAATATGTACATACCTAATAACAAAATGAGTCTTTCAGAACAGACAGACTGTTACTGCTACTTTCTGAGTGTTCACTGTTTAAATCCTGATTTGTTTACAGGTCAGAAACATCAGGTTTCAAATTAGAATGGGACCGAAACTAATTTCTCCTGAGAAACAACCACCAAACGTTCTCACCTTCAGTAAAATTCACAGAAGAGAAAACATTAAGGCTGTGTCTCAAATCCTACTGAGCTCCTACATAGGCAGCATGTTACATCATAGTATGCGCTCCCGACATGTAGTCTGTCCCAATTCTTACATACCTTAAACATGCTGCTACTGAGGAACCTTATTTAGACCTGATTTTAAAGAAGTATTGAACTCTTCCTCAGCCGCTAAAACAATCCCATGATGCACCGCAGGCTAATCTAGGAGCAGTGAAGTGGTTTTAAAATGTGAGTTATTTTGATTCTCTGGAGCTTTAATGTGTTTCTGGTCATGTAGGGTGTGTCTCAAACCCTAGTGAGTGTGTAAGTAGGCTGTCTAGGTAGTGAGTGTGTAAGTAGGCTGTCTAGGTAGTGAGTGTGTAAGTAGGCTGTCTAGGTAGTGAGTGTGTAAGTAGGCTGTCTAGGTAGTTAGTGTGTAAGTAGGCTGTCTAGGTAGTGAGTGTGTAAACAGATTACTGAGACGCTCTAGTTAGAGAGAGACTGCGTCACGGCTTGTTCCCGCCCACTGCAGCACGCCACCGGTGGTTTAGCTGGTTGCTAAGCTACCGGCCGGCATCCAAAACAATAGCAGAAGCCTTAAAAATCTGCTAGCATAAATGCTAATGTCTGGAGTATAAAGTGTAAATGGTGAAGGACTCGTTACAGAGTTGATAATAAAATACTGTTTTGTGTGATTATATGACCAGAAACACATTAAAACTCCAGAGAATCAAAATAATCACATTTTAAAACCACTTCACTGCTCCTAGATTAGCCTGCGGTGCATCATGGGATTGTTTTAACGGCTGAGGAAGAGTTCAATGCTTCCTTAATATCAGGTGTAAATAAGGTTCCTCAGTAGACAGTATGTTTAAGGTATGTAAGTATTGGGACAGTCTACATGTCGGGAGCGCATACTATAACCTAACATGCTGCCTATCTAGGAGCTCAGTAGGATTTGAGACACAGCCATTATTTGAAATGAGTTGTTGCCCATTTTGCAGTTTCATACTGGAGTCATTAGCATTTATGCTAGCAGATTTTTAAGCCTCGGGCTATTGTTTTGGATGCCAGCTGGTAGCTTAGCAACCAGCTAAACCACCGGTGGTGTGCTGCAGTGGGGGGAACAAGCCGTGACGCAGTCTCTCTCTAACTAGAGCGTCTCAGTAATCTGTTTTATGAGGAGAGATGAGGAGAGAACACTGATACTTACACACTCACTACCTAGACAGCCTACTTACACACTCACTACCTAGACAGCCTACTTCACTAGGATTTGAGACAGACCCAGTATTTTCAGATTTTACAGATTTTACAATCAACATTCATATAAACTCAATACAATGTGTATATTTGTGTTGTACACATTGAGACCCCTAGTTCCCATCACCACCACTGTAAACACCATCACCACCACTGTAACCAACACCTGGACCATCTCACACCAAACCACCCTGGATATCTCTGAATTATGTAAAAATGGAGTATAAAGCATTCTTTTCTTTTTACATTCCTTTGATCCTGATCCAGTACCAGGTAGTGGAATTGGCAGGTGGTTAATACTGTGTTCCACAGCTGCCCTACATACTGTAACCACCTTACACTATACCAATAAGAGTCCTGAGCCGATGGTACTGGTGACAACAGACGTTGTGGAGCTCCTCGGTATGGAGGTCCACCAACCGCCAACACACAAGTTGTAGCTCAACACTTTAGTTTGTGGTGGGTTGTTTTCTTGGTGGTTCTTAATCTGCTGCTTCTTCGTCTTCAGCAGTGAAGTCTTGCACGGTGAGCGTGCATACAGGTCATGGTGGTTGAGTGAATTACTTAAGGTTTTCTTTGAAACAGTTGTACCTGCTGATTCCAGGTCTTTCTGTAGTTCTCCGCAGGTCATCCTCAGCTCTTGGACAACTCTTCTGATCATTCTTTTCACTCCTCTGTCTGAAACCTTGCGTGGAGCTCCTGGTCGTGGTTGGTTTGTGGTGAAATGATGTTCTTTCCACTTCCGGATTACGGCCCCAACAGCGCTCACTGGAACCTTCAGTAGTTTAGAAATTCTTCTGTAACCATCAGTATGTTTTGCAACAATAAGGTTGTGAAGGTCTTGAGAGAGAGAGCTCACTGCTTTTACTTGCTAATGAGACACCTTCTTATAGGCCATCAGTTGAAGCAGCTGATATTATTGGTAGGGGTGTGTCATATCATATGGTACACAATATCTGCAACATTTTTTAATATAGTGAACGATTTTATACCCTGAAATATCACTCCATATCACTCATCCCTAATTATCACATCAGGTACTACTTTTACTGATTTTAGAAAAAGAAAAATTCACACTTTTCTCATTTCCCATTCTATATCTACTAGAGACAGATTTAATCTCCAGTATCATTCACTTTACTTCAGTCCTGGATATATGGAGATATTTGGAGTGCATTATTTAGTATTGTGACATTCTGGATCATTGACTTCTGTTACAATCTGATAATAAAATTCTTGTATTTTTTAATATCTCAGTTAGGCGTGTGCCATATCATATCATATGCAATAATAATATTTAATTTTCATTTTGTTGCAGTAGTGTATTCTTGAAATATTTTTTTAATTCAATGTTTAGTCATATCGCCAAGAGTATCGTTATCTCAAAAATACCATGAAATATCGTGATATTATTGTAGGGCCTTATCGCCCACCCCTACAATAATGTGGCAGGATTGCTTTCTAACTACTCACAGATTTCAACTGGTTGCATGACTTTCTGTGGGTTGTTTCTTTGCATGTGTAGATCGGATGGGTTGTTATCGACGTCTGGTGACAATTTCATGCCAACAGCACCTTCAGAAATATGTTTACTTGGTGAATTGGTGGCATGTTCAATATTTATTTCACCTGCTGTGTATATATATAATCTAATTAGACTGTGTATGCAGGAGAGGGGTGGGCCGAGGGTGGACCAGCAACAGCATACAGACCTTATCAAGCCAGCGGACTGACAGACGCTTGTATTTTGGAGAACCATCTACCTGAAGGGCTTGAAATGACCATTTCAGACACCGTACTGTTCCGAATCCATTTAAACAAGACAAACTCTGCAGTCCGAGGTCTTTAATGATTGAATATCATCACTTCGTAATCACAATAACGAGCCCTCGACTCACACCACCTCCCACACGAGCACACGCCACCATTTAAGCAGATGAGATCAGCGAGGGGTTCGGCAGGCGCACGAAGCAAAATGCAAAGAAGCTCCGGCCGCAGCAGGAAAACCAGACTGCTTCCTGATTTAGAGCCAGCAGGAAGGTCACACCGTGTCACCGGAATAATGCAATAAGGCTAGAAACTCAGATTCAGTGTTGCCCGCTGACGGACACTAACAGCTCTCAAGTCTGGCCAAATTCCATCACCCTGGATCAGGTGACCCGCTCAGACGAGGGAGCAGAGAACCAACATTCTTCTCCTAATTAAAACCCACATCCCCGGAGCCAAGCGTACACACCACCCCATCTCAACACCTCACTCTCAGATCAGACTTCAGCTGCACAGCCAATACAACAGACAGCAGTCACCCAGCACAGAGCCAGAACCTTAAACCACCTGCATCAGCTCCACTGACCATACAGGACCTCCACTCACTGTCCACTGTATCAGCTCCACTGACCATACAGGACCTCCACTCACTGTCCACTGTATCAGCTCCACTGACCATACAGGACCTCCACTCACTGTCCACTGTATCAGCTCCACTGACCATACAGGACCTCCACTCACTGTCCACTGTATCAGCTCCACTGACCATACAGGACCTCCACTCACTGTCCACTGTATCAGCTCTACTGACCATACAGGACCACCACAGAGCAGATACTATTAGGGAGGTGGGTCAATCTCAGCACTGCAGTGACACTGACGTGGTGGTGTGTTAGTTAGTCTGTGTTGTGCTGGTGTGAGTGGATCAGACACAGCAGTGCTGCTGCTGCTGGAGTTTTAAAACACCTCAGTGTCTCTGCTGGACTGAGAATCGTCCACCAACCAAAACTGATGAAGAACTAGAGGAACACAAACTGTGTAGCAGCAGATGAGCTACTGTCTCTGACTTTACATCTACAAGTTGGACCAGCAAGTAGTAGGATTGTCTAATAGAGTGGACAGTGAGTGGACACAGTGTTTAAACCCTCCAGTAGCAGAGAATGATCCACCTCCCTAATAGTATCTGCTCTGTGGTGGTCCTGTGGGGGTCCTGATCATTAAAGAACAGAGTAATAAAGTATACAGAGAATCAGATGAACTACAGTCTGTAAGTGGAGCTCCTGTATGGTCAGTGGAGCTGATACAGTGGACAGTGAGTGGAGGTCCTGTATGGTCAGTGGAGCTGATACAGTGGACAGTGAGTGGAGGTCCTGTATGGTCAGTGGAGCTGATACAGTGGACAGTGAGTGGAGGTCCTGTATGGTCAGTGGAGCTGATACAGTGGACAGTGAGTGTAGGTCCTGTATGGTCAGTGGAGCTGATACAGTGGACAGTGAGTGGAGGTCCTGTATGGTCAGTGGAGCTGATACAGTGGACAGTGAGTGGAGGTCCTGTATGGTCAGTGGAGCTGATACAGTGGACAGTGAGTGGAGGTCCTGTATGGTCAGTGGAGCTGATACAGTGGACAGTGAGTGGAGGTCCTGTATGGTCAGTGGAGCTGATACAGTGGACAGTGAGTGGAGGTCCTGTATGGTCAGTGGAGCTGATACAGTGGACAGTGGGTGGAGGTCCTGTATGGTCAGTGGAGCTGATACAGTGGACAGTGGGTGGAGCTATAAGGAGCAGGTGTTTCTGCATAATTAATAGGTTGTGATGTAAACAAAGTCGTTCCTATTGGTCTGATGAGTCTGAGTCACTGCAAACACAGAATTAAGAATGGTGACTCTCTATGAATGAGGTATTTTGGTCACTCTGGCTTGTTTACAGCCCTCAGACCACAACATTCACACACAGCCATTTATAGAAAAACAATACAAACTTTTTAACACAATAATTACACAAGCTAGTGTTACAGTAGAGCTTTTCCACACATCAGTGTGTGTATTTAACTCTTTCCAAGCTTCTCCTAAACAACCCAGTATTATTTTCAGTTCTCATCTAATACCTGCTTTGACTGCTCAGTACTTCATTAAGATAAATCAAGATTTGCTGCTGAAGGAACTGAACACATTCATACAATGTCTGGGGCGTCCAGGAGAAATCTGGAACCTAACTTTGTTCTTCAAACTGGATCAAGATCTGATCTACTTCTCTCACAATAACATATTCATGTTACTTCATAGGCGTGTAGGAACATCTCGAATATCAGGATGTTATGTTTGGTGATACTGTATCAATTCTGAAAGGTATTGATACACAGATTCCTGGCAGACCGTGAATTGTTGTGTTGTGTTTAAACCTCTAACCACTAGATGGCAGTGTTTTAATAAATTTTCAGCTCCACTCCAACATTAACAAGCCGCACAAGGGCGCAATGCTATTGTAAGCATTGGCAAACCTGTTCATACAGTGTGTTTTAATAGAAGGTTTAAAAAAAAAAAAAAAAAAAAAAAAAAAAATATATATATATATATATATATATATATATATATATATATATATATATATATATATATATATATATATATATATATATATATATATATATATACACACTGTATTTCTATATACTGTAAACAAAAAGTCCAGAAAAATTATGATGTTTGTGTGACTTTATGCTTAATACAACAGGTTTATGTAAATGAGCTATGATTTGATTGGCTCCATCATGTATTCAAAAAGCAGCAAGCAATGTTTGCTGTAAGTGGGAGGGGCTAAACTGCTGTAGACTAAATAGGCAATGATATGCAAATGTGTTGCTTTTTATGAGCTTGCAGTAGGCAGCTTAATTTGCATATATGGACCGTATGGACTGGAGAGTGAACTTTTAACACTCATCACAAACAACGTCAAACTAATTCAGTAAACAGAGAAAAGCTTGATTTTCCATGATACCGGCCCTTTAAGCTCCGCTACCAACATCTACAAACTGCTAACGAGTTCAGTTCACTCAGTTTGATGCACTTACTCACATTATTTTGGGGGAGTTTGGACTTTTACACCTACTCAAGTGTATTTTATTGAAGTAACAAAACTTTTTTAATGTCTTGGACACGTCAGTAGCTCTTAAAGGGCCCTTGTCCTACATATTCCTGCTTTTTATGACATTCATGTAAGTTCATGTATGAAGAAAACACAATAATTATTATTTGCTTGACTCCTTAAAATTAAACAGGTTATTTCTGTTACTGCGCCTTTAAGACTCATATATGTAAATCAATCTTGTTCTGATTGGCTGGTCTGTTTTGCGTCTGATACATAAAGCAGTCCACTCTGAAACGAGTTTAAAATAAAGCCTGTGTTTGTGGCTTAGTCTCCACATATGGACTGGAGGGTGAAACTTTAACACTCATGTCAATCAACAACAAACTAATTAAGTAAAGTCAGAAACACTTGGTTTTTAATGATACTGGCCCTTTAAGTGCCGCTACCAAGATCTACAGGCTGCTAACGAGTTTAATTCATTCAGTCTGATGTACTTAATCACATTATTTGTGGGAGTTTGGACTTTTACACCTGCTCAGGTGTATCTGTCAGATGAGAAATCTACTTTTTATTGCAGTAATAAAACTTTTCTAATGTCTTGTACACGTCAGTAGCTCTTAAAGGGCCCTTATTCTATATATCCCTGTATTTTATGACATTTATGTAAGCTCATGTATGAGGAAAACACAATAATTAGTATTTGCTTGACTCCTTAAAATTAAACAGGTTATTTCTGTTACTGCACCTTTAAGACTCATATGTAAATGAAGCCTGTTCTGATTGGCTGTTCTGTGTTGAGTCTGGTACATAAAGTAGTCCAGTCTGGAACACTCTTGTGTATAGCTTTAGGGTGAGTGGGCGGAGCTAAACTGCTGTAAACTGAATAGGCAAACGTAGACGCATGCACATATCTTGGTTGCTGTGACATCACAAAAACACTGAGTTTAAAATAGTAGCTTTTAAAGGGCCCTTATCCTACATAGTCCTGTATTTTATGACACAGAATTGAACAGCACGTTGTTACTGTACCTTTAAGACTTCTATATGTAAATTAGTTATTTTCTGATTGGCTGTTCTGTTCTATATCCCGTCTTGTTCAGAAAGCCAGTCTAAAACCCTCATATATTGCTTCAGAGTGAGTGGGCGGAGCTGAACTGCTGTAAACTGAATAGGCAAACGTATATGCATGTACATATCTTGGTTGCTGTGACATCATAAAAACACTAAATTCAAAATAAAGCCTGTTTTTGTGACTTAGTCTCCATATATGGACCGTATGGGCTCTTTAACAATGTTCACACACAAACCCAGACTCCTAACTATAGAGGGGCCAGGAAAGTTTAGTTTTCAGGGTATATGGGCTCTTTAAGTCAACTTCTTTGGTTTAATAAAGGGGGAAACCGCGCAGACCCTCTTAGAAGTTGGAAAGTAAGCTAGTAGCATTCCAGCATGGCATACTGAGAGCATTCCCACCTTGGAGCTGAGCTGAAAGAGCCTCCTGGTGCTGCTGGTACTTCAGGGCCATGGCCTCGGTCCTCTTCAGCTGCTTGTGGGTCTCATAGGCCACCATGGCCCCGTACAGCCCCCCGCACACCAGGGTGAGCAGCAGGAGCGACTGCAGGATCCTCCTCTGCCTCCTGGAGCAAACCCCGTTGGCCATGGTGGTCTGGCCCGGACTGCTGCTGCTGCTGCTGCTGGCAAAACCTCCACCCGACTTCCCCTCCGGACTTCTGAAGTAGGCAGGGTAACTGGCTGCACTCATAAAACCTGGACTTTCGGGAGCGACTCGCTGGAAGTCCGCGCGTGCATGCATGAGAATTCCAGGGATGGGGAAAAGTGGAAAGCGACTCCCATAGAGAGTCCAGAGAGAGAGAGAGAGAGTTCTTCACCAGATCTCACTTCTTCTAGAAGATCCCTCCAAAAAAACAGCTGAGAACGTGAAGCTCCTCGCGCGAATCCACGTCTACAGCAACTGTGCGCGCGGATGGGAGAGTGTCCGGCTCATGGTGGCACCTCAGAGGCCTCAACTCTGCTCACAGCTGAACTTTTTTAGTTTACGTGTCACCCAACTTGCAGTTCGGCTGCCATCCAACAGTGGACCTGCAGGGAAGCAGGAAGTCCCTCCTACCCAGTTTTCCACCAGTTTTCCACAAAACCCCGCCCACCAGTACCAGGATTGGCTCCTAGTGCGCACTCACAGGCGCCCAACCAATACGATAGCAGGCCCAAACGGGCTGGGAAAGCACCAGCCAATCATAACGCGTCTCTGGTCCATTGACAACCAATCCCAATCAGGAGGCGGGGCTAGCCGGATACGAGTGGGAAATAAAAATGTACATTCCTAATCAGTAAGTCAGGCAAGCAAACTCTAAACACTGTAACACAATAAAACTGATTTATTCTTAATGAGCAGGGAAATTCCACCAAAATTTAGAGAGTGAAGTGGTTCACAGTGGTGGTGAATGGAACCAGACGTCCACCTCTAAAAGCTCCTCACAGAAAGTTCTTACAGTAGATGTTATAAATACACTGTCTGATTCTGAGACGCTGTTTATGATAGTTTAGAGAAGATCTCAGTCTTAAACTCCATTCATGGTGGAGGGATACATGCAGGACGATGTGAGGTTAAAATAGTCCCCAAAGAAAACCTAGTATTTTCAGATCTTCCGCATGTTATTAGGATTTAATGTGATGTATTTACATTTTGGTTTTGGTGT
The DNA here is from genome assembly GCA_021613375.1 of Megaleporinus macrocephalus. NCBI lineage: Eukaryota > Metazoa > Chordata > Actinopteri > Characiformes > Anostomidae > Megaleporinus > Megaleporinus macrocephalus. The sequence continues at coordinate 46,787,069 of CM038711.1, forward strand.
GAAATGGTTTAGATGGTGTTTACAGTGGTGGTGATGGTGTTTACAGTGGTGGTGGTGATGTTTACGGTGGTGGTGATGGTGTTTACGGTGGTGGTGATGGTGTTCACAGTGGTGGTGATGATGTTTACAGTGGTGGTAATGATGTTTACAGTGGTGGTGATGGTGTTTACAGTGGGGGTGATGGTGTTTACAGTTGTGGTGGTGATGATATTTACAGTGATGGTGATGTTCATAGTAGTGATGTTGTTTACAGTGGTGGTGATGATGTTTACAGTGGTGTTGATGATGTTTACAGTGGTGGTGATGGTGTTTACAGTGGTGGTGATGGTGTTTACAGTGATGTTGATGATGTTTACAGTGGTGTTGATGGTGTTTACAGTGGTGTTGATGGTGGTTACAGTGGTGGTGATGGTGTTTACAGTGGTGGTGATGGTGTTTACAGTGATGTTGATGATGTTTACAGTGGTGTTGATGATGTTTACAGTGGTGTTGATGGTGTTTACAGTGGTGGTGATGGTGTTTACAGTGGTGGTGATGGTGTTTACAGTGGTGTTGATGGTGTTTACAGTGGTGGTGAAGGTGTTTACAGTGGTGGTGATGGTGTTTACAGTGGTGTTGATGTTTACAGTGGTGGTGATGATGTTTACAGTGGTGTTGAAGGTGTTTACAGTGGTGGTGATGGTGTTTACAGTGGTGGCGATGGTGTTTACAGTGGTGTTGATGGTGTTTACAGTGGTGTTGATGGTGTTTACAGTGGTGGTGATGGTGTTTACAATGGTGTTGATGGTGTTTACAGTGGTGGTGATGATGTTTACAGTGGTGGTGATGATGAAACCCACCAGTGAAGCTACACGTGTCTTCTGAGTTTATCTGGATGTTGATGGTAAAATGTGGAAGATCTGAAAATACTAGGTTTTCTTTGGGGACTATTTGAACCTCACAGCGTCCTGCATGTATCCCTCCACCATGAATGGAGTTTAAGACTGAGATCTTCTCTAAACTATCATAAACAGCGTCTCAGAATCAGACAGTGTATTTATAACATCTACTGTAAGAACTTTCTGTGAGGAGCTTTTAGCGGTCTGGTTCCATTCACCACCACTGTGAACGGTTCTGACTGTATCTAGAACAGACTTTCACACAGAACCCACTCTGAATGACTCTGTTTACATCTATTTTGCAAGAATTTTAAAAATGAGTGCAGGTCCCCTTTAAGGTGCAGGTACTATTGTATTCCATGAGCGGGTCTTTGGGGGATAATGGTAGCTTTCACACTTGAACTAAACACAGGGGTAAATCTTATTGTACAGGGATTAGCTGGAGCTGCTGGAGCTGCTGGACCTGCTGGACGGGTTCCTTGTGGAGGAACGGAGCTGTTAGTAAACCTTCAGGGTATTAATATTTACTCTAAACTGTGTTTCGTGACTCGCTCTTGGCTAAATAGGTGTAAACATATTCAGTTACACACGGCGCTCATGTACAGCTTAACCTAGCGCTCGTATATCAGTATCTCTGCACTCGATAACCCTTAGACATGCAGTGGTCAGTATTATCCACAGACATAACTGATAACTGATAACTGATAACTGATATAATCATCTATATGTAATTTTCATAATTAGTAATATAGCTCTGTGATGAACTGCATTTACATACATTCATAAACAAAGTCTGATCAGTTCTTCCAGCGTGGGGACATTAATTGTGGTGATTATAACATTATAACAATGTTAATGATGGTGATGGAGATAGTGATTATGTTAATGATATGAATGTAATAATAGTAATTAATAGTGATTATGTTGATGGTGATGATGTTAATAGTGATTATGTTGATGGTGATGATGTTAATAGTGATTATGTTAATGATGTGAATGTAATAATAGTAATTAATAGTGATTATGTTGATGATGTGATTATGTTAATAGTGATTATGTTAATGATGTGAATGTAATAATAGTAATTAATAGTGATTATGTTGATGATGTGATTATGTTAATAGTGATTATGTTAATGATATGAATGTAATAATAGTAATTAATAGTGATAATGTTGATGATGTGATTATGTTAATAATTGTGATCATGTTGATAGTAATGTGATAATAATAGTGCTTGGTGGTGATAAATGTAATTATGTTGATGGTGGTGTTGATAGTTATTTTGTTGATATGGTGATGGTAGTGATGATAGTGATTATGCTGATGACAATAGTGATGATGTTAATATTACTGATTATGCTGATGATGGTGATACTGGTGAATAATAGTGATTATGCTTATGATGGTGATAATAGTGAATAATAGTGATTATGCTGGTGGTGATAATAGTGATTGTGCTGATGATGGTGATAATAGTGAATAATAGTGATTATGCTGATAATGGTGGTGATCATGATAGTGATTATGGTGAGGATGATAATAGTGATTGTGTTGATGATTGTGATTATAGTGATCAATAGTGATTATGCTGATGATGGTGGTTAGGTTAGGGTTAGGGTTAGTGATTATGTTGATAGTAATGATGATAGTAACATGATTATGGTGATGATAGTGATTAATAGTATTTAGGCTGATGATTATGACAATATTGATTAGTAGTGATTGTGTTGGTGGTGTTGATTGTGATTATAGTGATCAATAGTGATTATGTTGATAGTGATGATCATGATTAATAGTGATTATGATGATAATAGTGATTAATCATATTTATGCTGATGATTATGATAATATTGATTAGTAGTAATTGTGTTGATAATCGTGATTATGTTGGTGGTGTTGATGATTGTAATTACAGTGATCAATAGTGATTATGTCGATGATGGTAATGATCAGGATTAATGGTAATTATGATGGTGATGATAGTGATTAATAGTAAATTTGATGGTGATAATAGTGATTAGTAGTGACTATGGTAATGAGGATAATAGTGATTATGTTGAGGACGGTGATGAGGATGGTAGTGATTATGCTATTGATGGAACAGGTAAGACAGGTGTGTCCTGTGCTGGAGGGTGAAGCTTGGAGGCTGGTGTTTCTGAAGGTGTTTCAGTTAGAAGTCAGTCTAAGATACTGTGTGTGTTTCAAACACAGAGAACAAGTGTGAGCTCCGTATCAGAGCCAGTAAACAATACAGCGCCTGTAGTGAAGCTCAGCGGGAGGCCCGGAGTTCTATTACCACCAAACAAACTTCCATTGTTTCATCCCTCTGTTTCACATTAATGAATAAATCAATATTAAATCTCTCTCTCTCTCTCTCTCTCTCTCTCTCTCTCTCTCTCTGTATCTCTCTCTCTCTCTCTCTGTATCTCTCTCTCTCTCCTTCTCTCTCTCTCTCTCTCTCTCTCTCCTTCTCTCTCTCTCTGTTCATCTCTTTCTCTCTCTCTCTCTCTCTCTCTCTCTCTCTCTCTCTCTGTATCTCTCTCTCTCTCTCTGTATCTCTCTCTCTCTCTCTGTATCTCTCTCTCTCTCTCTGTATCTCTCTCTCTCTCTCTCTCTCTCTCTCTCTCTGTATCTCTCTCTCTCTCTCTCTGTATCTCTATCTCTCTCTCTGTATCTCTCTCTCTCTCTCTCTGTATCTCTCTCTCTCTTTCTCTCTCTCTCTGTATCTCTCTCTCTCTCTCTATCTCTCTCTCTCTCCTTCTCTCTCTCTCTGTTCATCTCTCTCTCTCTCTATCTCTCTCTCTCTCTCTCTCACTCTCTATCCTTCTCTCTCTCTCTGTTCATCTCTCTCTCTCTCTCTCTCTCTCTCTCTCTCTCTCTCTCTCTCTGTGTCTCTCTCTCTCTGTATCTCTCTCTGTATCTCTCTCTCTCTCTCTGTATCTCTCTCTCTGTGTATCTCTCTCTCTCTCTCTGTCTGTCTCTCTCTCTCTGTCTCTCTCTCTCTGTATCTCTCTCTGTATCTCTTTCTCTCTCCCTCTCTCTCTCTCTCTCTCTCTCTCTCTCTCTCTCTCTCTCTCTCTCTCTCTCTCTGTATCTCTCTCTATCTCTCTCTCTCTCTCTCTCTGTGTATCTCTCTGTGTCTCCCTCTCTGTCTCTTTCTCTGTCTGTCTGTCTGTCTGTGTGTGTGTCTCTCTCTCTCTCTGTCTGTCTGTCTGGGTAAGCTCATAGCTCGTAGATTTACTTAAAAAAACAATGAAAACACAGTTTATCTCTGCACTGCAGCGAAGTTACATTATACTTAAAATTTCAAACCAACTCACAACAATCTTCAGAAAGTCCCACCATTGCTCCGTCCAGTCCGTATCCGTAAGCTTTCCGAAAACGTTCAAATTACGCACGAAATGAACCAAAATGAACACAGAGTACGGACAGAGTACGGCGTATCCGTATTTAACACTGAGTATAAATGAGCCTTTAATGAGTTTGTCCAGTCTCTTCTTGTCTGCCATCGAGATGCTGCTGTAACCGGTGGCTACGGACGAGACGGGCTCTGCGTTGTGTGTTCACTGGATTTTATTCAGATAAAAAGAAATAAACAGTCTTTAGCTCTGGATAGACAGGGGTCTATTTTCTCTTAAGGAATAAGACAAAGGTAAACATATAAATATAGATATAAATATAGTAGTAAAACATAAAATAGCAAAAGAAATAATAATAAAATATAATAAAAGTAATAATAAAGGAGTAATAAAAAATAATAAAAATAAGTAAATGAATAAATAAATTAAAAAATCTGAATATCAAAATCATAAAACTGTTAACTAAAATTAAATAAAACCCTGGCAGGTCGTGTGGAGGTGGTTAGAAATTAAGAGTTTAAAATGACTCAAGCTGAGCTTTAGTGTTTTCTGCAGTGAGGTCCAGCTCGCTGGTGCTGCTGGTACTAAAACTGGAGTAAAAACTCTAGGAACCTGAAGGCTGATCCAATCACTGGAGCGAGTTTTGTAATTTGTACTATTCTCAGTGAACATTGTTGTGATATATGATGGCATACAGCCAGAAAGTGCTTTAAAAATAAAAAGAAACCAACGTGTTTCCTGACGCACATCAAGAGAAGATCACCCGACCTGTTCATACAATAAACAGTGATGTGTGCTGTAGGGGTCTCCAGTACTGAATCTTAAAGCTGAATGATATAGAGAGTCTACAGGTTTCAATGTAGCTGCAGAAGCGTCACTGTAATCCAGCACAGACAGCAGAGCTGCTTCAACCATCTTCTTTCTGGTGAACGTCGAGAAGCACGATTTGTTTCCATACAGGAAGCCAAGCTTCTCCTCAGCTCACCTGTAAGCTAGTTTACCTGCTGTTTAAAAGTTCATTTATCATCTAGCCATACGCCAAGATTCTTATATTCACTAACTCACTCCACGTCAGATCTCTTCAGGGTTGTGATTTTAAAAGTATTATAGATGTCAGGTGATCTGGAGCACAGCATGAACTTTTTCAGCATTTAAAAGGAGTTTATGATTTAAAAAGTCAGACTGTAAGGTGTTAAATGAGTGCTGCAGTTTATTCACTGCAGTGTTAATGTTGTCAGCTGAGCAGTATAAAATAGTGTCATCAGCAAACAGATAATAACCATATAGCATAACCATGCTAACCCAAATACACAAACTTTACACAACTATAAATAAAAACTCTCCATACCTGGTAAAAGAAGTAAGTCTGGACAGACAGAAGCTTCTTTCCTCCTCTCCACTCCTCTCTGATTTATAGAAAAAGTATATCAAGCGGGGGAAATAATGAGCTAGCCTGTATGCTAGTATAGACCATGCGGGGTAGCATTAGCAGTGAGTATATGTGATATATATTAGCTTCAATACAGATTACTAGCAATGCACTCTTCTCCACAATTGCTGGTAGTAAACTGGGGGACATGCGTACAGCAATTTAGTGATTTATGATGATTTACATCTCATTTTAAGACCTAAGAGGGGGAAAGAGTAGGGGATGTCCCAACCTAGCCACTCCCTATAAACAAAGGCAAACATAAGGAGAAGAATTTTGTGGAATTGGAACACTAAACCTGTGAATATTAGAACTGTCACACTGCCGCCCCAGCAGACCACTCTTTTAAAGATGCCACCGCTGTGTAAAAGAGGTCCTCAGGAGTTTCCCTGCACTCCAAATGACCTCAGTCTCCTCAGCAGGTAGAGTCTGCTGTTACGTCCTCAGGACGTTTCGTTTTTCTTCCTGAGGTGTTTTTTTCTCTCCGTGTCCCTTATTAGGATTCTCCTACCCACAATGCGGATTGGCTGAAGTCTCCGTAGCGATGCACAAATTGATTGGCTGCCTACCAGCGTGTGGGGGTATTTCTACAGCGAGCTTCTGGGTGATGATTGAGGTCTACCTCCATGGCGGCGTTGGGGCGAACGTTAGCGTTTAGAACGTCCAGAAACACGGACGTTCTAAACGTTATTGTTCAGCTCAGAAATGTAACCCTGTATTTGATCACTGGTGGGCAGTATAGTTATATTTGTGTATAGTATAGGCCAACTGGCTGTGTTCGATTTTGTTCGTTTATTTGTTTATTATTGTTCAACTCAAGACCAATGTATGTGGGGGTCTCGTGTAGGAGTGGGGGCCTTTTCTGTTTATCATTTGTTTTTTCCTGGTTTTTGGGTAGTTAGGGATCGAGGTAAGCTTGTGTTTTTTTTTCTTTTGTTTGTTTAGGTTAGTTAGCTCCCTGCATTTTAGTTAGCTTGATCTTTTGTTTGTTATTTTGTTGTGGCCCACTCTGACGTTTTGAGACATATGAGGTGTGTGTATTGTAAACGTGGACTAAAACAGTGAAAAATCCAGCTTTGATTGTGTAAAAGTTGTCTCAGATTGATTTTGTTTTATTTCTTTATATTACGATCGTAATAAACCCCTAGACGGGTCGTAACACTGCGCCGGCCTTTCATGTAAATAAACATCACTGTAGTATTACTATAACGTGTAGTTACTGAAAGGCGGGTAAACTGTGTTTAGGATGGTTTAATATCAACTGTATTCTTTTATCAACAGCTCTGAGGCCGTCTGGTTAATATAAAGAGTCAAAGAGTCACTTCCACCAATTCCAGCAGCAGGAGTCGAGAGTCTGAGACAAAACTGGAAAACCTAAACCAGCGAGACGTTCGCCATTAGTTAGTGTGGGACTGGGAGTAGATCAGAGTATAGACTGGGACTGGCAGTAGATCAGAGGTATATAGACTGGGACTGTCAGTAGATTGGAGGCCTATAGACTGGGACTGGGAGTAGATCAGAGTATAGATTGTTACTGGCAGTAGATCGGAGGAGCACAGACTGGGACTGGGAGTAGACCAGAGGAGCACAGACTGGGAGTAGATCAGAGTATAGATTGGAACTGGCAGTAGATCTGAGGCATATAGACTGGGACTGGGAGTAGATCAGAATATAGATTTGGACTGGGAGTATATCAGAGCACAGATTAAGACTGGGAATAGATTGGAGGAGAACAGATAGGTCATTGAAGTAGATTGGAGGAGTATTGATGGGGACAGGGAATAGATCAGAGTATAGATTGTTACTGGCAGTAGATCGGAGGAGCACAGACTGGGATTGGGAGTAGATCAGAGTATAGATTAGGACTGGGAGTAGATCAGAATATAGATTGGGACTGGTAGTATATCAGAGCACAGATTAAGACTGGGATAATAATCTGATTCTAAACTCTAATTTTAAGCCGAAATGTCCCTTTAAAATGAGCATTACAGCTTCTAAATAAATAATTCAGAAAATTAATAACTAAAAAATAATTTCAACACACTTCTGGTTCACCATGGAAGCTTTCGAGGAATTCAAGAACCATCAGAGAATGTTGTGATGGCATCCTTATTTCCTTTCAGGCTATTTCTGACGCTAAGAAAATATGTGTCCTGACTGGTTTGATCAACGTCGCCTTTTATTTTTAGCACAGGAGCATCACGGCTTATGTAGGTAACAAGTTATGGAAGCTTGTAACCCAGATGTTACACATACAGTGTTTAGCAGATCCTCTTATAGAAATACAACAGGGTTCACACTGGCCTTCAGCTCCAAACATTAGCTAGTGTTGATACTCACCAACATTCTGCAGAGTCGATCGTTACATAACTCCAAACTTCATGAGGCCTTTAGATTAGCTCAGGAACAGAGAGTAGAGAGCTTCATGGAATGGGTTTCCATGGCCAACCAGCTGCATCCAAGCCTTTCATCACCAAGTACAATGCAAAGCGTTGGATGCATTTAGCAGATCCTCTTATACAAACACAACACGGTCCAAACTGGCCTTCAGCTCCCAACATAAGCTAGTGTTGAGACTCAGAATGGTTCAGAATACAGAATTAAAGGTGTGTGTGTGTTTGGTCACCCAGATGTGGGTTTACACGCCTATTTACACCCTATAATCAGATCTTAGATTGAAACCCTTTTTATTTTCATTTCACATTTTTGGTGAGTTCATGAAAAGTAAATAAACAAACTGGTCCTTAGCAGTTACCCAATATAGTCTATTGGGTTTTATAAGATGTTTCTTGCTATGAAACCATGTGTTCGTGTTCCAGATGTTAGGTGAAGATAGCCTTGGCCTTAGCTTCTGCCTTACCTCCCAGCTAACTACACTAAATTCCTAATAGTGTTCACTCACCCATCCAGATCATAGAATTCAGGTGTTCCAATCACTTCCACGCCCACAGGTGTATAAAACCAGCCCATATTCATGCAGACTGCTTCTACACACATCAGTGAATTAATGGGTCGCTCTCAGGAGCTCAGTGAACTCCAATTTTCAATTGAGCACCGATTGGGAATGGAAGTAGATCAGAGGAGTATAGATTGGGACTGGGAGTAAATTAGAGGGGTATAGATCAGGATTTGGAGTTTATTGGAGGAGCACAGATTAAGAATGGGAGTACATCGGAGGATTGGGACAGGGAGTAAATTGGAGGAGCACAGATTAGGACTGGGAGTAGATCGGAGAAGCACAGATTGGGACGGAGTAGATTGGAGGAGAACAGATAGGTCATTGAAGTAGATTGGAGGAGTATTGATAGGGACAGGGAATAGATCAGAAAAGCACAGATTGGGGAGTGGGAGTAGATCAGAGTATAGACTGGGACTGGCAGTAGATCAGAGGTATATAGACTGGGACTTTCAGTAGATTGGAGGCCTATAGACTGGGATTGGGAGTAGATCAGAGTATAGATTGGAACTGGCAGTAGATCGGAGGCGTATAGACTGGGACTGGGAGTACACCAGACTATAGATTTGGACTAGGAGTATATCAGAGCACAGATTAAGACTGGGATTGGAGGAGAACAGATAGGTCATTGAAGTAGATTGGAGGAGTATTGATAGGGACAGGGAATAGATCAGAAAAGCACAGATTGGGGAGTGGGAGTAGATCAGAGTATAGATTGTTACTGGCAGTAGATCGGACGAGCACAGACTGGTACTGGGAGTAGACCAGAGGAGCACAGACTGGGACTGGGAGTAGACCAGAGGAGCACAGACTGGGACTGGGAGTAGATCAGAGTATAGCTTGGGACTGGGAGTAGATCAGAGCACAGATTAACACTGGGAGTAGATTGGAGGAGAACAGATAGGACATTGAAGTAGAGTGGAGGAGTATTGATGGGGACAGGGAGTAGATCAGAGTATAGATTGTTACTGGCAGTAGATCAGAGTATAGATTGGAACTGGCACTAAATCGGAGGCTTATAGATTGGGACTGGGAGTAGATCAGAGTATAGATTGGAACTGGGAGTAGATTGGACACGTATAGATTAGGACTGGGAGTAGATCAGAGTATAGACTAGGACTGGGAGTAGATCAGAGTATAGACTAGGACTGGGAGTAGATTAGAGTATAGATTGGGACTGGGAGTAGATCAGAGTATAGATTGGGACTGGGAGTAGATCAGAGGAGTATTGATTGGGACTTGGAGTAGATCTGAGGCGTATAGACTAGGACTGGGAGTAGATCAGAGTATAGATTGGGAATGGGAGTAGACCGGAGGCATATAGACTTGGACTGGGAGTAGATCAGAGTATAGATTGGGACTGGGAGTAGATCAGAGTATAGATTGGGACTGGGAACAGAGCGGAGGCGTATAGACTGGGACTGGGAGTAGATCAGAGTATAGATTGGGACTGGGAATAGAGCGGAGGCGTATAGACTGGGACTGGGAGTAGATCAGAGTATAGATTGGCACTGGGAACAGAGCGGAGGCGTATAGACTGGGACTGGGAGTAGATCAGAGTATAGATTGGGACTGGGAATAGAGCGGAGGCGTATAGACTGGGACTGGGAGTAGATCAGAGTATAGATTGGGACTGGGAGTAGACCGGAGGCGTATAGACTGGGACTGGGATTATTGTTTAAGATCAGTCTGACATCAGGAAACAATTTTGCAATTGTGGGCGGAGCCAATCAGCCTCAAAATCCCCCCCAATTATATAGTGTACTGTAATTAAATCTGGGCTAATTAGCTCCTATTGGTTCCTGTTAGCTTCTGAGGGGGTTCCCAATGGTTGCCAAGCAATGCATGCTGGGTATTGTAGTGTGAGAACAACAAAAACATAGAAACCATTTAAGCTGCACTACAGAACATTAGCACAGAATGTCTTATCTTTATCAGCGGCTCCTAAACAGTACTCAGTACCGTCTGATCTCAGAACAGCATAAACATGTGTGTGTAAACAGGTTGTGTACACGGTGTTTGTATCTGAGCCTGTGATTTAGATGCGCTGCTCTCTGGGGGGTGACTACAAGGCCTGACGGCTCTTTAATTTGGTGAAGGCTCGTTCTGTAGTGGCTGAAATGTTTACAGTAATTAAAAATGTCTGCCAGTTTCTTAAACAAGAGTCTACAAGTTTACTGTCTGAACTGCACACAGACAGAAACGTGTTGAGTATAATTTATGCTGCTCAGCTTCACCAGACAGGTTTACGTGAACCTGAACATGAAAATCACATGATTTCCAGTTTTCATCACCAGCGTCCAGAGAGTGTCTACATGTTTCCACCAGTGAGTGTCTGTATGGCATACAGGTGATTCTACTGAACTGCTTAAAAGTCAGGACTGTTATCTGATCTTTAGACTGACTCTAGACTGAATCCTTTAGCTCTGAGTTACAATGTATCTTAATTGTAATAGAACTAACAATTAAATATTCAATTTTCTCCAACAATCAGTACATTTATAACACTGCTTGAACTTTATCAGGAGTAAAGTAGCACAGTGGTTAGCACCATCACCTCAAAGCAAAAACGGTCTGGGTTCGGATCCCCTCACTGCAAGAGCAGTCTGAGTTTGAATCCACTCACCACAAAAACAGACTAAGCAAGAACAGTCTGGGTTTAAATCCACTCACCACAAGAACAGTCTGTGTTTAAATCTGCTCACTGCCAGAACAGTGTGGGTTCGAATCCGCTCCCAGCAAAAAGGACCTGGGTTCGAATCCCCTCACAGCAAAAAGGACCTGGGTTCGAATCCACTCACCACAAAAACAGTCTGGGTTCGAATCTCCTCACTGCAAGAACAGTCTGGGTTTGAATCTCCTCACTGCAAGAACGATGTGGGTTCAAATCCACTCACCACAAGAACAGTCTGGGTTTGAATCTCCTCACAGTGAGAACAGCCTGGGTTTGAATCTCCTCACAGCAAGAACAGTCTGGGTTCGAATCTCCTCACTGCAAGAACAGTCTGGCTTCAAATCTCCTCACTGCAAGAATGGTGTGGGTTCGAATCTCCTCACTGGAAGAACAGTCTGGGTTCAAATCCACTCACCACAAGAACAGTCTGGGTTCGAATCTCCTCACTGCAAGAACAGTCTGGGTTCGGGTCTCCTCACTGAAAGGATAATGTGGGTTCGAATCTCCTCACTGCAAGAACGGTGTGGGTTTGAATCCTCTCACAGCACACTAGGTTCGATTTTACAGCTGGGTGACCAGGATCCTTTCTGTGTGGAGTTTGCATGTAATTTGTTTTTTTCCACCAACCAAAACTATCCGGACAGCAGTGTCCTGTGGGCGGCGTCCTGTGTACACTGATGAAGGACTAGAGAACACAAACTGTGCAGCAGCAGATGAGCTACTGTCTCTGACTTTACATCTACAAGGTGGACCAGCAAGTAGTAGGAGTGTCTAATAGAGTGGACAGTGAGTGGACACAGTGTTTAAACACTCCAGCAGCAGCACTGCTGTGTCTGATCCACTCACACCAGCACAACACACACTAATAAACCACCACCACCACGCCAGTGTCACTGCAGTGCAGAGAATGATCCACTTCCCTAATAGTAGCTGCTCTGTGGTGGTCCTGTGGTGGTCCTGACCAATAAAGTGTACAAAGAAACAGAACTACAGTCTGTAATTGTAGAACTACAAGTGTTCCTAACATATATCAAGTGTTTCTTGAACTGGCCAATCAGGGGTCGGTTGGTGTGATCTACTAAGGGTCAAAAAGTCTCAAATTAAAAATCTAATTAGCATCTAAGTGATTTTCTTCTTCCTGTAGCTGCAGTCTGGTGCTGATTTCTGATCAGTGAGAACAGCTCAGTGAAGAGGGATCACAATGTGAATGCAAGGTGGAACTGAATCTGATCACCATCACTGGTGAGCGCTGTCTCGGGGGTGTCGTGAGAGGTGAGGCCTCGGGTTTGAAGCGTTCCTAGAGTATTTTCTTTCCCTACAACATTCCTTTCAAACATACTTAATTCCTTCCTTTTTAGGAAATCCAGAATAGGTCCAGCACATGTCCAGTTTCTTTACTGACATCTTCCTCCACTCTCAGCTCTGCTGACCCCACCCAAAACAACTTGGCGCCATCTAGTGGCCTGAAAATGTACTTGCTTCAGTTATTCTGGTGGTGGGATACATTCTGGGTTTGGAGGATTCATTGACATTCAGTGATAGTAATGCCAACCAATCAGCATTTAGTAGCAGTAATGCCAACCAATCAGCATTTAGTAGCAGTAATACTAACTAATCAGCAGTCAGTGGCGGTAATGCTAACCAATCCGTACTCAGTAGCAGATACTAAACCAACAGCACTCAGTAGCAGTAATATTAACCAATCAGCACTGAGTATAAGTAATACTAACCAATCAGTGCTCAGTATCAGCAATGCCAACCAATCAGCACTCAGTAGCAGATACTAACCAATCACCACTTAGTAGCAGATACTAAACCAACAGCACTCAGTAGCAGTAATATTAACCAATCAGCACTGAGTATAAGTAATACTAACCAATCAGTGCTCAGTATCAGTAATGCCAACCAATCAGCACTCAGTAGCAGATACTAAACCAACAGCACTGAGTATAAGTAATATTAACCAATCAGCACTGAGTATAAGTAATACTAACCAATCAGTGCTCAGTATCAGCAATGCCAACCAATCAGCACTCAGTAGCAGATACTAAACCAACAGCACTCAGTAGCAGTAATATTAACCAATCGGCACCGAGTATCAGTAATACTAACCAATCAGTGCTCAGTATCAGCAATGCCAACCAATCAGCACTCAGTAGCAGATACTAAACCAACAGCACTCAGTAGCAGTAATATTAACCAATCGGCACCGAGTATCAGTAATACTAACCAATCAGTGCTCAGTGCAGAAATGCCAGCCAATCGGCACTCAGTAGCAGTAATGCTAACCAATCGGCACTCAGTAGCAGTAATACTATAATATAGTGTTTTTATTTGCTTCCTAAGTTAAATGCGTTGTTTTTCTTATTTAGATAAATATATTAGGGAAGTCGTTAAAAAGCTAAAGAAAACTAAAATAACTGTTTACCAGCGACCTGATTGGCTCTTTTTTATCGATGGGCGGGGCTTCCTCTGTAAACAGACGTCATGTTGAATGTAACGAGATTTCTCATTAAAGTACACACTCGGGTCATCCCCGCAAACACCCTTGTTAGAAGTTGGTGTTTTTTACGTTATCTTAACAAGTTGTCATAACGTACTGACAACGTTGTCACAACGTTTTGAGGAACTACATTTCAGTACGTTGTCAGAACGTCGCTGTGTTTGCAGGGATGGGTGTTGGTGATCCTGCAGACCAGCAGGGGGCGCTGATTCTCCGCGTGCGGCTCTCCAGCACTAATACACGGAGAAGAAGATTCTGTTGTGATTACAGGCTCGAGTCTCTGAAACAAATAAACAGATAAACACACAAACCGGAGCTGCTGGAGGTAAATTACACTGTTTACACCGTGTTTTTACTTCAAATCTGCGGAAAACGATCCGATAAACATTCTCTTTTAACGGGAAGAGATCTGAGAGCCACCACAGCAGCAGCTCGCGGCTCTCTTAGCTAATTAGCTTAGCTTCTGTTTCTGTTTCTGAAGTATTTATACTGTTTTTATTCGGTTTATAGTTTATATTCAGTCTGTTTATCATAACAAATACGATTCTTTAGTGTTAAGGTGAACTTTTTAACTGTACAATTGTGCTCAAACGAAAATCTCCGTAAGGTCGTTCACATACATATGCAGTTAAAGGGAAACTCCACCGACTTATCAACAATCTCTGTATAACAGAACGGACAAGATGTAAACAGAACCAATATATTTACTAAAGAACCCTTTTAGAAAAACAAAGTCTTTACATGTGGGCCAAAACTGTTTACAGTGGTGGTGAATGGAACCAGACGTCCACCTCTAAAAGCTCCTCACAGAAAGTTCTTACAGTAGATGTTATAAATACACTGTCTGATTCTGAGACGCTGTTTATGATAGTTTAGAGAAGATCTCAGTCTTAAACTCCGTTCATGGTGGAGGGATACATGCAGGACGCTGTGAGGTTCAAATAGTCCCCAAAGAAAACCTAGTATTTTCAGATCTTCCACATTTTACCATCAACATCCAGATAAACTCAGAAGACACGTGTAGCTTCACTGGTGGGTTTCATAGTAAATACAATGTGTAGATTAGTGTAGTAGACATGGAGACCCCTGGTTACCATCACCACCACTGTAAACACCATCACCACCACTGTAAACACCATCACCACCACTTTAAACACCATCACCACCACTGTAAACACCATCACCACCACTGTAAACACCATCACCACCACTTTAAACACCATCACCACCACTGTAAACACCATCACCACCACTGTAAACACCATCACCACCACTTTAAACAACATTATCACCACTGTATGTTTCCTGTTAAAGCTGAATGTTGTTACTGACTAAGGAGAATATATACAGGTTAAAACGTGGTGCTGCTGTGAGTCACTCTGTGAAGGTCACAAACGTCAGGTCAGAGATTTACACGCATTTACATGCATACACGCTCAAAAAGAAAGTCCAGCTCGATGTTTCAGTCTCAAACGTTACACCAGGCCTGGACGATAGGACGCTGTAATTGGATATTGTTGGTGGATAAGTGTCCTGATAGTCTCAATAACAAATTAGTCATATTTTGGAAAAAATTGGAGTAATAATGGGTAAAATAGCATTTTCACCATTGAGACAGAATTTGAACCAGAGAGCTGAAAGATGAAATAAAGATCTAAATAGTATCCAAACATGTGGCAACTTTTCAAACCTCACTAGTATTGAAATCTGGAATTGGTAAGCCTTGCACTTTTTTTCATACCTCTGATGAATTAACATTCCATTGTTTCCCCACTTCCTCCAGTAAAGAATGGCGTCCTGTTACGAGTCGTCTCCGGTCCAGTTTCCTACATGGCTCACCTCCTCGGACACCTCAGGAGAAGCCTCCAAAGAAGAATACGTCACCCTACTGAAGTCAGAAGACATCAAAGTGGAGAACGTGGACTTCGGCGAGAGCTGCAGTTCTCAGCAAGCGTCTGTTGATGCTCTCTGCGCCGACATGCCTCTCGGACGAATCCGGAAAAGCGCGGAGATGGACATAGTCTACCACTGCTCGGACTGCGGTAAGAATTTCAGCAAACTGGGAAACCTCCAGACGCACCGGCGCATCCACACGGGAGAGAGACCCTATCTCTGCTCGGAGTGCGGGAAGGGCTTCATCACGCTGAACCACCTCCAGATACACCAGCGCGTCCACACCGGAGAGAAACCGTACCAGTGCTCGGAATGTGGCAAGAGCTTTAATCAGCAAATAAGCCTGAAGGAACACCAGCGCATCCACACGGGGGAGAAGCCGTACGACTGCCTGTTCTGTGGAATGAGTTTCAGGCAGAGGGGCACCCTCAGAAAACACGAGCGCGTCCACACCGGAGAGAAGCCGTACATCTGCTCGGAATGCGGGAAGAGCTTCAGCCTGAGGAGCAGCCTTCAGCGACACCAGCGCATTCACACCGGAGAGAGACCCTACTACTGCTCGTACTGCGGGAAGAGCTTTATACAGTACAGTAACCTCAAACTACACCTGCGCAGCCACAAGACCGAGAGACTGTACGGCTGTCCGGAGTGCGGGAAGAGCTTCACCCTGAAGAGTAGTCTCCAAAAGCACCAGTGCGTTCACCCAGGAGAGGAGCCGCATGACAGCTCGTGATGAGTTTTGAACGACGGGGCAGTCTGGGATTGACAGGAGAAAAACTGTATCGTAGGTCAGAGTCTTGCCGAAACGTTGGACCTTCAGAGACTTCAAAGAAACATAAGCACATTAGGATGGAGGAGAGGATTATGGGGGTCATGACCCTCATTAGAATTGTCTACACTGTCATGTAACGGTGTCTTTCCACTGGGCAGTACTGTACAGGTGTACCGTACCTGAGTATTTGGTTACCCTGGTTGGTTAGGTACCAAGTGTTTCAAGCTGGGTCATATGTATAAAACTAGTGATGATGCAAACATACATAAGTGAGTCACATTGTTATGACCATTGTTATATCCAGAGTGACCACTGTGTGCAGCAGCTAGACGGACTGGGAGACTCAATAAGGTCCTGGTAGGAGGTCACAGGTATCTGGAGGTATCATGCTGACTGCAGTGCATCCCACAGCTGCTGGAGGGAGCGTGGAGGAGGATCCATAGAGCCAACACCACCATCCAGGTGGTCCCACAGATGCTCAACTGGGTTCAAGTCTGGGGAATTAGGGGTCCAGGGTAGTACTTGGAAGTCTTGGTCAGCTCTTCCAACCAATGTAGGACGTTTCTAGTCATGTGAGGTGTCTTATTGTCTTGCTGGAAGATCCCAAACCCGAGAGAAGACCTCAGACCATCAGCATGTATGGTTTACGTGATCTGCAAGGATGGATTCAGACCCAGATCAGTTGAGATTGTCTTCTCTGTGGATGAGTGGGTCCAGAGAATGCGAGGAAAACATTCCCCAGACTAGAACGTTGACACCGTCTAAAGTAGGATGGGCTCATCTCTACTCTGTATTTATCTATGTTTACCAACTGAAGTGAATCCAAAATACTTTTGTTGGTCTAGTAGACAAAATGGGGCGGCACAAAGTGTAGCGCTGCCACCTCACAACAAGAAGGGTCTGGGTTCGAGTCCCTGAGCAGGGAATTTGCATGATATGCCAGTGTCTGCTCTGGTTTCCTCCCACAGACACCTCAGGCCAGTTGGAGATACTAAATTGCTCCAGTCCAGGCCAGTCTGGCCAATGAACACTGGGATAAGCTCCTCTTCCGCCACCCAGGAGGATAAACAGTTTAGACGATGAATGAAAAATATAAAAACAGAAATGAACAGTGTCATAGCGAGTTCATAGTTTTGTGTTTATTGTGTTCAAGCATTTATTTTTATATTACAAAGGCTCTTATTTTGAAGCCCGGTGAGTCTATTTCTGGGTTCTTAGGGAGGAAGTACAGTTTGTCTGTTGTCGGCAGTCGTGAAAGCAACATGCAGCAGAGCTCAGAGCTGTTAGTGAAACCATTCCACGTGTGCGGCGAGGCTGTGGCCGGACACAGCCTTTAGTACATTTAATAAAAATAAATGTTACGTATAGACAGAATATTGTTTTCTCTGAGGATGTAAAGCTGAGTGTATGTAACGCCCACAGCAGCTTCCCTGAGCCGGCGGAAACTCAGCTCAGTGTCGTTTTACGTCCAGAAGTCGTTTGTCTGATATAAATTTAGTAAATATTACAGCCGTTCACGTGGATTCCTGGTAGCAGCTGGCTAAGCGTGGAGCGCTGCCCACGCAAGAACGACTGCTATCCATTCAAAGCTAAAGGTTAATGGCTAAAACCAACTCCACTCTTTTCTAATAATGAAATTCCAGCCTGGTCTGTGTTGTGAATGACCACTACTCACTAGGCTAGTGAGACCGTCAACAGGTTCTTGATTTTCATTAGGAATAGAAATGTACGATTACTGATTAGGTAACACGTACAACAATAAAAGCAAAGACCCTAAAACTGAGCCTTGGAGAACTCCACAGTGGTCAACTCTGACTAGTACAGTGGTCACCTTTGACCAGTACAGTGATCAACTCTGACCAGTACAGTGATCAACACTGATGACTGATCAGTGTTCAGTGTTGATCACTGTAGTGGCAGCATCTGGGATCCTAACAAACACTAAACAGATCTCAGATCAGTCCTGTTTTAAAAGAGCTGCACTGACTGTCTTTTAGAACAGACTTTAAACTTCTGTACTCGTCTATAAAGCTCTAGATAATCTAGAACCTGCTACATCACAGAACGTCTCTCTGTTTATGTTCCAGCTGCTGATCTTAGATCTGCTGATACTGACCTTCTGTACAAAAACCTTCTGATTGAAAACATGTCTCTTAAATTTAGCTTGTAATTAAATTCTACCTCGTTTCTGTTTATGGTGAGTCTTCGTTTGTTTCAGTCGAAACTTTTCATTAATTTTATTTTCCTACATTGCTGTTTCTAAACTGAACTCCGTTTCTGGTTCTGTTTCTGGTTCTGGTTCTGAGCTCTATCGTCTGTCTGTGAGGCTCTCTGAGATCCTGTGTGGAGGAAACATGAACTGTGAGTGAAGATGATGATGATGATTGTGGTTCCTGTAGTGGTTTAACAGCTTCTACAGATAATAAACTGGTGGTCCGCTCGTCTGATCTCTCGTTTGTGTCTTGCTTTAATATTAATAAGTGTAATTTCTTATATTATACACCAGCATGATAACAGCTAACGCAGAACGGTTCTGTAGTCACCACTGCTGATCTCCTGTGCTCAGATTAGCAAACATAGAACATGAGTAGTGGGTAGTGACCCCCCACACCACCCCACCCCAGTTCTATTAGTGCCCTTAGGAAATTTCCAGTAGTATGTTAGCACTCATTCACAGTCATCTACAATCTGTTTACACAGTTATCTAGAACCTGCTTACACCACCACATTTTCACAGTTTACATTGCCACTCATTTGCAGTCTGTTCTCTAGAAACTGATTACACATGATCTACAACCTGCTTCACACTTGGTATTCTAGAACCTGTTCACTACCACTCATGTTTACACTCAGTTATCTAGAACCTACTTGCACCACCACTCATCACTCATCTCACACAGTCATCTTGAACCTGCTTAAACTACCTCATATTCACTGTTTTCTACAACCTGCCTACACTAACACTCATAGTCACACGGTTAT
The DNA here is from genome assembly GCA_021613375.1 of Megaleporinus macrocephalus. NCBI lineage: Eukaryota > Metazoa > Chordata > Actinopteri > Characiformes > Anostomidae > Megaleporinus > Megaleporinus macrocephalus. The sequence goes on from CM038711.1 coordinate 46,806,517, forward strand.
CTAGAACCTGCATACACAACCTTTCATTCACACTGTTATCTAGAGCCTGCTTACACGATTATTCTTTATTTTTCTCTTTATTATTATTTATTTTTCTCTTTATTATTATTTATTTTTCTCTTTATTATTATTTATTTTTCTCTTTATTATTATTTATTTTTCTCTTTATTATTATTTATTTTTTCTTGTCTGTCAGTCAAGTTCCTGCTAATTAACTCTTTCAGTTCGTATCAGTGTAAAACTAAACTGGCCAGTTTGATTGAATGTCTCTAGGTTTGTTTGGTTGTAGGTTTATTCAGCCACAGCGCCATCTGCTGGGGTAAGAAGCAGAAACAACAACACATGAAAAAGAATATCAGTATGAATGCTGGACAATGTCTATAGAAATGTCTGTTCTTTGAGAACATCTTCGTTCTTTTGATCTTATTTTTGAAACATCACACACGTTTAAAGACACATTAAAGTTTATTTAAATAAAATGAACATTCCATCAACACTAAGCTAGACACTAACAGTTGTTGTGCTGTCTAGAAGTGCATGCTTTATATAGCCATATTTTACGTTGGGGTACAAAAAACCCCAAAACAACAAAAGAGAATAAAACACAGTATATCTGGGATTTGGTAAATATACCTGAAAGGAAGTTTAGAGATGTTAGTAAATAACAACAATGTGTTTTCTGCAGGCTGAGCAGCCAATCACAGTCAAGTAACAATTATAAAACATCAACACAAATAACAAACAACCACATTCAACAAAGAGCAGCTTCAGTTAATTTAATACTAACTACATTTTAATTACAGCACTAATCTGAGGGTTGCCTGATCTTCTGCTTTCTCAGCCTGGAATACAAACATCTGAACAACAGCAGCCCTGGAGTCAGAATCAGTGTTTCTAATAAAGTGGTCAGTTAGTGGAAGCACAAGGTGGGTGTTTCTAGTAAAGTGGTCAGTTAGTGGAAGCACAAGGTGGTGTTTCTAATAAAGTGGCCAGTTAGTGGAAGTGCATGGTGGGTGTTTCTAAAAAAGTGGCCAGTTAGTGGAAGTACCAGGTGGGTGTTTCTAATAAAGTGGCCAGTTAGTGGAAGTGCATGGTGGGTGATGTAAAGCGTTTTTTTTCATGGGGAAAAAACATGGTCCTCAAATTGAGGCTACATTTGTTGTAACTAGTCAATACAGTATTATTGCTGTAAACCAAAATCCACTGAATCCTTGTGTACGTATCAAAACTCAGTGATCCTAAAGACGTAGGTTCTCTGTCTCAGTATAGATCCTGTATACCAGCAATGTAGCCAATTTAATTATTTGTTATACAACTAGTATATAGCTATATACCACTAAAACATCATCAACATACCTGAACAGTACATCTGTACTATTGTTAAATCAAGCAAAATCTACTGCAGTTAAATATAGTAGTCAAACTACAATCCCAGAGTTCTTTACTTTTTATTATGTATAGTTTATATACTGTAGTGTTTATTATATATAGTGTATATAATGTACTTTTTATTATTTATAGTGTATACACTGTACTGATTATTATATATATTCCATATACTGTACTGATTATTATATATATTGTATGTACTGTAGTGTTTATTATGTATATTGTATATACTGTATTGTTTATTATGTATATTGTATATACTGTACTGATTATTATATATATTGTTTATACTGTAGTGTTTATTAGATATATTGTATATACTGTACTGATTATTATATATATTGTATATACTGTAGTGTTTATTAGGTATATTGTATATACTGTATTGTTTATTATGTATATTGTATATACTGTACTGATTATTATATATATTGTATATACTGTACTGATTATTATATATATATTGTATATACTGTACTGATTATTATATATATTGTATATACTGTAGTGTTTATTAGGTATATTGTATATACTGTATTGTTTATTATGTATATTGTATATACTGTACTGATTATTATATATATTGTTTATACTGTAGTGTTTATTAGATATATTGTATATACTGTACTGATTATTATATATATTGTATATACTGTAGTGTTTATTAGGTATATTGTATATACTGTATTGTTTATTATGTATATTGTATATACTGTACTGATTATTATATATATTGTATATACTGTAGTGTTTATTAGGTATATTGTATATACTGTATTGTTTATGTATATTGTATATACTGTACTGATTATTATATATATTCTATATACTGTAGTGTTTATTAGGTATATTGTATATACTGTATTGTTTATTATGTATATTGTATATACTGTACTGATTATTATATATATTGTATATACTGTAGTGTTTATTTATTTATTGTTTATATACTGTATACATACTGACAGACTGACAGACAGGATTCAGGGAGTTGCATAGCAACATTTGGGAAAATGCAAAAGCAGCAAAATAAGATTTAAAGACTGAATAAAAGTGCATAAACAAAAACACCCAGATAAACTGACCCGTATCTGTCTACCTACAGGACACGACTGAGGCCCCCTTCAGCAAGACACCCCAAACCGACTGCTCCCCAGGCACCGGGGATAGGGCTGCTCACCACTCCAGGCATGCATGTTCACTAGTGTGAACTATGTGTGTGTTTCACTGCCCCCTACTGATTATTAATAATCTTTTGGACTTCCTGTTCTTCACTCTGGTTCTGGGACAGTTCTCCTGTATCTGTTCTCCTGTATCCGTTCATGTCGGGTCCTTTTCTTTCACTTTTCATTCGAAGCTGCTGGATTTCTCTCCTCTGCTGTACAATCACCACCCCTGATACACACACACCTACAGCCATCAGCACAGTCACCACCACCAACCACCCTGACCCAGTATCTACTTCATCTGGATCTGGATCTGGAGCTGGATCTGGAGGATCATCTAGAAAACATAAACAAATACAGATTTGTGACTTTCTGATCTTCAGTTCATCACCATTACAGCTCACAGTGTAGTTACCATAGTGACAGAAACCTCATATTTATAAACATCTCCCTATCCCCTCCCTCCCTAACATCTCCCCATCACTACTTCATCCCAACCCTCACTCACACATCCATAAACAAATAAACAACCAATAAATAAATAATAAAGAATAGGAAGTGAATGTGTACCTGTGACTGAGACTGTGTAGGTGTGAATCTCCTCTTTACTCTCTGCATCACGGATGGTGTAAACTCCACTATCAGGTGGCTTCATTCCTCTCAGCTGAAGAGCAGATGTGAGAACGACTCTGTCTGTGTAGTCAGATTTGAACTGCAGGGAACGTCCATCCACTTTACAGATCAGACCACCAGATGATCCAGCTGCACCAGCACTGCTATAAATCACCTCCACTGGATCTGATACGTCCAAATCCAGCGTCAGAGGTTCACCCTGTTTTATCTGAACTGTTGAATTCAGAGCTGAAGTGAAAGAACAAACAGGAACCTTGTCAGATAATCAGACACGAAGCTCTGCACATAAACCACACAGTCAATAACAGGGAGGAGATCAGACTCACGCTCAATCTGAAGCTGCATGTCACAGATGTCTGCACCGTCACACCTGCAGGTGTACGTGTTACTCTTACTGAAATCAGCATCAGTGATGTTGAGGTAGAGGTTCCCCTCCAGGTACTGATCATGGAACATCTGGAATCCCTCCTTCCACTGACAGGAGGTCTGATTACACTGCGCCAGGACATCACTGCGTCTTCTGGACAGGGACCATTTCACCAAACCAGGACATCCTTCAGAGCAGCAGGGAAGAACCGCAGAATCATGAACCTTCACCTTCACAGAAGGAACAGCTGATCCAGGCACTAAAAGAGAGAGAGACAGAGAGAGAGAGAGAGAGAGAGACAGAGAGAGAGAGACAGAGAGAGAGAGAGAGAGACAGAGAGAAAGAAAGAGAGAGAGAGAGAGAGACAGAGAGAAAGAAAGAGAGAGAGAGAGAGAGAGAGAGAGACAGAGAGAAAGAAAGAGAGAGAGAGAGAGAGAGAGAGACAGAGAGAAAGAAAGAGAGAGAGAGAGAGAGAGAGAGAGAGAGAGAAAGAAAGAGAGAGAGAGAGAGAGAGAGAGACAGAGAGAGAGAGACTTTGACTTTAAACCCGTACTTTATTTGTACAGTAACTGACACACAGTCAAATAACACTTTCTATAGAAACTTTAACTCACTTGCATAAAATAAATAAAAAACGAATTCAAAAGGTCAGAAGCAGAGCCCCCTCCTCGCTGGGAGTACATAACACATCATTATGACACCACACTTGATAAAAAGCCTACAGATGATGAGTCCAGCGTCCACCGTCCCTGTATTCGGTTCTTCAGCGAGAGCCACACAGCAAGCTTGCTTTGGCCGATCAGGAAGTTCAACAGACAGAGTTTTCCTTTATTGGTAGCAACATATTTAGGACCAAACTCATAAAGACTGTCCGTCCACAACAAGCCAAGACCACTGAACCAGAACTCCAGCAGAGCTAACATCCCTGAGAGCCTAGCACATCGTAGAAACAGATGCTCCTCAGGTTCCTCACTGCTGCAGAAGGGACACTCCTTCCCTATGGTGGGGTCGATGTGTGCAACATGTCTGTTAGTGGCCACAGCCCCACGTACGACCCTCCACTGCAGATCTGCCGTGCGCTTCTCAATAGGAGGTTTGTACAGGGACCTCCAGCAGCCTCGTGGAGAAGAGCCGGGTGCCAACAAACCTGACCATCTCGACTCCTTCAAACCGCTGAGAGAGTCTTTATGAAGGACCTTCACACAAGCTCCATAAAGTGCCTTTTTCGATGTGTCTGCCAAAGGTGCCAGCTGTGGCAGCTTAAAGGAGAGAAGTGCTCCCTCCTCCTCTCGAAAGTCCTCCACATTAAAAACAATGGGAGCGAGGGAAACGGTTCCTGGCCTTCCCCTGACCGCTGCCCCAAAGTCACCCCAAAAGAGGCAGGCAGAGCCGCAATCACCTCCTCTAGGACCCTCTGCAGCAGTCGGCAAGAGAGAATGCCAGTCTCTGCTTTTAGGGTCTCGCGTGTCTTCCAAGACCCCTGCACTCTCAAGTGTCCAATTTTTGTAAGTCCTGCCCTTTGAAGTCGCATACGAGTACCTCTAGCTGCCAAGACTGCGGTTCCTCCTCCACAGAGAGACAAACCTGAGCTTCAGCTCTATCAGTCTTCAGTATCAAAGACCAGGCCTTCAACACAGACTGGTAGAACTGTGTAGTTCCAGATAAGTCCATCTCCGCCAGCTGCAACACAAACAAATGTCTGTCATAGCCCAGGTCTTCCACTCGCCGTAGAAACACACAGGCTGTAGCAGCCCAGGCCAGCCCCGTCCCATACAGAAGCCTCTGCACCGTTTGCAGTCGGAAAGCCCGTATCCGGCTAGATAGGTCAATTAAACCTTGACCTCCTTCACTTACAGGAGGATACAGGACAGAAGCACGAGTCCAATGTTGGCCAGTCCAGAAGAAGTCCACAAGTCGCCCCTGGAGTTCTTTGACGAGTGTGTCTGGTGGCTCCAGCACAGTAAATCTGTGCCACAGCTGAGATGCAATCAGGTTGTTGGCAACTAAGACTCTTCCCCTATAAGACAACTGGGGCAGGACCCAAGTCCACTGAGACAATCTAGAACACACCTTCTCCACTACTCCCTCCCAGTTCTTCTCTTGATATTCTGCTGTTCCTAAAAACACGCCAAGATATTTCAGTCCCATTCTTCCCCATTTAAGGCCACCTGGAAGCACTGGGAAACCGCTACCTTGCCACTGCCCCATTATAAAACTCTCAGATTTGCTCCAATTCACCCGAGCTGAAGAAGCCTTCTCGTAGCTACACAGTGCATCACTCAAGGCCAAAACATCTCTCTCTCCCCTGATAAAGACAGTAACGTCATCCGCATATGCAGACAACACCACCTTATCATTTAGTCCTGGAACCATTAAGCCCTGCAGGTTAGACCTCAGCCTGCACAGAAGAGGCTCTATTGCAAGGCTATAAAGCTGCCCAGACAAGGGGCACCCCTGCCTAATTCCCCTATGCATTCTAATTGGGCAGTTAAGACCCCCTCCAACCTTCAGTAAAACTGGGCCTCAGAATACAGAAGCTGAATCCAGGATAAGAAGGTCTCCCCAAAGCCAAAACCGCGAAGGATACCAAAAAGATAAGAGTGATCAACTCTGTCAAAGGCCTTCTCTTGATCTATAGATAACAGCCCCAAATCACAAGAGGACAAGTTACACAGGTCGATCACATCCCGCACAAAAAAAAAGATTGTCCATTATAGAGCGTCCAGGGACGCAGTAGGTCTGGTTAACGTGCACTACTCTGTGAATGTACTGCTTCAGTCTATTGGACAAACATTCAGACAGAATCTTATAATCTGTGCAGAGTAGTGCAACAGGCCTCCAGTTCTTTAAAAGTCCCAAGTCACCCCTTTTAGGAAGAAGAGACAGCACAGCTCTCGTGCAGCTAAGAGGCAGCCGCCCAACATGCATAGACCATTTAAAAACCTCCAATAAATCCCGCCCAATGACATGCCAGAAACATTTATAAAACTCTGCTGGCAGTCCATCAATGCCCGGTGAGCGTCCTGTAGAAAGCTGCTGAACAGCAGTAGTCATTTCAGAAAACACAATGTCCAAATCCAGGGCCTCGACTTGAGATGTCTCCAGTTTGGGCAATCCGTCCAGTAGTCCGTCTCTGCTGACAGGATCAGTGACGCCAGCCCTGTAGAGCTCTGCGTAAAAGTCCACAGCGATTTTCCTCATCTCAGCTGGTTCTGAAGTTAAAAGTCCACCAGGGCGCCGGAGGAACAGCATGGCATTATGGTGCACCACCTTCTGTCCCAGGTTGAAGAAGTAGACACTCGGAGCATCCATATCCTTAATGCTCGCAACACAAGCCCGTATTAGGGCCCCCTTTGCCTGCTCATAAAGATATGAGCCCAATGTCCTCCTCTTCTTTTCCAAAGCATGTACAGCCTCTGTATCATACCTGTTGATCACTTTATCCTCCAGCAACCTGATCTCCCTCTCAAGCCCCAAAGTGGTGCTCCTCACTACTGCTGTCGTGTGTGTGGTGTACTGTTGGCAAAAGGATGTAATTTGTGTTTTGCCCACCTCCCACCACAAGCCCACATTATCAAAGTCTGCCTTTCTCAGTCTCCAGCCTTCCCAAAAAGAAACAAAGTTCTTATAAAAAGACTCATCGTATGCCAGTTTGACATTAAAACGCCAGTATGACCGAGGTTTGGGTGTTCTGGCCAACAGCACATCTGCTACAACCACATGATGATCAGAGAAGCCAGTGGGAACCATAAAAATCTTTAAAACCCTATTCCTGACTTCTTTATTTACATAAAACCTGTCCAGCCTAGCAGCACTGACCCTCGTCTCAGAAACCTTGACCCATGTGTACTGTCTCAAACTCCCATGACATTCCCTCCATGGGTCAACGAGCCCACCCTCCCTAAGCAGGCCATCCAGCGCCATGGCAGAGTGAGGGTGAGGCTCCTCCCCATTCCTGTCTCGTGTAAAATCTGTGGTGCAGTTCCAATCTCCTCCAATCACCACGAGAAGATCAGTACGTATTTGGCGCAAAGTCTCTTTCAACTTCTGGAACAACTCCACCCTTTCACCACCGTGATTAGGTGCGTACACGTTAACAAACAGGAACCCTGTGCCCCTAATATCTACCTGAACCATTAAAACCCGACCCTGCTCTAACTCGGTCACCTGTAAATGTTCAATGCCCAGCCTCCTAGAAAACAAAACTGCAACCCCTGCACTTAAGTTAGACCCATGACTGAGGGTGTACTCCCGATCCCACCACAGACCCCCACTCCACCTCGTTAGCGCGATCACTGTGTGTTTCCTGTAAAAATATAACGTCTGCACCTTTTTGTCTGATAAACTCAGCTAGCCCTGCCCTCTTAGTCCCCTCTCTACCACCAATGATGTTTAAGGAAGCAATTCTAAGCTGTTCCAGCAGGAGATAGGGAAAGAGAAGAAGAAGACAGAGAGAAACAGAAAAGGTAGAAACGACCATTAGTGACCAGTGCATGTTTACCGCTTCACCGGGGCTTTCCCCCTCCGTAACTTCGTCAGAATTTTCTTTAAGCGAAATCTCTTCTGCTTACTCAGTTCATCAAAGTTAACTGTCCTCCGTCCGCGCTCGGCTCCGCGCTGACTCCCTGACACCGGTGTTCTGACGATTTGTCCTACGTTGTCGAAACGTCCTACCGTGGCGCAGAATGATAGATTATATCTGTCGATCTGTGCTACCTTGTCGGAAAATAATACCGCACGTGTTTTGTGTTACTCTTTCTATTTGATAATACCCCCTGCATTTAAACCATAGGTAGGATAATTCGATAGCCTAAATATCACCATAAAACAGTACTACCTGCATTTAAACCATAGGTAGGATAATTCGATAGCCTAAATATCACCATAAAACAGTACTACCTGCATTTAAACCATAGGTAGGATAATTCGATAACCTAAATATCACCATAAAACAGTACTACCTGCATTTAAACCATAGGTAGGATAATTTATTTCAACTGAACATTGTATTGTAAACATTAACCAGAGACACCTCAGACTTTTATAGGCATATTTTACTGCTTATTTAGATTATTTTAAAACTGTTCTTTAAAAAAAACCCAAAAAGGGCAAAGTACAGTTAAACCAAGGAAAACAAGGGAAAAGAAAACATTCAGCTTATTTGTTTTCTATGCACTTTTTACAGAGGTAGTTGGTGGAATTGTCATTATTATAGTGCACACATTCAAAATGTGCCCAGCGACTGCACACATCACACTGCACCTAAAAAGAAAAAAATCAAAAGACACATCCAAAATGTTTACAACTATTATGTTTACTCCTTACTGATTTTATTATAACTCATTATCAACAATAACAGCACTGCATATTTGCAGACATGTAAGTATTTACCATTTCTGTCATGCTCTTGTCAGCATCTCCTTCCAGCATAGAGCAAACTGTGCAGTAGTCTTCTGCATTGTCTAGAAGCAAATTAATTTATTACATTTTGCAATGAAATATGTTACTTCAGTAACAATGTTAGATGACAAAGCAGTGTTAATAATGATAATCTTTATTGACATACCAGTAAAAATGCTAAAAATGCTAAAAATGCTGTACAGACAGTTTATCAGTAATAACAAATTGAATTAATCAAAAACAAAGTTCAAATTTATGAGTACTAAGATGTTAGAGTTGTAATTAAACCCAAGTTAAACAGATTTTTTTGTGGTTTCTTAAATGAGCACTGATCTTGACTCTCTAATAAAAATTGGAATTCCACAGTTTAGAAGCCGAACAACTGAAAGATTCTCTCCATGTTTTCTGTATTTTACAGAAGGTCACTGCCTGCAGCTCTCAAGTTGGAGCATTAACAGAGAGACATTATGTAATGTAATATAAGCTGGTGCTAGATTATTTAGGGTTATATAGACTATAAGGTATTTCAACATTACATGTTAAAATTCACACCATGCCAGTTATTATTTCAAAGCATTCTGAAATTATTTAAATTGTGAGATATAATCCTTAATACATGTGCACAAAATGTACTTTACCTATGTTGGACTTTTAATATATTGTACATAAGAACTTCCAATATATAAATGGCAAAATTTTGCTGTGCAATGACATATTACTTCAATAAGTAATACACACACCCTGGTCACTATTAGATCCACCTACCTTTTTACTACACTGTCCATTTTATCAGCTCCCCTTAAGACCAACAGCTCCCCATATAAGAGCACTTTGTAATTTAAATTACAGAGTGTAGTTCATCTGATTCTCTGTACACTTTGCTACTCTGTTTCGGACAGCCATGTCTGTAAATGATGGAACAAAGATTTCTCCCCACTTCAGCTGCAGATTTACTTTTCAAAGGAAAGGCCTCTACCCATTTCGAGAAGTAATCTGTAACTGTCAGAATGTATTGGAAGCCATCTGCAGTTTTTGGGAATGGTCCCGTTAGGTCTATCCCAATGAGCTCCCAGACCGCCGACACCTACAAAGCAAAAACAAATAAGCTATAATTAAGTCGGGCTGGTCACAATATATTTTGTGCACAGTTAGTCCTGTCTAAATGAAATTTGTGCACAACAGTGTGTAAACTGTTGAATAAAATTGAATAAGATTGTATTTGATTTGACTATTTTTTTTTTTTCACTTTTAGAAAAAAAAATTGACATTGTGTAATATCAAAATCAAAGTATCATGACATTACATTTTGGTCTATTTACTCAGCTTTATTTCATTAGACTGTCTTAGTTACAAAAAATATAAGGAATAATTTGTTAATAACAAAAAAATAATAAGGTGACAATAACTTTAACTAGGTACACTAGGTAACTGAAGCCTAACTGTTTGCTGTACATGACAGAATATGTGACTGTAGTCCTCTTTAAATGCACACTACACTGAACAGCAGATAGGAAGTAAGATGGTTAATAAGCCAATTTGGACACTTTAACAGAAACATAACATTAACAAGAAAAGACAATAAAACTAATAACAATTATTTCTAAGGCATATAGTTCAGTAAAAGTTCCAATCATGGAGGAATTATTTACTGTATATATGACATTGTTGCTGTCCAAAAAAACATGCTTCCCCAAACCAGTAGCTTTACAGGAGAAGGCAAAAGGTTTGTAGTGTATAATGAACATGTAAGTTAATGTAAAGAGGTTTTACTTAAAGTTGTTTTGCAGCATTTTCATTGGTCCAAATGCAAAAGACAGCCGATGTGCTCAAATTACAAATGAGAAAATAAATGTAGATGCACAACATCTACATATTTTTCTTTTGACAGCGACAATATGCAGCAGCATGCATTATGGCTTTACCAATTTGTTGAGGAAAACTAGAAATGGTCCCCACCCCATTTTATCATTGGCATTATGAGTTTCTGCCGTAAATGAATAATTAAGGACTGCAACGTCCATATTGTGCAGCCCAAGTTCAATCCTTTTTTAACATGTAACAACTCTTTTGTGTTAAACTTAGTAAAAACAATTAATATTACCAACCACATAAAATATGATTAGTGACAAAAAAATATATTGTTTGACCCTAATATTTCATGCATACATTTAGCAAGATCGCTTACAATTGTTACTGCAAGTATTTACCTTAATGCACTGTAGTGGTTGTGCAGCGGTCAAAGGTTTTCCAACTTTTTAGCATTTATCACATTCCAAGACCTTTAAGATAAAAATGATTAAAATCTACATAGCTTGCATTTTTTGAAAATACAGTAATTGGTAAAAAACAACAAAAAAAGAGCAACAAATCACATACCCAGTTGTCAATGTCAACTGACATTCCATGCCAGTAAAATCTGGAACACATGGCTGTCCGTGTTTTTATGATGCCTGAATGTCCACCCATGGGAGAGGAATGAAACAGCATCATGGCTTCGTCTTTGGTTTTAATAACTCTTCTTTTATTCCCAAAAAAGAGATCTCCATCTACATCAAAACAATTAAATACATTATTAGATAATAAAGGCATGAGACTTTACTATCCTACCTATAGTTTCAATGTAAAGAGTACAGTTTTATAATGATATTTAGGCTATCGAATTATCCTACCTATGGTTTTAATGCAGGTAGTACTGTTTTATGGTGATATTTAGGCTATCGAATTATCCTACCTATGGTTTAAATGCAGGTAGTACTGTTTTATGGTGATATTTAGGCTATCGAATTATCCTACCTATGGTTTTAATGCAGGTAGTACAGTTTTATAATAATATTTAGGCTATCGAATTATCCTACCTATGGTTTAAATGCAGGTAGTACTGTTTTATGGTGATATTTAGGCTATCGAATTATCCTACCTATGGTTTAAATGCAGGTAGTACTGTTTTATGGTGATATTTAGGCTATCGAATTATCCTACCTATGGTTTAAATGCAGGTAGTACTGTTTTATGGTGATATTTAGGTTATCGAATTATCCTACCTATGGTTTAAATGCAGGTAGTACTGTTTTATGGTGATATTTAGGTTATCGAATTATCCTACCTATGGTTTAAATGCAGGTAGTACTGTTTTATGGTGATATTTAGGTTATCAAATAATCCAACCTATGCTTTTACTGCATGGACCACTGTTTAATGTGTTAATGACAAAGAGTATGAGTACAATGTATTACTGTTGAGTTGAATTTTACATTTAAAAGCGCTGTAAGGTGTCAAGATAAAGTCACTGTCTAAATCGTTTTTAGATCGTGTGGTAATGACAATGTCCACTTTTTTAAGAAAAAAGCTAGCTAGGCCATGGATTTGCTAAAGCTAGTTAACAGCTAATACGAGATGTACTTTAAATCCACATAAATAATGTGTAAATGTAATGTTTAGTTATAAATAAATAAATAAATAATGTGTAAATGAAATGTTTAGTTATAAATAAATAAATAATGTGTAAATGTCATGTTTAGTTGTAAATAAATAAATAATGTGTAAATGTCATGTTTAGTTGTAAATAAATAAATAATGTGTAAATGTCATGTTTAGTTGTAAATAAATAAATAAATAATGTGTAAATGAAATGTTTAGTTATAAATAAATAAATAATGTGTAAATGTAATGTTTAGTTGTAAATAAATAAATAATGTGTAAATGTCATGTTTAGTTGTAAATAAATAAATAATGTGTAAATGTCATGTTTAGTTGTAAATAAATAAATAAATAATGTGTAAATGTAATGTTTAGTTATAAATAAATAAATAAATAATGTGTAAATGTAATGTTTAGTTGTAAATAAATAAATAAATAATGTGTAAATGTAATGTTTAGTTATAAATAAATAAATAAATAATGTGTAAATGTAATGTTTAGTTGTAAAGTACTGCCGTAGTAATGTAAACGGTAATGACTCTGAATAAATGTACTCTATGATCAGGAGCAATACACGATTCAGTTACTCCCATTTACACACATTAACATCTCACTCCTCACTCATGGCTGACACGTGCTCCTTTGTGAGTCTTTGTTTCTATGGTTACAACATAAACAAGTGCAACCTTTAAATAAATGACGATAATGTTGGGGATGATAATATATTGCTCAAAAATATGCATGGGTACAAATATGAAACTAAACAGTACATTTAGTTTCTTTTTAAGTTTTTATGAAACTCATATTCTGATCTTTTTCATGAATTGCCAAAGTAGCGAAATATTGATGTTTAAATCATTATAAAAATCTTTTTAATACCTAATATGTTGTTTTGTAATAAAGTCATTTGAACACAAATTTATAACCTAGGGTCCTAAAAGTTCCCCTAATTGAAGAATCACCCAGATATTGTATCTATGCTATGCATGTGTATGTGTGTGTGTGTGTGTGTGTGTGTGTGTGTGTGTGTGTGTGTGTGTGTGAGTGAGAGAGAGAGAGAGAGAGTGGCAGACAGAGAGAGAGAGAAAGAGCAAGAAGGAGATATAAAGAGAGATGTTTATATACACTAACCCTTTAGCTGAAAATTGGAGGCATATCTCCGATTTTGCCGCTGTGACTTGTCATAGCCTGAGGGGTAAGACCCCAAAGACAGAAAACTGTATATAGTCTCCCACTTCTTTTCCATGGCTATCACGAAAAATGGAAGAAAAGAGTCAATTAAAGTACAGAAATAAAAAAGCACTGATAATACCACTATATTATCACATATTAATATTATTTACAGTATTGCCTGTAGGAGTGTCACTGTTTTATGGACGACAGCTCAACTAACCGTGTCTAGGAGGCTAACTTCAATTCGCTAGCTAACTTCTATGTGCATTTATCAGGCTGAGACAAGTCTCAACCCCTGACTAATGTACCAGTCTACGTCGAAAAGCACCGAATAAAGCAGCTTCTGAATGTGTTTGAGCCCACCACATTAATGATGAAATGCTTGTAGTTGCACGTGGTTAAGCGTAAGATACGAAAAGCCACTGAGAGTACAAACACTTTGGCAAGTTTTGAACTTATCCGCACCATTTTGAAACGCTCCCGCTATATTTTTGAACTTCCACGTACACATTCAGAACACTCCAGCAGGCAATAACATAAAGCTACGTTTATATGTAAGCTTAAGAAAACAACTGACATTAAAAAGACGTTAAAACATTACAAAGAACAAGTTAACTTACTGCACTGTCTAAAATTCGAAGTCCAGGTAGGATGAAATGGGCGTATCCGCCAACTATGGAAATCTCGACGTAATCGTGGTGTGCGCATGCGCAGTAGCCTCAGTAGGACTGTTCCATGGGTAGGATGAAATGATAGAACACCCGGCCGGTGTGATGCTGTTGTTGGGTGTAGCGGCGGATAGCCACGTCTCTGTGAGCGCTAAAACGCAGCAGCTCTCGATGTCGCGGTTCAGCTCGTCTATTTTGTTCTTCAGCGATTGAACATTTGCGAGCAGAACTCTGGGAAGCGGAGGGTTGAAGCACCGTTTCCTGGTCCTGCACAGCACACCGGCGCGTTTGCCCCTCTTGCGCTTCTTCCTGCCTCGCCGGCGCGCACGTGTTAGTAAACAAAGGAGCGACGAAGCCGCGGAAGGGCAGCTGCTCGCGCTCGTGTGTGAGTTTGTGTTAAAGTCTGTCTTGAGTGATGATCGGATGTTCAGAAGAGTTTGCAGATCATAATGAATAATCCCAGATGCGACACGTACAAAAACACTTAGAAACAGGACAATAAACACAACACGCTGTAGAGTTTACCCGGAGCTCTCACCAGTGCGGCCATTCTGCGGCGCACCGGAACCTAATTTTATTTAAGTATTTAAACAATAACAACTGACTAAAATTCAACCAAGTCACATCTCACCAAACTGAAGGTTGTAGTATGTTCGTCAGACTGATCTCTGACCTGTACGTCATCTGGATGTCTCACAGCAGTAATTTAATAGTTTTAATAAATAACTAATAATCAACCAAATCATATACCAAAGTAAAGACTGTAGTATGTGTGTAAGATGTGATGTAATAAACTACAGGTGATGTTATTTAGAATCAGGTTTGTGTGTCTCTCTAAGGTTTTAGGAGGTTTTGGTTTAGTCTGTATGTATATATCTGCATTGTTTAGCACAGCTTTGATAAAGTAGCAGGTTTTGATACGTGTGTTTCAGTTTCTAGTCTGTATATGTTTTTTGCAGTACCTCAATTTACAGACGCTGGTATATTTTTATTGTACACATTTAATTTCACAGGAGTTATATAAGTTCGCATTAACCATTTATATTGTATTCATCTAAGGCGTGTGTTTATCGTCCTGGTATGAACCAGAGGAGGACGGTCTCTCTCTCTCTCTATCCGGGGTCGACCAGAGGAGGACGGTCTCTCTCTCTCTATCCGGGGTCGACCAGAGGAGGACGGTCTCTCTCTTTCTATGTGGGGTCGACCAGAGGAGGACGGTCTCTCTCTCTCTCTATCCGGGGTCGACCAGAGGAGGACGGTCTCTCTCTCTCTATCCGGGGTCGACCAGAGGAGGACGGTCTCTCTCTCTCTATCCGGGGTCGACCAGAGGAGGACGGTCTCTCTCTCTCTTTCTATGTGGGGTTGACCAGAGGAGGACGGTCTCACTCTCTCTCTATGTGGGGTTGACCAGAGGAGGACGGTCTCTCTCTCTCTCTATGTGGGGTTGACCAGAGGAGGACGGTCTCTCTCTCTCTCTATGTGGGGTTGACCAGAGGAGGACGGTCTCTCTCTCTCTATGTGGGGTCGACCAGAGGAGGACGGTCACTCTCTCTCTATGTGGGGTCGACCAGAGGAGGACGGTCACTCTCTCTCTATGTGGGGTCGACCAGAGGAGGACGGTCACTCTCTCTCTATGTGGGGTTGACCAGAGGAGGACGGTCTCTCTCTCTCTCTATGTGGGGTCGACCAGAGGAGGACGGTCACTCTCTCTCTATGTGGGGTTGACCAGAGGAGGACGGTCTCTCTCTCTCTCCATGTGGGGTTGACCAGAGGAGGACGGTCTCACTCTCTCTCTATGTGGGGTTGACCAGAGGAGGACGGTCTCTCTCTCTCTCTATGTGGGGTTGACCAGAGGAGGACGGTCTCTCTCTCTCTCTATGTGGGGTTGACCAGAGGAGGACGGTCTCTCTCTCTCTATGTGGGGTCGACCAGAGGAGGACGGTCACTCTCTCTCTATGTGGGGTCGACCAGAGGAGGACGGTCACTCTCTCTCTATGTGGGGTCGACCAGAGGAGGACGGTCACTCTCTCTCTATGTGGGGTTGACCAGAGGAGGACGGTCCTCTCTCTCTCTCTATGTGGGGTCGACCAGAGGAGGACGGTCACTCTCTCTCTATGTGGGGTTGACCAGAGGAGGACGGTCTCTCTCTCTCTCCATGTGGGGTTGACCAGAGGAGGACGGTCTCACTCTCTCTCTATGTGGGGTTGACCAAAGGAGGACGGTCTCTCTCTCTCTCTATGTGGGGTCGACCAGAGGAGGATGGTCACTCTCTCTCTCTATGTGGGGTCGACCAGAGGAGGACGGTCTCTCTCTCTCTCCATGTGGGGTCGACCAGAGGAGGATGGTCACTCTCTCTCTCTATGTGGGGTCGACCAGAGGAGGACGGTCTCTCTCTCTCTCCATGTGGGGTTGAGCAGAGGAGGACGGTCTCTCTCTCTCTCCATGTAGGGTTGACCAGAGGAGGACGGTCTCTCTCTCTGGGGGGTTAGGTGTCACAGCTCAGTAATCTCGGTAATCGGTTACACTTCCCGATCTCCCTGT
>CM038711.1:46828270-46903270 GCA_021613375.1 Megaleporinus macrocephalus
GCTGAATAAACCAAACAAACCTAGAGACCTTCAATCAAACTGGCCAGATTAGTTTTACACTGATACGAACTGAAAGAGTTAATTAGCAGGAACTTGACTGACAGGCAAGAGAAAAATATATAATAATAAAGAGAAAAATATATAATAATAAAGAGAAAAATAAATAATAATAGAGAAAAATTAATAATAATAAAGAGAAAAATAAGTAATAATGAAGAGAAAAATAAATAATAATAAAGAGAAAATAAATATGATGGTGTTGACGGTACTTTGAAGATCTAAAGGAAATGTAAGAAGAGAAATAGTTTTTTAAATTATCTTATAAATGTAATTGAGTAAAAGTACAAATACTCAACTTCAGAACCACGACATCCAAAAACCCTCAAAACAACATCCACACATAACAACACTATCTTCAGCCCTACACTTTAATATGACACGATGGTTTGTGTCCAAGTCTTCTAGCCTAGTCCTTTTGGAGGTTCTAGATCACTGAGTGTGAATGAGTGATGGTGTAAGTAGGTTCTAGATCATTGAGTGTGAATGAGAGGTGGTGTAAGTAGGTTCTAGATCACTGAGTGTGAATGAGAGGTGGTATAAGTAGGTTCTAGATCACTGAGTGTAAATGAGTGGTGGTGTAAGTAGGTTCTAGATCACTGAGTGTGAATGAGTGGTAGTGTAAGTAGGTTCTAGATCACTGAGTGTGAATGAGTGGTGGTGTAAGTAGGTTCTAGAGCACTGAGTGAATGAGTGGTGGTGTAAGTAGGTTCTAGATCACTTAGTGTGAATGAGTGATGGTGTAAGTAGGTTCTAGATCATTGAGTGTGAATGAGAGGTGGTGTAAGTAGGTTCTAGATCACTGAGTGTGAATGAGAGGTGGTGTAAGTAGGTTCTAGATGACTGAGTGTAAATGAGAGGTGATGTAAGTAGGTTCTAGATCACAGAGTGTGAATGAGAGGTGATGTAAGTAGGTTCTAGATCACTGAGTGTAAATGAGTGGTGATGTAAGTAGGTTCTAGATCACTGAGTGTGAATGAGAGGTGTGTAAGTAGGTTCTAGATCACTGAGTGTGAATGAGTGGTGGTGTAAGTAGGTTCTAGATCACTGAGTGTGAATGAGTGGTAGTGTAAGTAGGTTCTAGATCACTTAGTGTGAATGAGTGATGGTGTAAGTAGGTTCTAGATCATTGAGTGTGAATGAGAGGTGGTGTAAGTAGGTTCTAGATCACTGAGTGTGAATGAGAGGTGGTGTAAGTAGGTTCTAGATCACTGAGTGTAAATGAGTGGTGATGTAAGTAGGTTCTAGATCACTGAGTGTGAATGAGAGGTGTGTAAGTAGGTTCTAGATCACTGAGTGTGAATGAGTGGTGGTGTAAGTAGGTTCTAGATCACTGAGTGTGAATGAGTGGTAGTGTAAGTAGGTTCTAGATCACTGAGTGTGAATGAGTGATGGTGTAAGTAGGTTCTATAGCACTGAGAGAATGAGTGGTGGTGTAAGTAGGTTCTAGATCACTGAGTGTGAATGAGAGGTGGTGTAAGTAGGTTCTAGATCACTGAGTGTGAATGAGACGGTCACTCTCTCTCTCTCTATGTGGGGTCGACCAGAAGAGGACGGTCTCTCTCTCTTTCTATGTGGGGTCGACCAGAAGAGGACGGTCTCTCTCTCTCTATGTGGGGTCGACCAGAAGAGGACGGTCACTCTCTCTCTATGTGGGGTCGACCACAGGAGGATGGTCTCACTCTCTCTCTATGTGGGGTCGACCACAGGAGGATGGTCTCACTCTCTCTCTATGTGGGGTCGACCAGAAGAGGACGGTCTCTCTCTCTCTATGTGGGGTCGACCAGAGGAGGACGGTCACTCTCTCTCTCTCTATGTGGGGTCGACCAGAAGAGGACGGTCTCTCTCTCTCTATGTGGGGTCGACCAGAAGAGGACGGTCACTCTCTCTCTATGTGGGGTCGACCACAGGAGGATGGTCTCACTCTCTCTCTATGTGGGGTCGACCACAGGAGGATGGTCTCACTCTCTCTCTATGTGGGGTCGACCAGAAGAGGACGGTCTCTCTCTCTCTATGTGGGGTCGACCAGAGGAGGACGGTCACTCTCTCTCTATGTGGGGTCGACCACAGGAGGATGGTCTCACTCTCTCTCTATGTGGGGTTGACCAGAGGAGGACGGTTCTCTCTCTATGTGGGTTCGACCAGAGGAGGACGGTTCTCTCTCTCTATGTGGGGTCGACCAGAGGAGGACGGTCTCTCTCTCTCTATGTGGGGTCGACCAGAGGAGGACGGTCTCTCTCTCTCTCTTTGTAGGGTTGACCAGAGGAGGACGGTCTCACTCTCTCTCTATGTGGGGTCGACCAGAGGAGGACGGTCTCACTCTCTCTCTATGTGGGGTTGACCAGAGGAGGACGGTCTCACTCTCTCTCTATGTGGGGTCGACCAGAGGAGGACGGTCACTCTCTATGTGGGGTTGACCAGAGGAGGACGGTCTCTCTCTCTCTATGTGGGGTCGACCAGAAGAGGACGGTCTCTCTCTCTCTATGTGGGGTCGACCAGAGGAGGACAGTCTCTCTCTCTCTATGTGGGGTCGACCAGAAGAGGACGGTTCTCTCTCTCTATGTGGGGTTGACCAGAGGAGGACGGTCTCTCTCTCTCTATGTGGGGTCGACCAGAGGAGGACGGTTCTCTCTCTCTATGTGGGGTCGACCAGAGGAGGACGGTTCTCTCTCTCTATGTGGGGTCGACCAGAAGAGGACGGTCACTCTCTCTCTATGTGGGGTCGACCACAGGAGGATGGTCTCACTCTCTCTCTATGTGGGGTCGACCACAGGAGGATGGTCTCACTCTCTCTCTATGTGGGGTCGACCAGAAGAGGACGGTCTCTCTCTCTCTATGTGGGGTCGACCAGAGGAGGACGGTCACTCTCTCTCTATGTGGGGTCGACCACAGGAGGATGGTCTCACTCTCTCTCTATGTGGGGTTGACCAGAGGAGGACGGTTCTCTCTCTATGTGGGTTCGACCAGAGGAGGACGGTTCTCTCTCTCTATGTGGGGTCGACCAGAGGAGGACGGTCTCTCTCTCTCTATGTGGGGTCGACCAGAGGAGGACGGTCTCTCTCTCTCTCTTTGTAGGGTTGACCAGAGGAGGACGGTCTCACTCTCTCTCTATGTGGGGTCGACCAGAGGAGGACGGTCTCACTCTCTCTCTATGTGGGGTTGACCAGAGGAGGACGGTCTCACTCTCTCTCTATGTGGGGTCGACCAGAGGAGGACGGTCACTCTCTATGTGGGGTTGACCAGAGGAGGACGGTCTCTCTCTCTCTATGTGGGGTCGACCAGAAGAGGACGGTCTCTCTCTCTCTATGTGGGGTCGACCAGAGGAGGACAGTCTCTCTCTCTCTCTATGTGGGGTCGACCAGAAGAGGACGGTTCTCTCTCTCTATGTGGGGTTGACCAGAGGAGGACGGTCTCTCTCTCTCTATGTGGGGTCGACCAGAAGAGGACGGTCTCTCTCTCTCTATGTGGGGTCGACCAGAGGAGGACAGTCTCTCTCTCTCTATGTGGGGTCGACCAGAAGAGGACGGTTCTCTCTCTCTATGTGGGGTTGACCAGAGGAGGACGGTCTCTCTCTCTCTATGTGGGGTCGACCAGAGGAGGACGGTTCTCTCTCTCTATGTGGGGTCGACCAGAAGAGGACGGTTCTCTCTCTCTATGTGGGGTCGACCAGAGGAGGACGGTTCTCTCTCTCTATGTGGGGTCGACCAGAGGAGGACGGTTCTCTCTCTCTATGTGGGGTCGACCAGAGGAGGACGGTTCTCTCTCTCTATGTGGGGTCGACCAGAAGAGGACGGTCTCTCTCTCTCTATGTGGGGTCGACCAGAGGAGGACGGTTCTCTCTCTCTATGTGGGGTTGACCAGAGGAGGACGGTCTCTCTCTCTCTATGTGGGGTCGACCAGAGGAGGACGGTCTCTCTCTCTCTATGTGGGGTCGACCAGAGGAGGACGGTTCTCTCTCTCTATGTGGGGTCGACCAGAAGAGGACGGTTCTCTCTCTCTATGTGGGGTCGACCAGAGGAGGACGGTTCTCTCTCTCTATGTGGGGTTGACCAGAGGAGGACGGTCTCTCTCTCTCTATGTGGGGTCGACCAGAAGAGGACGGTCTCTCTCTCTCTATGTGGGGTCGACCAGAGGAGGACGGTCTCTCTCTCTCTATGTGGGGTTGACCAGAGGAGGACGGTCTCTCTCTCTCTATGTGGGGTTGACCAGAGGAGGACGGTTCTCTCTCTATGTGGGGTTGACCAGAGGAGGACGGTTCTCTCTCTATGTGGGGTCGACCAGAAGAGGACGGTCTCTCTCTCTCTATGTGGGGTCGACCAGAGGAGGACGGTCTCTCTCTCTCTATGTGGGGTTGACCAGAGGAGGACGGTTCTCTCTCTATGTGGGGTTGACCAGAGGAGGACGGTTCTCTCTCTATGTGGGGTTGACCAGAGGAGGACGGTCTCTCTCTCTCTATGTGGGCTCACCCTCTTTTTTATAAACAGCTTTTCTGTAAAGCTGCTTTGAGACAACACTGGTTGTAAACAGCGCTACATAAATAAATGTTGATTGGATATAAAAATATTCTTCTTCTGCAGTTTGATAGTCAGATCGTTACTGACCTAAATCAGACTGTCAGATTTCTGAGACACTGTAAAAATTAATGATCTAGACCTTTACCATAGGACCAAAGTGCATTTTACCTTCACTCTAATTGATATTTGTATCGTAATTGTAAATGTCTGTGAGACATCTTCAGATCCGGGACCTATCTCTGTGGAAACCTGCTGCTGCTCACTTTAAGGGTGTACAGTCACTGGGCGTGTCTTTCTTTGTATTCAGGGCGTTTATAGAGCATAGAAATGTGATTTGCAGCCCCATCTACAGGCGACACAATGTAACTTCCGCCTCGTTTTTCTCTGTGAGTGAGGAAAACATACTGATGCAACACAGGAACGCACACGAGCACATCCACAAGTGGCTGCGACTTTCGGTAAGTCGCGCGCTGGCAGTTGATACTCTGCAGACAGGCGCCCTGAGACGGAGCAGACGTAGAATATCTCTGAACCTCGACACTGGTGGTCTAGTACTCGAGTGACCCTCTGACCGGACAGTAGTGGACTCGGACTCTGGAGGAGGCCTGGGGAGCTGTGGTCGAGTGCAGTGTTTTTATCTGAGGTAACTGAACAGAGAATTGTGTATTGTAGTGTATTAACAGTACTGGGGGGCAGATTACGGTGTGAACGGGGGGTGGGGGGTTAGGTGTCACAGCTCGGTAAACCGTTAAAACTACCGATTAAACTTCCGTTACAGTTCCCGATCTCCCCGTTTCTTAGTTTTCTTTAAGATGAAGACTTTAGGGAGCGTCTGTAAAGTGTTGCACTGAAGAAAAAACGTACAACATTCAGAACATCGAGGAGCTCGTCAGTGATCTTCATACAGACTAGAAACTGAAACACACGTATCAAAACCTGCTACTTTATCAAAGCTGTGCTAAACAATGCAGATATATACATACAGACTAAACCAAAACCTCCTAAAACCTTAGAGAGACACACAAACCTGATTCTAAATAACATCACCTGTAGTTTATTACATCACATCTTACACACATACTACAGTCTTTACTTTGGTATATGATTTGGTTGATTATTAGTTATTTATTATTAAAACTATTAAATTACTGCTGTGAGACATCCAGATGACGTACAGGTCAGAGATCAGTCTGACGAACATACTACAACCTTCAGTTTGGTGAGATGATACTTGGTTGAATTTTAGTCAGTTGTTAGTGTAGCCCCTGGTAAATGTTGGGGTTTTATTTGTATATTATTTCATAAAGTGCATAAATGTTTAAATCTTTAAAATCTGTTTGATATGGTTAAAAGGTTAAAATAGCTGAGTACATGTTTCATGGTTTAAAATAATAAATATGAGACTTGAGCTTAAAAGTGTTTTCATTGGCTAGGAGCAATGTCACTCATTGTTAGGGTTTGCTGTTGATTGGTTTTCTGTGTGAGGGGGCGGAGCGGTTTTGAGAGAGACGGAGAGAGAGAGAGTGAGACGTGAGACTTTAACGCGGCATCTTCAAGAAACGAATGTCATGTAAAACACGTTATATATATCATTTTTATTTCATTGGCAAGTCAAGCGCTGGGTTGTCGACCGGAGAGCCCCGATAGTGGACTGATTAGCCCCAGACTGGAAACGAGAGAAACTTTCCTCGTACAGTTAAGTTCTGCTGCGGTTAGCATGCTGCTCGGCTAACGTTAGCCCAATCGGCTCACAGCCCCAGTTAGCAAAGTTCGCTTCCCCAGTGAACTGCACCAGTGAGACTGGGTATTAGGTTCGAGTTCGCTGTCTTCACTTCCACCAACACCAGATAGCAGTCTGAGCTGCTGCGAGGCTCAGACCTCCTCTGGCCACATTGGATCTCCCCTCACCGGAGCAAGGTGGCATCTCTCCACTCCATCCGCGCCCTGGACGCTCTCTCTCTGGGTGAGTCAAGTGTTTATGTTTCTTCTGCACAAAGAAGCAAAGCGGCACTGACACACACACACACACACACACACACACACACACACACTAACCAAAAGGTACCCCACATTGATTTGGTGTGTTTCAATTTTTTATAAATACCTTTGAATTTAGCTACTTAATTTAGTACTGTTGAAGTGAGTGTGGACCCACAGAAATTCAGTGTATAATGAGTTTGGGCAACATTTGTGAACTAAGAGGGGCATTGTGTGTATATATATATATATATATATTTTTTTTTTTCTGTTCACATAACCAATAAATAAAAGGAAAGTATATATATATATATATATATATATATATATATATATATATATATATATATATATATATACTATATATATATATAATTTCCTTTTATTTATTGGTTATGTGAACAGAAAAATCTGATTTGAGTGACAGTATTAAGAAAACTCCAGCAATTCTTGTTTTCGCTAGTTGTAATAAATATACCAGCCAAGGTTAACGTAATTCCTGGTGTTTAATTTATTTTGCTATTATAAGCTGGGTGTCATTTTCTTTAATCAATGGCAGAGTCACGTATTGGACGAGTTTAATGTTGCATCGAAGTCATGTTTTGAGAATAGTTATAACTGAGGCAGTTCATAGTGTTGATCTGGGGTAGCAATTAAGCCTTTATTGTTTAAGCGTTGACTAACAGCTCCTTAATAAAAATAGTATAGCACGAACTCACCTAACTCATGGCCTAGCCTAGAGTTAAGGGGCGCTACATTAGTATTTAAATACTTAAATAAAATGGTTTGTAGTGAATGAAGACCAATCTGATAAAAATACTAGTCAAGTCAATTTTATTTATATAGCGTTTTTTACAACGATGTTGTCTCAAAGCAGCTTTACAGAAGTTCTGAAAACAGACAGTTACAACATATACCCTCCAGTGAACAAGCCAGAGGCAACAGTGGCAAGAACACCTCCTTCAGACTGGAGGAAGAAACCTTGGGAGGAACAAGACTCACCAGTGGAGACCCATCCTCCTCTGATCAAACAGTATTTACAGTTTAATAAACTAAACACCAAAGAAAAGAGTCTCTGTTTGAAATCTGGATAGCAAAGCTTTAGAAGCTACACAGGTAGAGGCAGTCTCTGACCGAGGCAGTCTCTGACCGAGGCAGTGTATGACCGAGGCAGTCTCTGACCGAGGCAGTCTCTGACCGAGGCAGTCTCTGACCGAGGCAGTCTCTGACTGAGGCAGTCTCTGACTGAGGCAGTCTCTGACTGAGTCTTTATGTAAAGTGGGTGTGAGCTGAAACAGTCCCATCCTATCTCAGTGCTGGTGCATCTGGATGGCACAGTGATGTAACTGAGGGTGTAGCAGTAAATGGACAGGTGAGCTGGCTGGTGATGGTGGGGTGATGGCCTGATGATCAGTCCTTCAACAGCGTTCAACAGACAGGAGGACAGTCATTTCCTCAGGAGGAGTAAAGAGAGAGAGTGAGTTGGTCTCGGGAGTGAGACTGTAGAGAATATGAATATTCAGAAGTTTAGAGTGCGGCTGGCGACTCCGGCAGATCTAACTATAACAGCCTAAACTAAAAGGAGAGAACCAGAAGAACATAGACATGAGACCACCCTGAGACACTGGGGTCCCCCCACTCCACCATCAACACACCTGTGTGATGGCGTGAAGTGGTGGAACAACAGCACCAACATCTCAGTTTACCATCAACCTCTGTGTCCAAGAACCCCCAGATCTCCTGCCTTTATCTAAAAGAGAAGATAAAAGCTACTAAACAAGTATGTTTTCAGTCTAGACTTAAATATTGAGACTGTGTCAGAGTCCCGAACATTAACTGGGAGATTATTCCACAGTTTGGGGGCTTTGTAGGAAAAAGCTCTTCCCCCCCTTTATTGTAGTCTTCTGAATTTTAGGAACTATTAGAAAACCAGCATCCTGTGATCTGAGTGAACGTGGCGGTTCATAATAGGAGATTAGATCTTGCAGGTACTCCGGTGTGAGACTGTGCAGGGTTTTATACGTCAGTAATAGAATTTTATAGTCGATACGGAATTTAACAGGAAGCCAGTGTAGCTGATAAAACTGGACTGATGATGGAAGGTTCTGGTTTTAGTTAGTACTCTAGCTGCAGAGTTCTGAACTAACTGAAGTTTATTCAGGTTCCTGCTGGAGCATCCTGACAATAATGCAGTACAGTAATCTAGCCTTGAGGTTATAAAGACATGTACTAACTTTTCAGCATCAGACACAGATAACGCATTTCTTAACTTTGAAATGTTTTGTAGGTGAAGAAACGCTGTTCTTGTAATATTACCTATGTGTTGATTAAATGTCAGATCTGAGTCAATTGTTACACCAAGATTTACAACTACTGAACCAGGAACTACAGAGAAGTCAGCCTTTGGGCCGAGGAGGAGAACTTCCGTTTTGTCAGGGTTCAAAAGAAGGAAGTTCTGCAGCATCCAAAGTCTAATATCTCTTACACAATCTTCTATCTTATTTAATCTGGATTTATCATCTGGTTTGATATGTACAGTTGTGTATCATCAGCATAACAGTGGAAACTAATTCCGTGTCTATTTATAACTGAGCCTAATGGTAGCATATATAGTGTAAATAACAGAGGACCTAAAACAGAACCTTGTGGAACTCCATATTTCACTTTTGTAGTGTTAGACGATACATTATTTATCTTTACAAACTGAAAGCGATCACTAAGGTAAGATGTGAACCAGGATAACGCTGTTCCTGTGATTCCAACCATATTTTCTAATCTGTCTGAGAGAATAGTGTGATCTATAGTGTCAAAAGCTGCACTTAGATCTAGTAGCACCAGTAGAGATACGTGGCCCTGATCAGAGGCAAGAAGAAGATCATTTGTTATCTTAACTAAAGCTGTCTCTGTGCTGTGATGTGGCCTAAAACCAGATTGGAATTTTTCATATATGTTGTTCTTATGTAGATGAGAACAGAGTTGTCGAGCTACAGCCTTTTCTAAAATCTTAGAGATAAAAGGTAAATTGGAAATGGGTCTATAACTGGACAGTTCTCTGGGGTCAAGATTTGGCTTCTTTATCAAGGGTTTTTTCACAGCTAGTTTAAAAGACTTAGGTACATGACCCAGACTAAGAGAAGAGTTGATGATAGTTAAGGTTTAATAATAGCTGGTAATACTTGTTTTAATAGTTTGCTGGAATCATATCAAGTGTGCATGTAGCAGAATTTGAAGAAGAGATAAGTTTTTCTAGTTCTGTCTGCTGTAGTGGAGAAAATGTTTCTAGTCTTTCTTCTAAAACCACAATTCGTGCTGTCTCAGCCAAACCAGATGAAGGATAGGTTACTGGCGTCAGTTGAACTTTTTGTCTAATATTCTCGATTTTGTTATTAAAGAAGTCCATGAAATCATTGCTGCTGTGGTTGGCGGGTATTTGAGGTTCTGTTTTGCGATTGTGTTAAATAAAACTCTAGGATTGTTTTTGTTGTGTTCAATGAGTGAGGACAGGTATACTGAGTGTGTGTTGGTGAGTGTGGACAGGTATACTGAGTGTGTGTTGGTGAGTGTGGACAGGTGTGCTGAGTGTGTGTTGGTGAGTGTGGACAGGTATACTGAGTGTGTGTTGGTGAGTGTGGACAGGTGTGCTGAGTGTGTGTTGGTGAGTGTGGACAGGTGTGCTGAGTGTGTGTTGGTGAGTGTGGACAGGTGTGCTGAGTGTGTGTTGATGAGTGTGGACAGGTATACTGAGTGTGTGTTGGTGAGTGAGGACAGGTATACTGAGTGTGTGTTGGTGAGTGTGGACAGGTGTGCTGAGTGTGTGTTGGTGAGTGTGGACAGGTATACTGAGTGTGTGTTGGTGAGTGTGGACAGGTGTGCTGAGTGTGTGTTGGTGAGTGTGGACAGGTGTGCTGAGTGTGTGTTGGTGAGTGTGGACAGGTATGCTGAGTGTGTGTTGGTGAGTGAGGACAGGTATACTGAGTGTGTGTTGGTGAGTGAGGACAGGTATGCTGAGTGTGTGTTGGTGAGTGAGGACAGGTATACTGAGTGTGTGTTGGTGAGTGTGGACAGGTGTGCTGAGTGTGTGTTGGTGAGTGTGGACAGGTATGCTGAGTGTGTGTTGGTGAGTGTGGACAGGTATGCTGAGTGTGTGTTGGTGAGTGAGGACAGGTATACTGAGTGTGTGTTGGTGAGTGTGGACAGGTATACTGAGTGTGTGTTGGTGAGTGTGGACAGGTGTGCTGAGTGTGTGTTGGTGAGTGTGGACAGGTATACTGAGTGTGTGTTGGTGAGTGTGGACAGGTGTGCTGAGTGTGTGTTGGTGAGTGTGGACAGGTGTGCTGAGTGTGTGTTGGTGAGTGTGGACAGGTGTGCTGAGTGTGTGTTGATGAGTGTGGACAGGTATACTGAGTGTGTGTTGGTGAGTGAGGACAGGTATACTGAGTGTGTGTTGGTGAGTGTGGACAGGTGTGCTGAGTGTGTGTTGGTGAGTGTGGACAGGTATACTGAGTGTGTGTTGGTGAGTGTGGACAGGTGTGCTGAGTGTGTGTTGGTGAGTGTGGACAGGTGTGCTGAGTGTGTGTTGGTGAGTGTGGACAGGTATGCTGAGTGTGTGTTGGTGAGTGAGGACAGGTATACTGAGTGTGTGTTGGTGAGTGAGGACAGGTATGCTGAGTGTGTGTTGGTGAGTGAGGACAGGTATACTGAGTGTGTGTTGGTGAGTGTGGACAGGTGTGCTGAGTGTGTGTTGGTGAGTGTGGACAGGTATGCTGAGTGTGTGTTGGTGAGTGAGGACAGGTATACTGAGTGTGTGTTGGTGAGTGTGGACAGGTATGCTGAGTGTGTGTTGGTGAGTGAGGACAGGTATACTGAGTGTGTGTTGGTGAGTGAGGACAGGTATGCTGAGTGTGTGTTGGTGAGTGAGGACAGGTATACTGAGTGTGTGTTGGTGAGTGTGGACAGGTATACTGAGTGTGTGTTGGTGAGTGAGGACAGGTATACTGAGTGTGTGTTGGTGAGTGTGGACAGGTGTGCTGAGTGTGTGTTGGTGAGTGTGGACAGGTATGCTGAGTGTGTGTTGGTGAGTGAGGACAGGTATACTGAGTGTGTGTTGGTGAGTGAGGACAGGTATGCTGAGTGTGTGTTGGTGAGTGAGGACAGGTATACTGAGTGTGTGTTGGTGAGTGTGGACAGGTGTGCTGAGTGTGTGTTGGTGAGTGTGGACAGGTATGCTGAGTGTGTGTTGGTGAGTGAGGACAGGTATACTGAGTGTGTGTTGGTGAGTGAGGACAGGTATGCTGAGTGTGTGTTGGTGAGTGAGGACAGGTATACTGAGTGTGTGTTGGTGAGTGAGGACAGGTATACTGAGTGTGTGTTGGTGAGTGTGGACAGGTGTGCTGAGTGTGTGTTGGTGAGTGTGGACAGGTATACTGAGTGTGTGTTGGTGAGTGAGGACAGGTATACTGAGTGTGTGTTGGTGAGTGAGGACAGGTATGCTGAGTGTGTGTTGGTGAGTGAGGACAGGTATACTGAGTGTGTGTTGGTGAGTGAGGACAGGTATACTGAGTGTGTGTTGGTGAGTGAGGACAGGTATACTGAGTGTGTGTTGGTGAGTGTGGACAGGTATGCTGAGCGTGTGTTGGTGAGTGTGGACAGGTATACTGAGTGTGTGTTGGTGAGTGGTGGACAGGTGTGCTGAGTGTGTGTTGGTGAGTGTGGACAGGTATACTGAGTGTGTGTTGGTGAGTGTGGACAGGTGTGCTGAGTGTGTGTTGGTGAGTGTGGACAGGTATACTGAGTGTGTGTTGGTGAGTGTGGACAGGTGTGCTGAGTGTGTGTTGGTGAGTGTGGACAGGTGTGCTGAGTGTGTGTTGGTGAGTGTGGACAGGTGTGCTGAGTGTGTGTTGATGAGTGTGGACAGGTATACTGAGTGTGTGTTGGTGAGTGAGGACAGGTATACTGAGTGTGTGTTGGTGAGTGTGGACAGGTGTGCTGAGTGTGTGTTGGTGAGTGTGGACAGGTATACTGAGTGTGTGTTGGTGAGTGTGGACAGGTGTGCTGAGTGTGTGTTGGTGAGTGAGGACAAGTATACTGAGTGTGTGTTGGTGAGTGAGGACAGGTATACTGAGTGTGTGTTGGTGAGTGTGGACAGGTGTGCTGAGTGTGTGTTGGTGAGTGTGGACAGGTGTGCTGAGTGTGTGTTGGTGAGTGTGGACAGGTATACTGAGTGTGTGTTGGTGAGTGAGGACAGGTATACTGAGTGTGTGTTGATGAGTGTGGACAGGTATACTGAGTGTGTGTTGGTGAGTGTGGACAGGTGTGCTGAGTGTGTGTTGGTGAGTGTGGACAGGTGTGCTGAGTGTGTGTTGGTGAGTGTGGACAGGTATACTGAGTGTGTGTTGGTGAGTGAGGACAGGTATACTGAGTGTGTGTTGATGAGTGTGGACAGGTATACTGAGTGTGTGTTGGTGAGTGAGGACAGGTATACTGAGTGTGTGTTGATGAGTGTGGACAGGTATACTGAGTGTGTGTTGGTGAGTGTGGACAGGTGTGCTGAGTGTGTGTTGGTGAGTGTGGACAGGTATACTGAGTGTGTGTTGGTGAGTGTGGACAGGTGTGCTGAGTGTGTGTTGGTGAGTGTGGACAGGTGTGCTGAGTGTGTGTTGGTGAGTGTGGACAGGTGTGCTGAGTGTGTGTTGATGAGTGTGGACAGGTATACTGAGTGTGTGTTGGTGAGTGAGGACAGGTATACTGAGTGTGTGTTGGTGAGTGTGGACAGGTGTGCTGAGTGTGTGTTGGTGAGTGTGGACAGGTATACTGAGTGTGTGTTGGTGAGTGTGGACAGGGTGTGCTGAGTGTGTGTTGGTGAGTGTGGACAGGTGTGCTGAGTGTGTGTTGGTGAGTGTGGACAGGTATGCTGAGTGTGTGTTGGTGAGTGAGGACAGGTATACTGAGTGTGTGTTGGTGAGTGAGGACAGGTATGCTGAGTGTGTGTTGGTGAGTGAGGACAGGTATACTGAGTGTGTGTTGGTGAGTGTGGACAGGTGTGCTGAGTGTGTGTTGGTGAGTGTGGACAGGTATGCTGAGTGTGTGTTGGTGAGTGTGGACAGGTATGCTGAGTGTGTGTTGGTGAGTGAGGACAGGTATACTGAGTGTGTGTTGGTGAGTGTGGACAGGTATACTGAGTGTGTGTTGGTGAGTGTGGACAGGTGTGCTGAGTGTGTGTTGGTGAGTGTGGACAGGTATACTGAGTGTGTGTTGGTGAGTGTGGACAGGTGTGCTGAGTGTGTGTTGGTGAGTGTGGACAGGTGTGCTGAGTGTGTGTTGGTGAGTGTGGACAGGTGTGCTGAGTGTGTGTTGATGAGTGTGGACAGGTATACTGAGTGTGTGTTGGTGAGTGAGGACAGGTATACTGAGTGTGTGTTGGTGAGTGTGGACAGGTGTGCTGAGTGTGTGTTGGTGAGTGTGGACAGGTATACTGAGTGTGTGTTGGTGAGTGTGGACAGGTGTGCTGAGTGTGTGTTGGTGAGTGTGGACAGGTGTGCTGAGTGTGTGTTGGTGAGTGTGGACAGGTATGCTGAGTGTGTGTTGGTGAGTGAGGACAGGTATACTGAGTGTGTGTTGGTGAGTGAGGACAGGTATGCTGAGTGTGTGTTGGTGAGTGAGGACAGGTATACTGAGTGTGTGTTGGTGAGTGTGGACAGGTGTGCTGAGTGTGTGTTGGTGAGTGTGGACAGGTATGCTGAGTGTGTGTTGGTGAGTGAGGACAGGTATACTGAGTGTGTGTTGGTGAGTGTGGACAGGTATGCTGAGTGTGTGTTGGTGAGTGAGGACAGGTATACTGAGTGTGTGTTGGTGAGTGAGGACAGGTATACTGAGTGTGTGTTGGTGAGTGAGGACAGGTATGCTGAGTGTGTGTTGGTGAGTGAGGACAGGTATACTGAGTGTGTGTTGGTGAGTGTGGACAGGTGTGCTGAGTGTGTGTTGGTGAGTGTGGACAGGTATGCTGAGTGTGTGTTGGTGAGTGTGGACAGGTATGCTGAGTGTGTGTTGGTGAGTGAGGACAGGTATACTGAGTGTGTGTTGGTGAGTGTGGACAGGTATACTGAGTGTGTGTTGGTGAGTGTGGGACAGGTGTGCTGAGTGTGTGTTGGTGAGTGTGGACAGGTATACTGAGTGTGTGTTGGTGAGTGTGGACAGGTGTGCTGAGTGTGTGTTGGTGAGTGTGGACAGGTGTGCTGAGTGTGTGTTGGTGAGTGTGGACAGGTGTGCTGAGTGTGTGTTGATGAGTGTGGACAGGTATACTGAGTGTGTGTTGGTGAGTGAGGACAGGTATACTGAGTGTGTGTTGGTGAGTGTGGACAGGTGTGCTGAGTGTGTGTTGGTGAGTGTGGACAGGTATACTGAGTGTGTGTTGGTGAGTGTGGACAGGTGTGCTGAGTGTGTGTTGGTGAGTGTGGACAGGTGTGCTGAGTGTGTGTTGGTGAGTGTGGACAGGTATGCTGAGTGTGTGTTGGTGAGTGAGGACAGGTATACTGAGTGTGTGTTGGTGAGTGAGGACAGGTATGCTGAGTGTGTGTTGGTGAGTGAGGACAGGTATACTGAGTGTGTGTTGGTGAGTGTGGACAGGTGTGCTGAGTGTGTGTTGGTGAGTGTGGACAGGTATGCTGAGTGTGTGTTGGTGAGTGAGGACAGGTATACTGAGTGTGTGTTGGTGAGTGTGGACAGGTATGCTGAGTGTGTGTTGGTGAGTGAGGACAGGTATACTGAGTGTGTGTTGGTGAGTGAGGACAGGTATGCTGAGTGTGTGTTGGTGAGTGAGGACAGGTATACTGAGTGTGTGTTGGTGAGTGTGGACAGGTATACTGAGTGTGTGTTGGTGAGTGAGGACAGGTATACTGAGTGTGTGTTGGTGAGTGTGGACAGGTGTGCTGAGTGTGTGTTGGTGAGTGTGGACAGGTATGCTGAGTGTGTGTTGGTGAGTGAGGACAGGTATACTGAGTGTGTGTTGGTGAGTGAGGACAGGTATGCTGAGTGTGTGTTGGTGAGTGAGGACAGGTATACTGAGTGTGTGTTGGTGAGTGTGGACAGGTGTGCTGAGTGTGTGTTGGTGAGTGTGGACAGGTATGCTGAGTGTGTGTTGGTGAGTGAGGACAGGTATACTGAGTGTGTGTTGGTGAGTGAGGACAGGTATGCTGAGTGTGTGTTGGTGAGTGAGGACAGGTATACTGAGTGTGTGTTGGTGAGTGAGGACAGGTATACTGAGTGTGTGTTGGTGAGTGTGGACAGGTGTGCTGAGTGTGTGTTGGTGAGTGTGGACAGGTATACTGAGTGTGTGTTGGTGAGTGAGGACAGGTATACTGAGTGTGTGTTGGTGAGTGAGGACAGGTATGCTGAGTGTGTGTTGGTGAGTGAGGACAGGTATACTGAGTGTGTGTTGGTGAGTGAGGACAGGTATACTGAGTGTGTGTTGGTGAGTGAGGACAGGTATACTGAGTGTGTGTTGGTGAGTGTGGACAGGTATGCTGAGCGTGTGTTGGTGAGTGTGGACAGGTATACTGAGTGTGTGTTGGTGAGTGTGGACAGGTGTGCTGAGTGTGTGTTGGTGAGTGTGGACAGGTATACTGAGTGTGTGTTGGTGAGTGTGGACAGGTGTGCTGAGTGTGTGTTGGTGAGTGTGGACAGGTATACTGAGTGTGTGTTGGTGAGTGTGGACAGGTGTGCTGAGTGTGTGTTGGTGAGTGTGGACAGGTGTGCTGAGTGTGTGTTGGTGAGTGTGGACAGGTGTGCTGAGTGTGTGTTGATGAGTGTGGACAGGTATACTGAGTGTGTGTTGGTGAGTGAGGACAGGTATACTGAGTGTGTGTTGGTGAGTGTGGACAGGTGTGCTGAGTGTGTGTTGGTGAGTGTGGACAGGTATACTGAGTGTGTGTTGGTGAGTGTGGACAGGTGTGCTGAGTGTGTGTTGGTGAGTGTGGACAGGTGTGCTGAGTGTGTGTTGGTGAGTGTGGACAGGTATGCTGAGTGTGTGTTGGTGAGTGAGGACAGGTATACTGAGTGTGTGTTGGTGAGTGAGGACAGGTATGCTGAGTGTGTGTTGGTGAGTGAGGACAGGTATACTGAGTGTGTGTTGGTGAGTGTGGACAGGTGTGCTGAGTGTGTGTTGGTGAGTGTGGACAGGTATGCTGAGTGTGTGTTGGTGAGTGAGGACAGGTATACTGAGTGTGTGTTGGTGAGTGTGGACAGGTATGCTGAGTGTGTGTTGGTGAGTGAGGACAGGTATACTGAGTGTGTGTTGGTGAGTGAGGACAGGTATGCTGAGTGTGTGTTGGTGAGTGAGGACAGGTATACTGAGTGTGTGTTGGTGAGTGTGGACAGGTGTGCTGAGTGTGTGTTGGTGAGTGAGGACAAGTATACTGAGTGTGTGTTGGTGAGTGAGGACAGGTATACTGAGTGTGTGTTGGTGAGTGTGGACAGGTGTGCTGAGTGTGTGTTGGTGAGTGTGGACAGGTGTGCTGAGTGTGTGTTGGTGAGTGTGGACAGGTATACTGAGTGTGTGTTGGTGAGTGAGGACAGGTATACTGAGTGTGTGTTGATGAGTGTGGACAGGTATACTGAGTGTGTGTTGGTGAGTGTGGACAGGTGTGCTGAGTGTGTGTTGGTGAGTGTGGACAGGTGTGCTGAGTGTGTGTTGGTGAGTGTGGACAGGTATACTGAGTGTGTGTTGGTGAGTGAGGACAGGTATACTGAGTGTGTGTTGATGAGTGTGGACAGGTATACTGAGTGTGTGTTGGTGAGTGAGGACAGGTATACTGAGTGTGTGTTGATGAGTGTGGACAGGTATACTGAGTGTGTGTTGGTGAGTGTGGACAGGTGTGCTGAGTGTGTGTTGGTGAGTGTGGACAGGTGTGCTGAGTGTGTGTTGGTGAGTGTGGACAGGTGTGCTGAGTGTGTGTTGGTGAGTGTGGACAGGTGTGCTGAGTGTGTGTTGGTGAGTGTGGACAGGTATGCTGAGTGTGTGTTGGTGAGTGTGGACAGGTGTGCTGAGTGTGTGTTGGTGAGTGTGGACAGGTATGCTGAGTGTGTGTTGGTGAGTGAGGACAGGTATGCTGAGTGTGTGTTGGTGAGTGTGGACAGGTATGCTGAGTGTGTGTTGGTGAGTGAGGACAGGTATGCTGAGTGTGTGAGTGTGTGTTCATTTAATGCCAAATATTCCTCAGGTTTAATCCATTTTTCTGTGAGACATAACACATCAATTTTATGATACGTTATTGTATCATTTACAATGACAGCCTTAGAGTTCAGTGATCTTATATTAAATAAACCAAACCTTAATTCAGAAACACTGCAGCTAGACACTGGATCTAATATTCTTATATTAACTAAGTTATTTAAACAAACTGATTGAGATTTTCTAAGTTTGTGTTTAATTCGGGGAAACAGTGAAACAGGCTCAATATAGTTGTTGCTAGGTGACAACTCAAGGCAGCGAGCAGACGGTCGGTTTAGCCTGTTTGTCTGCTGCCTGGTCTCGGCTCTGGACAGTCAGCAACTACCTCCGCTGCTCTGCCGACTAACTAACAGGCTATGGGCTATGCTGCACGATAGCAGAGCGGCACCCTCCCGCGTGGGGTGGACACCGTCCCGCCCTACGAGACCAGACTTCCCCTCAAACTTGGACCAATTGTCTATGAAGCCCACATGATTTTCTGCACACCACTTAGACATCCAGCAGTGTAGCACCCAAAGCCTGCTGTAAGCTTCAGCACCCTGCCGTCTTGGAATAGGGCCAGAGCATATTACAGCATCGGACATCGTATGGGCTATTTTGATCACCTCTTTAATATTATTATTAATATTATTATTAATAAATTTACTCTTAGTGACCTCAGACTGCCGCATACGGATATCGTTACCACCTACGTGAATCACTATCCTCCAATATCTAGTCTTTGCTAACACCCTAAGGTTGCTGCTAATGTCCGGCGCCCTGGCTCCTGGTAAGCAGATAACTCTAGCTGCTGGTGCCCCTAAAGGAGTAGCTAATTTCACGTGTCGTACAATAGAGCTTCCTATAACCAGAGTACCTTTGACAGACTCCTCGGTGGGTGTTTCACCGAGAGGAGAATATCTGTTTGACATGCGAATAGGTGCGTGGTGCACAGGTGGGCTAGCCTTAGCTTTGGCCTCAGCGTTAGCTTTAGCGTCAGCTTTAGCTTTGTTACTATGCCGCCGAACCGTCACCCATTCGCCCTGCTGCGGGGGCTCTACAGCCGGAGTCGCTGGGACTCTAACTCTCCCTAAGGCACCCGGGGTAGACAACACTGAACTCTGCTCTCTATCCCTGATTAAACCCCGAATGCGCACCTCTAACTGGTTCACCTTCTCCACCAGAGTAGAAATGAGCTTCTCACAGACTGACCCACTATTATTGTCACTAGTGGTGGAGAGAGGACTAGCACTATACATTCCACACTCCACACAAGCAAACGCAGCCATAGTACAAGAAAGTGGTACTTACTTTTTTCAGTCGATTTAAAATCTTACCACCAGCTTTTGTTGGAAAGCTAAACTGCAGTCTCCACTCTCTGTGGTATGTAGTCCTGTGAAAATAGTTTGTAAGGGTCTACAGATGGTTAATATACAATAAAACAGATTAATCAAACACAGAAGCTGTATGTTTCCCGCAAACACTCAGGCCACCGATCACAGGTGAGCCACCGATCACAGGTTCCTCAATCAAGAGATAAAAATACTACAACCCTTTGTTTGGTAAGAGGTGCTTTGGCTGAATTTTAGTTAATTTTTAAAAGTATTAAATACTGCTGTGATATATCCAGATGATGTACAGATCTAAAAGTAGCTTGTACTGAACAGAGACCCGTCTTACAGACAATCTACAACATTAAGTTTTGTACAATATTTTTTAAAGTTTTTTTTAAAGTATTGAATGTCTTCTGTAAGACCTCTGTATGATATAGATCTAAAATCACTTGTCGTCCAGAGATCAATCTGATAAACATACTACAACTCTTTGTTTGGTAAGAGGTGCTTTGGTTGTACTGTTAGTGATTTTAAATAATAAATGAATACTGTGAGACATCCAGATGACGTACAGATCTGGTAGTGAACAGACACTCTTCTGATGAACACTCTACAACCTTCAGTTTTCTTATTAATATTTTTCTAATTGATCGTGTCTGATGTATTTCCTCTACGTGCTGTACTGATTGTATTTTCTGTGTCTGTAGTTCAGCCATGAGGTCCTGCAGGACTGGTCACTGTGTCTTGTGGTCACTACTGCTTATAATCACTATTGGTAAGTGTGCACGTTTCCTCCAGCACACTGGGCAGCAGCATCTACACAGACTGTCTTTTGGGACACGATAAACTATTTTTCCTTCCATTTTATCCACTTGGTCCTTTCTATTGAAATCTCCATAAACAGTACTGTCTAAGAGTCTGAGTCTCCTGAGCTGATAGTTTAAAAGTCTTTATCTGATCAATAAGTGTCTGATCACCAGTAAGAAGAGCAGATCTGATTAGAACAGATGTAAATAATCAGACATACAATACAAAGTAACATGAATATGTTATTGTGAGAGAAGTAGATCAGATCTTGATCTTCAGTTTGAAGAACAAAGTGATACTGGGTTGTTTCCACAAAGAGAATAAAAATATTAATAAAATAATAATGTTTTTACTAAAACTTTCACACTGACCAATCAGATTTATTAATTAAATAATTAGTTGAATTACCAAATAAATTAGAATATATAGATCGATCAACGCCAAGGAACGAGCTCCGCCCTCCTGTCGATCAACGGCAAAGAACGAGCTCCGTCCTCCTGTTGGTCAATGCCAAGGGACGTGCTCCGTCCTCCTGTTGGTCAATGCCAAGGGACGTGCTCCGTCCTCCGTCCTCCTGTTGGTCAATGCCAAGGGACGTGCTCCGTCCTCCGTCCTCCTGTTGGTCAATGCCAAGGGACGTGCTCCGTTCTCCTGTCGGTCGCATTCTAGTCCTGTGCTGGAATCAAAATTGTGTCAAAATCTGATCTGTTGGTCTGATCCCGGAATGAAGGCGATGGTCTAAGTTTAAGACTGATTTAGGTCTGCGAGATTCACAGTCTAATTAATTCCGGCCCTATTTCGGTATAACTGTTATTGTAGCTTCTCTCCAAGAAGAAGGAATTGCTTTGAAAAGCTTTATAAATCCATCAAAACCTTTATATCCACTGTATTAGGAGTCAGATCTTTCACATGAGTCTTTTCAACTAGATAATAAAATTAAATGTTTACTTTTCTATCAGTGTTAATCTAAATCTCTCTGTCTCTCTCTCTGTCTCTGTCTCTCTCTGTCTCTCTCTCTCTGTCTCTGTCTCTCTCTCTCTCTCTCTCTCTCTCTCTCTCTCTATCTCTCTGTCTCTCTGTCTCTCTCTCTCTCTCTGTCTCTCTCTCTCTCTCTCTCTCTCTGTCTCTCTATCTCTCTGTCTCTCTGTCTCTGTCTCTGTCTCTCTCTCTGTCTCTCTCTCTCTCTCTCTCTCTGTCTCTCTCTCTGTCTCTCTCTCTGTCTCTCTCTCTGTCTCTGTCTCTCTCTCTCTCTCTCTCTCTCTCTCTGTCTCTCTCTCTGTCTCTGTCTCTGTCTCTCTCTCTGTCTCTGTCTCTCTCTCTGTCTCTCTCTGCCTCTCTCTCTCTCTCTCTCTCTCTCTCTCTCTCTCTCTCTCTCTGTCTCTCTCTCTGTCTCTCTCTCTGTCTCTCTCTCTCTCGCTCTTTCTGTCTCTCTCTCTCTCCCTCTCTCTCTCTCTCGCTCTTTCTGTCTCTCTCTCTCTCTCTCGCTCTCTCTCTCTCTGTCTCTCTCTCTCTCTCTCTCTCTCTCTCTCTCTCTTTTAGTGTCTGGATCAGCTGTTCCTTCTGTGAAGGTGAAGGTTCATGATTCTGCGGTTCTTCCCTGCTGCTCTGAAAGATGTCCTGGTTTGGTGGAATGGTCCCTGTTCGGAAGACGCAGTGATGTCCTGGCGCAGTGTAATCAGACCTCCTGTAAGTGGAAGGAGGGATTCCAGATGGTCCATGATCAGTACCTGAAGGGGGACCTCTACCTCAACATCACTGATGCTGATTTCAGTAAGAGTAACACGTACACCTGCAGGTGTGACGGTACAGACATCTGTGACATGCAGCTTCAGATTGAGCGTGAGTCTGATCTCCTCCCTGTTACTGACCGAGTGGTTTATATGCAGAGCTTCGTGTCTGATTATCTGACGAGGTTCCTGTTTGTTCTTTCACTTCAGCTCTGAATTCAACAGTTCAGATAAAACAGGGTGAACCTCTGGCGCTGGATTTGGACGTATCAGATCCAGTGGAGGTGATTTATAGCAGGACTGGTGCAGCTGGATCATCTGGTGGTCAGATCTGTAAAGTGGAAGGACGTTCCCTGCAGATCCAATCTGACTACACAGACAGAGTCGTTCTCACATCTGCTCTTCAGCTGAGAGGAATGAAGCCACCTGATAGTGGAGTTTACACCATCCGTGATGCAGAGAGTAAAGAGGAGATTCACACCTTCACAGTCTCAGTCACAGGTACACATTCACTTTCTATTCTTTATTATTTATTTATTTATTTATTTACTGATTGTTTATTTGTTTATTTGTTTATGGATGTGTAAGTGAGGGTTGGGATGAAGTAGTAGTGATGGTTAGGGAGATGTTTATAAATATGAGGTTTCTGTCACTATGGTAACTCCACAGTGAGCTGTAATGGTGATGAACTGAAGATCAGAAAGTCACAAATCTGTGTTTGTTAATGTTTCCTAGATGATCCTCCAGCTCCAGATCCAGATCCAGATCCAGATGAAGTAGCTGCTGGGTCAGGGTGGTGGTTGGTGGTGGTGACTGTGCTGATGGCTGTAGGTGTGTGTGTATCAGGGGTGGTGATTGTACAGCAGAGGAGAGAAATCCAGCAGCTTCGAATGAAAAGTGAAAGAAAAGGACCCGACATGAACGGATACAGGAGAACAGATACAGAACAAGAGTCTGTCTTTTAACCAGGAGGTCCAAATTATTATTATTATTATTATTATTTTTGTTTTTGGTGCGTCTGATATCATCTGGTAGGTCAGTAGGTACTAGACTGGACCAGTACATTCTGCTTGAGACTAGTAGCAGTTTTAGTATGAGAGTTTTTAGTATCCACACAATCTCAGACGCAGACGGATTTATATTCTGGTTGTGACGCTGAGCTGCGTTTGTGTCTGTATCAGAACTCGCACGGCGTTGAGCTGTAACTCAGAGAAGATGAACCAGCAGGAACGTGATAATGTTCTACCTCAGAGGTAGCTCTGTAGAGGCAGTTACAGCAGCAGTAGTTTACATACACACAGCCAACAAACCACTTTCCACCATTTTTTTCCCTCCTCTTTGAATCTATCCGCAGCTCCAGTGGAATCATGGGATAGGACCATGTGCTGGGGCTGCATGCTTAAAAATTTCCAGCGTTGGAACCAAATGTAACCTTTGGGAACAAGAAACTGTTATGTAGTGTGACAATCAAAGTACAGTGAAGTAGCATCAGTGCGCCCCACAACACCCTGGAGAAAAGTCTATCATGGCCAAATCTTTTGTATGTTTCTGCCCAGTTTGACGTCTCATACAACGACTTCCTTGACTTTGACCAATAGGAGGACAGAGCGAGTTCCTTGACTTTGACCAGTAGGTGGACGGAGCGAGTTCCTTGACTTTGACCAGTAGGTGGACGGAGCGAGTTCCTTGATGCTGACTAAGAGGACGACGGAGCAAATGGTCCCCAGAATGGTCATGTATAGTGATCACCATGAAGGACGAAAATATCAGGCAGTCTGATGCCGGCCTTTCGGGAGCAGGTGGTTTTGTGGGTGTTCCCGTATGTCAGGACATCATTTTTGTGTCTGTATAAACTGGGACCCTGTGTGACCCGGTTTCTCTGTAAAGCTCTTATTGCTGCTGTTGAATTGAGCCTGATGGTTCTGGTGTCATCCTTATTCCGAGTCCTGTCTGCGCTGACTGCTTACGGGATTTATCTTCTAGTGCTTTTGTAATGGCTGTTAGTCTTACACTGGGTTGAACTGCTAATTTAGCAACAGCTACAGCTGGGTGATATATTGGGTCTAGTAAGCATTCACTGACTATAAGCTGGAATAACTTCGCTGCTCATAGCTTTGCCTGTGTTGCATCATGGGATTGAACACTAAACGGTAACTAGGGTGCGATAACTTTAGACACGCCCCAAGTTTAAGGTATGTAAGAATTGGGCCAGTGTTGGGAGCCGCATACTGTGACGTAAAATGCTGCCTATGTAGACACTACGTGTTGGTCAGGCTTTAAACACAAAATTAACCAGGAATTAGCACCATTAGCCATTTGTGTTGCACACAGAGGAATTTGACCTCAACATTTAACCCATCTGTGCCATGAAACTGCCATATACACACACACACACACACACTAGGGGCAGTGAATTCTGAAGTGTTTGCATTAAATAAACTAAAGCTTTAAGTTGCACTTTGCTGATTCTACTAATAAAGCTGTGATGCGAGTGATGGGACAGCTCAGCTTTCACCAAATACAAATTAGATTTTTTTTTTTTTTTTTTCTGGAAACTTCTTGTTGGTAAGATGTGTACGATTTCACAGGTATCTGTTGTTTTCTTGCTTTTTTGCAGCCAAAAAATAATTAAAAATGCTAAAAATAATTTTTATTATCAGGATAATAAAGGGCTCATATTGTTTTTTTTTTTAATGCTTGAACTGAATAAATCACACTGCTGTTATCTTTGCATTGTATATGAAGAGTTTTTTTACTAACTTGTTTGTTTGTTTGTTTAAATCAGCTGTACTGTGACGCCGAAGTGCTCTGACTGAGCTGTTACTGTTCTACACTGCGTTGAATGTATTATTATTGGTTTGAACAAATGATTGCACTGACAGCACAAGAATATCTGTTACAGTCGTCAGCCTTGTTTATGTATGAGATGTTTTATATGTTAATAAATTAAACTCCGATATTCCCAAAGAACTGAGCGTCTAGTGTTGATACTGATCTTCCTTTCATGCTGGGCGGTCTCTGCTTCTTAGGCCAGCAGATGGGGCTGTGGCTGGATAAACCTGTGACCGAACAAAACCGAAGGCACAAAATTTCATCACTAAAACACACCTGTAAGGTTTTGTTCAGTTTAATTTTATTGATATGAAACAAAAGCGTTTACATGCTGGAAAAATATTGCAAAAAAAATAAAAATATGGCTCTGGAAATTTGTCAGGAGTTTACAAATCAGAATAAAAAAGTAGTGATTTTTTTTTTTTTTTTTACAACTGACTGACAGACAGGCTGTCTAACTAACTCACTGACTGGCTGCTAGAGAGAGACTGACAGACTGACTGAGTATATGGACTGACTGAGTCATCAATTCAATGACTCATCATCTTTTGGTACTAGATAAAAGCTCCTTGTGGTTCTCAGTTAAACTGAGTGACTCACCATCATCAACATCCAGATAAACTCAGAAGACACGTGTAGCTTCACTGGTGGGTTTCATAGTAAATACAATGTGTAGATTAGTGTTGTAGACATGGAGACCCCTGGTTACCATCACCACCACTGTAAACACCATCACCACCACTGTAAACACCATCCCCACCACTGTAAACACCATCACCACCACTGTAAACACCACCACCACTGTAAACACCATCACCACCACTGTAAATATCACCACCACCACTGTAAACACCGTCACCACCACTGTAAACACCATCACCACTGTTAACACCATCACTACCACCACTGTAAACACCATCACCACCACCATTGTAAACACCATCACCACCACTGTAAACACCATCACCACCACTGTAAACACCATCACCACTGTAAACATCATCAACACCACTGTAAACACCATCACCACCACTGTAAACACCATCACCACTGTTAACACCATCACTACCACCACTGTAAACACCATCACCACCACCATTGTAAACACCATCACCACCACTGTAAACACTATCACTGTAAACACCATCACCACCACTGTAAATACTATCACTGTAAACACCATCACCACCACTGTAAACACTATCACCAACACTGTAAACACCATCACTGTAAACATCATCACCACTACTGTAAACATCACCACCACCACTGTAAATACCATCACTGTAAACATCATCACCACTACTGTAAACATCACCACCAACACTGTAAACACCATCACCACCACTGTAAATACCATCACCACCACCACTGTAAACGCCATCACCACCAACACTGTAAACACCATCACCACCAACACTGTAAACACCATCACCACCACTGTAAATACCATCACCACCACTGTAAACACTATCACTGTAAACACCATCACCACCACTGTAAACACTGTCTGAACCATCTCACACCAAAAACAACAATCTGTCTCTTTACA
Organism: Megaleporinus macrocephalus; assembly: GCA_021613375.1. Classification (NCBI taxonomy): domain Eukaryota; kingdom Metazoa; phylum Chordata; class Actinopteri; order Characiformes; family Anostomidae; genus Megaleporinus; species Megaleporinus macrocephalus. Next base: position 46,854,274 of record CM038711.1, read on the forward strand.
TATATTATCTAATGCACAATTATAGTGAAATTTAGTGAAAGAAGAATAGTGAAATAAATGACTTTGTAGTTCTACACTTACAGACTGTAGTTCATCTGATTCTCTGTATACTTTATTACTCTGTTCTTTAATGATCAGGACCCCCACAGGACCACCACAGAGCAGATACTATTAGGGAGGTGGGTCAGTCTCAGCACTGCAGTGATGGTGGTGCTGGTGTGTTAGTAGTGTGTGTTGTGCTGATGTGAGTGGATCAGACACAGCAGTGCTGCTGCTGGAGTGTTTAAACACTGTGTCCACTCACTGTCCACTCTATTAGACACTCCTACTACTTGCTGGTCCACCTTGTAGATGTAAAGTCAGAGACAGTAGCTCATCTGCTGCTGCACAGTAACGCACCACTATCACGTCAGTGTCACTGCAGTGCTGAGAATGACCCACCTCCTTAAAAGTATCTGCTCTGTGGGGGTCCTGTGGGGGTCCTGTGGGGGTCCTGATCATTAAAGAACAGAGTAATAAAGTATACAGAGAATCAGATGAACTACAGTCTGTAAGTGGAGCTCCTGTATGGTCAGTGGAGCTGATACAGTGGACAGTGAGTGGAGGTCCTGTATGGTCAGTGGAGCTGATACAGTGGACAGTGAGTGGGGGTCCTGTATGGTCAGTGGAGCTGATACAGTGGACAGTGAGTGGAGGTCCTGTATGGTCAGTGGAGCTGATACAGTGGACAGTGAGTGGAGGTCCTGTATGGTCAGTGGAGCTGATACAGTGGACAGTGAGTGGGGGTCCTGTATGGTCAGTGGAGCTGATACAGTGGACAGTGAGTGGAGCTCCTGTATGGTCAGTGGAGCTGATACAGTGGGCAGTGAGTGGAGGTCCTGTATGGTCAGTGGAGCTGATACAGTGGACAGTGAGTGGAGGTCCTGTATGGTCAGTGGAGCTGATACAGTGGACAGTGAGTGGAGCTCCTGTATGGTCAGTGGAGCTGATACAGTGGACAGTGAGTGGAGCTCCTGTATGGTCAGTGGAGCTGATACAGTGGGCAGTGAGTGTAGGTCCTGTATGGTCAGTGGAGCTGATACAGTGGACAGTGAGTGTAGGTCCTGTATGGTCAGTGGAGCTGATATAGTGGACAGTCAGTGGAGCTCCTGTATGGTCAGTGGAGCTGATACAGTGGACAGTGAGTGGAGGTCCTGTATGGTCAGTGGAGCTGATACAGTGGACAGTGAGTGGAGGTCCTGTATGGTCAGTGGAGCTGATACAGTGGACAGTGAGTTGAGGTCCTGTATGGTCAGTGGAGCTGATACAGTGGGCAGTGAGTGGAGGTCCTGTATGGTCAGTGGAGCTGATACAGTGGACAGTGAGTGGAGGTCCTGTATGGTCAGTGGAGCTGATACAGTGGACAGTGAGTGTAGGTCCTGTATGGTCAGTGGAGCTGATACAGTGGACAGTGAGTGGAGGTCCTGTATGGTCAGTGGAGCTGATACAGTGGACAGTGAGTGGAGGTCCTGTATGGTCAGTGGAGCTGATACAGTGGACAGTGAGTGGAGGTCCTGTATGGTCAGTGGAGCTGATACAGTGGACAGTGAGTGGAGCTCCTGTATGGTCAGTGGAGTTGATACAGTGGTCAGTGAGTGGAGGTCCTGTATGGTCAGTGGAGCTGATACAGTGGACAGTGAGTGGAGCTCCTGTATGGTCAGTGGAGTTGATACAGTGGTCAGTGAGTGGAGGTCCTGTATGGTCAGTGGAGCTGATACAGTGGACAGTGAGTGGAGGTCCTGTATGGTCAGTGGAGCTGATACAGTGGACAGTGAGTGGAGGTCCTGTATGGTCAGTGGAGCTGATACAGTGGACAGTGAGTGGAGGTCCTGTATGGTCAGTGGAGCTGATACAGTGGACAGTGAGTGTAGGTCCTGTATGGTCAGTGGAGCTGATACAGTGGACAGTGAGTGGAGGTCCTGTATGGTCAGTGGAGCTGATACAGTGGACAGTGAGTGGAGGTCCTGTATGGTCAGTGGAGCTGATACAGTGGACAGTGAGTGGAGGTCCTGTATGGTCAGTGGAGCTGATACAGTGGACAGTGAGTGGAGCTCCTGTATGGTCAGTGGAGTTGATACAGTGGTCAGTGAGTGGAGGTCCTGTATGGTCAGTGGAGCTGATACAGTGGACAGTGAGTGGAGCTCCTGTATGGTCAGTGGAGTTGATACAGTGGTCAGTGAGTGGAGGTCCTGTATGGTCAGTGGAGCTGATACAGTGGACAGTGAGTGGAGGTCCTGTATGGTCAGTGGAGCTGATACAGTGGACAGTGAGTGGAGCTCCTGTATGGTCAGTGGAGCTGATACAGTGGACAGTGAGTGGAGCTCCTGTATGGTCAGTGGAGCTGATACAGTGGACAGTGAGTGGAGGTCCTGTATGGTCAGTGGAGCTGATACAGTGGACAGTGAGTGGAGGTCCTGTATGGTCAGTGGAGCTGATACAGTGGACAGTGAGTGGAGGTCCTGTATGGTCAGTGGAGCTGATACAGTGGACAGTGAGTGGAGGTCCTGTATGGTCAGTGGAGCTGATACAGTGGAGGTGAGTGGAGCTCCTGTATGGTCAGTGGAGCTGATACAGTGGACAGTGAGTGGAGCTCCTGTATGGTCAGTGGAGCTGATACAGTGGACAGTGAGTGGAGGTATAAGGAGGTGGGTTAATATGAAAGTCCTGGTGTATTATAGTTTAATTATTTATAGGTATATTTGTATATATAGGTATATTTGTATATATAGGTATATTTGTATATATAGGTATATTTGTATATATAGGTATATTTGTATATATAGGTATATTTGTAGGACAGGTTTACCGCCAGCTGGGGGCGCCAGCGCTCTAAGAGAGGTTCTCCTTGCAGCGTGAGGTGGAGAAGAAGACCCTGCTGTGGTCAGCAGTGCTGCCCCCGCTCTGGTCCAGGGCTGATGGAGGGACAGAACCAGCTGCTGCGGTTCTGAAGGTAGACTGACCACAATAAACAGATCACTTACTCTTTAATCAGAGTTCTCTCTGACCCGGAGTCTAGAACCTGAAGCCCAGCTGAGGAGCAGCTCTCGCGCAGGTTTAGCTCAAGAGGCTAATGTTAGCATTTCACATTAATAATCACTAATAAACACAATCAGTATAAATCAGAGCTGTTCTCTTAACCTGAGGGTTCCTCAAGGGTTCTTTAGTCCATAAGTTCTGTACAGAGCCAGTTACATGCGTATATGGTTCTGTGCAGGGTGAAATGGTTCTTTAGCTAGATGGAGAATATTATGTGTGGATCTAGATAGCACTAAAAGGTGTTCTGCTATTATTGCAAGCTTGACATTGTGCTGTCTAGAACCATGTACAACACATTCTCCATTAGTCTAAAGAGCCATTTCACCATACAGAGAACCATTAAAGCATGCAAATGGTTCTGTGTAGAACCCAGAAGAACTCAAAAGAACCATTTGAATGAGTAAATCAGTCTTCACATTGATGGAGAATGTTATATGTGGTTCTAGATAGCACCAAAAAAACTGCTATTATTACAAGCTTGACGTTGTGCTGTGTAGAAGCAAATGCAACACATTCTTTATTAATCTGAAGAACCATTTTACCGTGCACAGAACCAATAAAGCATGCGAGAGGTTCTGTGTAGAACCCAGAACACAGTCAAAACATCCATTTGAAAGATTGAATCGTTCTTCAGATTGATGGAGAATGTTATATATGGTTCTGGATAGCACCAAAAAAAACTGCTATTATTACAAGCGTGACGTTGTGCTGTATAGAACCGTATGTTACACATTCTTTATTAATCTGAAGAACCATTTTACAGTGCATAGAACCAATACAGCATGCAAGTTGTTCTGTGTAGAACCCAGAACACGGTCAAAAGAACCCTTTGCATGTTTTAATGGTTTTTCATATTAATGGTTTTTCACCAGAAAGGGTTCTGCTATATAAGGTTGACATTATAATAACAGCAGAACCCTTTCTGGTGCTATATAGAACCATAAACATTTGAAGAACCATTTGAATGCCTAAACGTTTCTGTGCTTAGTGAAATGGTTCTAGATAGAGAATGTGTTGCATATGGTTCCATATAGCAGCAAAAAGGGTTCTGCTGTTATTATAATATCAACTTTGTAACAATAGCAGAACCCTTTTTGATGCTATATAGAACCATAAACACTTGAAGAACAATTGGATTGCTTAAATGGTTCTTTGCATTGTGAAATGGTTCTAGATAGAGAATATGTTGTATATGGTTCTATATAGCGCTAAAAAGGGTTCTACTATTATTATAATGTCAACCTTGTAACAGTAGCAGAACCTTTTTTGGTGCTTTATAGAACCGTGGACACAATAAGAACCCTTTGCGGGAGCTATTTAAGCACCTAAAGAACCCCTGCAGGTAAATAACAAGTATGAAATAGTTCTAGATCATTCTCTTTGCTAAAGATTTTGGGACTATAGGGATATAGAACCGTGAACACTCATAGAACCATTTCAATGCAAAGAACATGTTCTATGCATGGTGAACTGGTTCTTCATATTGTTGGAAGAACCCTATGTTATCTTTGAGTTTTGATAGCCAGTTTCTCTGACTGGTTTGAGTGGGCGGGGCCAGGGAGACATCAGTCCCCTGATTGGTCGAGGGAATTATTACAGAAGCATTACCAATCATTCATTCAATCAATCAATCAATCAATCAATCAACCTTTATTTGAGCTTGGATGTACATTGAGCGCAACCCTTATTTTCATTGTAGCCGAGCATTTACATGGACAGTGATTGATATAAATAAAATAACAAAATGTATTTCTTAAATTAAAACTAATATGCATTAAACTAAAATTTTAAAATATAAGGGTGAACATAAAAGTAGAAATAATAATAATACTAAAAAAAAAGATAAAAGTAAAGATTTAATTAGTAAGAAATTAAGATAAAAAGAGGGTAAGAGATTACAAATAATAATTAAAAAAAGGTAAAATAGTTCAAAAGAAATTTAAGAGGGAAAAACCTAGATATAATTATAGTAATAATAATAATAATAATAATAATAAAAATAAAATAATAATACAGAATTAAATAAATCAAATAAAAGAATTAAAGAAATTAAATAATAAAACAAGACAAAGAAATTTAAGAATAAGTAAGACTAAGTAAATATTAGGTTCTCCCAGTTTTTATGGAGATGAGATACATATGGTGTTATATATATTGATCAGCGAGTGGATATTCATCAGACATGCATACTGATATTTAGTTTAGCTGTGGCGATACGATACATATCGTGATACAGTGGTTATGATATGATATATTGCGATACTGTAAGCGGCGATATATATTTTTTAATATATAATTATCGGAAAACTGTATAGCATATAAAACACCACTATATGCATGTGATTGCTAAGGCAAACGTCAGCAGTGCGTCCTTATGCCGCTTGTTTACATTGGAGTTGAGGAGTTTAATGATAAAGAACACTGTCATCTAGTGGTTGGGGGTTTAAATGCAATATTTAATGAACCATCATCTGCCACATTTTATTAATTATAAACTACTTTTTAAAAATATAATGATTAATGATTTTTGGAATTGATACAGTATCATAAACATAATATCACGATACTCAGTGTTTTCAATACTTTCTCACACCCCTGGTGTTTAGTAGCCTCAGGGTTATATCAGCATCTCAGGAACGTTCCTGTAATTATAGGATGTATTTGTGAAATGCATGTTGGGAATTTGAAAACTGATGAATAAGATTCTTCTAAAATTAGGAATTGTGTCCGAGTCTGTGGGAACTACGGAATACTCCATGACCGGAATGTGTGGGATCTAAGATCCGAATGCTGAAGTACTGGTTCTCTTTTTCGCCTCCAGGAAAACAATGACGTCCTGCACGGCGTCTTCACCTTTTCCGAGCGTCCAGGTAAACGCCTCCACAGACACGTCGGACGCCCCCAGCGATGGATACGGCACGCTGCTCACATCGGAAGAGATTAAAGTTGAGAACTTGGAGGTGAAGGAAAGCTGTAGTTCCCAGCAAGCCTCTTCGGCTCCTTCCAACAACGGCACCCCCCACAGACGGAGCGCGGGCAAGGAGCGCTCCTACCACTGCTCGGAATGCGGCAAGAGCTTCGGCCAGCTGAGCAACCTCCAGACGCATCAGCGCATCCACACGGGGGAGCGGCCGTTCCGGTGCTCGGAGTGCGGGAAGGGCTTCACCACGCAGAGCCACCTCCAGGCGCACCACCGCATCCACACCGGGGAGAAACCCTACCAGTGCTCGGAATGCGGGAAGAGCTTCAACCAGCAGCGGAGCTTCAAGGTGCACCAGCGCATCCACACGGGAGAGAAGCCGTACGACTGCTCGGTGTGCGGGCGGAGCTTCCGGGAACGAGGGACCCTCATAAAGCACGAGCGCGTCCACACCGGGGAGAAGCCGTACATTTGCTCGGAATGCGGTATGGGCTTCAACCAGCAGACCACCTTCCAGGTGCACCGCCGCATCCACACGGGGGAGAAGCCCTTCGACTGCTTGGTGTGCGGGAGGAGCTTCAGGGAGCGAGGAACGCTGAGGAAGCACGAGCGCGTGCACACCGGAGAGAAGCCCTACTTCTGCACGGAGTGCGGGAAGAGCTTCAGCCTGCAGAGCAGCCTCCAGAGACACCAGCGCGTCCACACCGGAGAGAAGCCGTACTACTGCTCGTACTGCGGCAAGAGCTTCAAACAGTACAGCAACCTGCAGCTGCACCTGCACAGCCACACCGGAGAGAAGCCCTACAGCTGCCCGGAGTGCGGGAAGAGCTTCACTCTGCAGAGCAGCCTCCACAGACACCAGCGCGGCCACTCCGGAGAAGATCCCGGCGACTGAGCCACCCTGGAACACTTAACTCAGTTCTGGATGCCTTATGATGGTTGTGTAGGTACACCAGTCATCCATAACATCAACACCACCTCTCTACTCACTGTCCACTGTATCAGCTCCACTGACCATACAGGACCTCCACTCACTGTCCACTGTATCAGCTCCACTGACCATACAGGACCTCCACTCACTGACCACTGTATCAGCTCCACTGACCATACAGGACCTCCACTCACTGTCCACTGTATCAGCTCCACTGACCATACAGGACCTCCACTCACTGTCCACTGTATCAGCGTCAATGACCATACAGGACCTACACTCACTGTCCACTGTATCAGCTCCACTGACCATACAGGAGCTCCACTCACTGTCCACTGTATCAGCGTCAATGACCATACAGGACCTCCACTCACTGTCCACTGTATCAGCTCCACTGACCATACAGGACCTCCACTTACAGACTGTAGTTCATCTGATTCTCTGTATACTTTATTACTTTGTTCTTTAATGATCAGGACCCCCACAGGACCACCACAGAACAGATACTATTAGGGAGGTGGGCGGGGTCCTTTGTCCACTGATGAAGAACTAGAGGAACACAAACTGTACAGCAGCAGATGAGCTACTGTCTCTGACTTTACATCTTCAAGGTGGACCAGCAGGTAGTAGGAGTGTCTAATAGAGTGGACACTGCTGTGTCTGATCCACTCACACCAGCACAACGTCTGTCAGTGTCACTGCAGTGCTAAGATTAACCCACTTCCCTAATAGTATCTGCTCTGTGGTGGTCCTGTGGGGGTCCTGATCATTAAAGAACAAAGTAATAAAGTATACAGAGAATCAGATGAACTACAGTCTGTAAGTGGAGCTCCTGTATGGTCAGTGGAGCTGATACAGTGGACAGTGAGTGGAGGTCCTGTATGGTCAGTGGAGCTGATACAGTGGTCAGTGAGTGGAGGTCCTGTATGGTCAGTGGAGCTAATACAGTAGACAGTGAGTGGAGGTCCTGTATGGTCAGTGGAGCTGATACAGTGGACAGTGAGTGGAGGTCCTGTATGGTCAGTGGAGCTGATACAGTAGACAGTGAGTGGAGGTCCTGTATGGTCAGTGGAGCTGATACAGTGGACAGTGAGTGGAGGTCCTGTATGGTCAGTGGAGCTGATACAGTGGACAGTGAGTGGAGGTCCTGTATGGTCAGTGGATCTGATACAGTGGACAGTGAGTGGAGGTCCTGTATGGTCAGTGGAGCTGATACAGTGGACAGTGAGTGGAGGTCCTGTATGGTCAGTGGAGCTGATACAGTGGACAGTGAGTGGAGCTCCTGTATGGTCAGTGGAGCTGATACAGTGGACAGTGAGTGGAGCTCCTGTATGGTCAGTGGAGCTGATACAGTGGACAGTGAGTGGAGGTCCTGTATGGTCAGTGGAGCTGATACAGTGGACAGTGAGTGGAGCTCCTGTATGGTCAGTGGAGCTGATACAGTGGACAGTGAGTGGAGCTCCTGTGTGGTCAGTGGAGCTGATACAGTGGACAGTGAGTGGAGCTAGAAGGAGGTGGTGTTGATGTTATGGCTGATCAGTGTATATATATATATATGCTCTATATGTTACCACAGTCCACAGATGCTACACTACAGCTTTGTTTCTGACCGCTCGCTCCGGTATGTTCGGAATGTGTTCACATTATCAGGCTGAAGTGACTCAAATCAGATTTTTTGCCTTAATGTGAATCAGAACTGGTTTTTCAGCCACTGACCGACTGTGTTGGGGCAGTTTTGGGGTGTACTGGGAGGGAGGGCTGCGTCTCAGACCGCCTCCTGAAGTGGTTTGATCAGATTTCTGTTTTTAATGGGTGTGTCTATGTGACTCGGCTTATCCAGATATAAACCTGATACCCAGGACGCTTGCAGTGACCCCAGTAAGTTCCCAGGTTAGTCCTGTCACAGTTATTACACAGTCTCCCCGTCACAGTTTGAGCTGGTCAGTCCTCTAGAGGGCAGCAGTGAGCAGTGTTTGTTTATTTGAGCTGGAGTATATTGGAGCTGGATGTACTCCTGGCTCCTGTGCAGGTAAATTGTTGTGGTAACCAGGACTTTGACTCCGGCATGCGTTCACACTTCATCCCTTTAATAAGTACTCTTTAATTTTTGCTGTGTACATACTTAGTTTATCTGGAATTCAACAACAACACGTTCAGCATCCCAAAAAATCTACATCCTGTTCATTTGAACACAGCCTTCGATGAAAAAAGCTAGAATTGAACTTTAAGCTGAAGTTTAAATTAAACTTTCTATAACCGCGGGCGGTTGAAGAGTTTTCTACTGCAGCTCTATTGAAACCTCTCCCGGGTGCTGCTGTCCGGTCGCTCGTCAGCAGTGCCCGCGGGTTGAAACGTCAGTGTTGGGCGTGTGTGGTTGGGTTTAGTCTGAGTGACGTTGGTTACTCGTCGAGTTCGGCCTTTCCAGCATGTGCAGACTTCTAAGCAGATTCCCGAAGCTGCCAACTATCCCACATCGGCCAGGAGTCTCCCGCAACTCAGTCCAGTCTCCCGCAACTCAGTCCCATTCACTGCAATTCATTCCCGTCTCCCGCAATTCAGTCCCATATCCCACAATTCTCCCGCAATTCAGTCCCATATCCCACAATTCAGTCCTGTCTCCCGCAATACAGTCAAATATCCCACAATTCAGTCCCATATCCCACAATTCTCCCGCAATTCAGTCCCATATCCCGCAATTCAGTCCCATATCCCACAATTCTCCCGCAATTCAGTCCCATATCCCACAATTCTCCCGCAATTCAGTCCCATATCCCGCAATTCAGTCCCATATCCCACAATTCTCCCGCAATTCAGTCCCATATCCCACAACTCAGTCCTGTCTCCCGCAACTCAGTCCCATTCACTGCAATTCATTCCCGTCTCCCGCAATTCAGTCCCATATCCCACAATTCTCCCGCAATTCAGTCCCATATCCCACAATTCAGCCCTGTCTCTCGCAATTCAGTCCCATATCCCACAATTCAGCCCTGTCTCTCGCAATTCAGTCCCATATCCCACAATTCTCCTACAATTCAGTCCCATATCCCACAATTCTCCTACAATTCAGTCCCATATCCCACAATTCTCCCGCAATACAGTCAAATATCCCACAATTCTCCTACAATTCAGTCCCATATCCCACAATTCTCCTACAATTCAGTCCCATATCCCACAATTCTCCCGCAATTCAGTCCCATATCCCACAATTCTCCTACAATTCAGTCCCATATCCCACAATTCTCCCGCAATACAGTCAAATATCCCACAATTCTCCTACAATTCAGTCCCATATCCCACAATTCTCCTACAATTCAGTCCCATATCCCACAATTCTCCCGCAATTCAGTCCCATATCCCACAATTCAGCCCTGTCTCCCGCGATTCAGTCCCATATCCCTCAATCCAGTCCCATCCTCTGCAGCTCAGTCCCATCTCCCGCGATTCAGTCCTATCTACTACAATTCAGTCCCATCTCTCATAATTCAGTCCCTTGTCCCGCAGTTCAGTCCCGTCTCCTGCAGTTTAGTTCCGTCTCCTGCAGTTTAGATCCGTCTCCCACGATTCATTCTGATCCTCCGCAATCCAGTCCCATCTCCCGCAACTCAGTCCTGTCTCCCGCAATTCAGTCCTGTCTCCCGCAATACAGTCAAATATACCACAATTCAGTCCTGTCTCCTGCAACTCAGTCCCATCTCCCGCGATTCAGTCCTATCTACTACAATTCAGTCCCATCTCTCATAATTCAGTCCCTTGTCCCGCAGTTCAGTCCCGTCTCCTGCAGTTTAGTTCCGTCTCCTGCACTTTAGTTCCGTCTCCCGCGATTCAGTCTGATCCTCCGCAATCCAGTCCCATCTCCCGGAATCCAGTCCTATCTACTACAATCCAGTCCCATCTCCCGCAACTCAGTCCCGTCTCTCAAAACCTTATTCCAGCACATTAAGCTCTTTGCTAATTCCAAGTATCCCAACCTACAGCGAGCGAGCAGGTTGCTGATTGGATGATAGCAGGTGGTGTGTATAGTTGATTGGTTGTGAACAGAGAAAGGCTCCGCCCTCTGTACATCACTGAACTGAAGACTTGTGCTGCGTGTTTGAGTCTGTGGCTGACTCTGTTGTTGGGGGTCTGTCGGCTGTCAGGAGCTGGAATGCTGCAGCTTCACTACATATTCAAACACTGAGACTCGGAATTCTGAATTTCTGATTTCCGACTAGGAAGTTTATAAAGGAAGGTTGCCTGAAGTTGGAGTTCCAGTTGGGAAACTGGAGCGTGCTGCGTATATGAAGTTCTGCTAAACGCTGCTGTTCTTCTAGAACATGGTGTGAAGGTTCTCTGTGGAAGATGTTTGTAACTGTGAGTGATTTAGACTGAACAGGTAGAACTCCAAACCTCCTCCAGATCAGTCGGCAGCTCTGAATTCCAGATAATTCAACTTCACCAACACAGATTTAAATAATATAGAACAAGAGAACCTGTACTGTGTCCAGATATTAGCTTTGGAGCTAAACTAGCACTTGTTCCCCCACCAGCACCAACACTAGCTAACATAGAATGCTAGCTTCAGCTAAGCTAACAGGCTAACAGCCTTATAAGTTATGTTATTAATAGCCTTGCGGTTTAGACAGTGATGTTGAACGTTGTAGTTTGAAGGGTTGAGATGAAGATACGAGTCAGTAAAGGTGAGTAACTGGAGTTCAGGTGAGCTGTTAGCCTGCTAGCATGTAGCATTTCGCTAGCACTCAGCTGTAGTTGTTCGATCGAACCTGTGAGTGATTTGTTGACAGTCTTGGTTTTCTGGTTATTAACGTTTATTAATCGAAGCTCATGTTTTCGTTTCTCCGCCACATCCCTCGCTATTTTCTTCACGAGGAACGTCACCGGAAACGCCGGCGCCGGACTGAGTAACACACCGGACTGTGATAAGTTCTGAAGTATAAGCTCTTCTGTTTAATTGTTTGCTGCTCCAGTGTTTTGTTTGTAAATAGCTTTGTTAATAATTTATATTATTTGATTCTAATGTACAGCAGGGATAAATAAACTGGTCCCTTCGTTAAAGTAAATTTGTCCTGTCAGTTTTCTTCCTTCTGTTTTAAAGCTAATGTGCGTATCATATTAAAGGAAAAAATAACATACTTCACTTTTAATGCACGTCAATGGAACCAGACGTCCTTCCAAGAATCCAACCCCGATCATCTTGTTGTGAGGAGACAGTGGGACCACTACACCAACATACTAACCACTACACCACCCTACTAACCACTACACCACCGTACTAACCACTACACCACCATACTAACCACTACACCACCATACTAACCACTACACCACCGTACTAACCACTACACCACCATACTGACCACTACACCACCATACTAACCACTACACCACCATACTAACCACTACACCACCATACTAACCACTACACCACCATACTAACCACTACACCACCATACTGACCACTACACCACCATACTAACCACTACACCACCGTACTAACCACTACACCACCATACTAACCACTACACCACCGTACTAACCACTACACCACCATACTAACCACTACACCACCATACTAACCACTACACCACCGTACTAACCACTACACCACCATACTGACCACTACACCACCATACTAACCACTACACCACCGTACTAACCACTACACCACCATACTAACCACTACACCACCGTACTAACCACTACACCACCATACTAACCACTACACCACCGTACTAACCACTACACCACCATACTAACCACTACACCACTATACTAACCACTACACCACCATACTAACCACTACACCACCGTACTAACCACTACACCACCGTACTAACCACTACACCACCGTACTAACCACTCCACCGCCATACTAACCACTACACCACCATACTAACCACTACACCACCGTACTAACCACTACACCACCATACTAACCACTACACCACCATACTAACCACTACACCACCGTACTGACCACTACACCACCATACTGACCACTACACCACCGTACTAACCACTACACCACCGTACTAACCACTACACCACCGTACTAACCACTCCACCGCCATACTAACCACTACACCACCATACTAACCACTACACCACCATACTAACCACTACACCACCGTACTAACCACTCCACCGCCATACTAACCACTACACCACCATACTAACCACTACACCACCATACTAACCACTACACCACCATACTAACCACTACACCACCATACTAACCACTACACCACCGTACTGACCACTACACCACCATACTAACCACTACACCACCGTACTAACCACTACACCACCTTACTAACCACTACACCACCATACTAACCACTACACCACCGTACTAACCACTACACCACCATACTAACCACTACACCACCGTACTGACCACTACACCACCATACTAACCACTACACCACCATACTAACCACTACACCACCGTACTGACCACTACACCACCATACTAACCACTACACCACCATACTAACCACTACACCACCGTACTGACCACTACACCACCATACTAACCACTACACCACCGCCCACCCAAAAACCATAGGCATGAATATGGAGTTGCTCCACTTATAACTGTTTCCACTCTTCTGGGAAGACTTTCCACAAGATTTCGGAATGTGTTTGTGGGAATTTGTGCCCATTACATCAACGGAGCAGTGATGAGGTCGGACACTGATGTTGGATGAGACTCACGTCTGCGTGTCAGTTCATCCCAGAGGCGTTCAGTGGGGTTGAGGTCAGGACTCTGGAGTTCCTCCACACCAAACTCCTCCATGTGTTTATGGATCTGGCTTTGTGTTCAGGAACACAGTCCGGCTGGAACAGTGTATAACGTCTAACATCACCTTCACTGGAACTGAGGGTCCGAGCCCAAACCCTGAAGCCCCCCACATGGTAGGTTGCAGCTTAGTCATCATTCCTGTCAGTCTGAAAATAGACCTAAAGTCTGATCGTGGCCTTTTATGGTCAGCAGTTGATTATTTTCTCTGGACGCTGCGGTTCAGACAGCACTAATCAGACTCAGAGCTCAGAGCTGGGTATGTGGTGGTGAGCAGCTGTTCGGAGCTTCTCTGCTGAACACTGTGATCATCAGTGGTGATGTTTACTGTCTGACGTACTGAAGAGTCTAATAACAGTTTCTGAGTCTCTTCTGGTCCTCAGGTGGCTCTCTGGTGGCGCAATGGTGGCCCTCTGCAGGTCCTCTAATAATCCTCTGGTGGTCTTCTAGTGGTCCTCTGGTGGCCTTTTGGAGGTCCTGTTGTGGTCTTTTGGTGGTCCTCTGGTGGCCCTCTGCAGGTCCTATAATTGTTCTCTGGTGGTCTTCTAGTGGTTTTCTGGTGGTTTACTGGTGATCTTTTGGTGGTCCTCTGGTGGTCTTCAGGTGGACCTCTGATGGTCATCTGGTGGCCCTATCATGGTCTTCTAGCGGTCTTCGGGTGGTCCTCTGGAGGTCCTCTAGTGGTCTTTCGGTGGTTTTCTGGTGGTCTTCTTGTAGTCTTCTGGTGGCCCTCTGAAGGTCCTTTAGTGATTCTATGGTGGTACTCTGTTGGCCTTCTGGTGGTCCTTTTGTGGTACTCTGATGGCCCTCTGAAGGTCCTCTTGTGGCCTTCTGGTGGTACTCTGGTGGTCCTCGGGCATATCCTGAGGGGGAAACAATAGATTGCTTAATATTAAATAAAGAAATGTAGATGTTGAAATGCTGAGCAGTCCAGCAGTAACGGTGCTCAAAGAAGCCTCGTCTGTTTTTTTGCCTCAAATAACTAAACAGTGTGCAAAGCCAATACTATGGTATTCCAACTGGTTGCTAAGGTGCTGCTAAGCCAATACTGTGGTATCCCAACTGGTTTCTATGGTGCTACAAGGCCAATACTATGGTATCCCAGGAGGATGATAAGGTGTGTCCCTGCAGTCGGTTCCAAGTGCACTATTCCTGGTTGGACGCTGTGACTGTGATGGTGAGTTTTGTAGTTCTAGCTTAAAAAACTGATCTGTGAAGACAGTAAAGTAAAAAAAGTGTAGAAGAATAAAACGAAGCACAGTAAGTTGACTAATGACATAAGTTTTAAGATATTATTATTATTATTATTATTATTATTATAGTAAAATGATCATTATTTTATCTCATTTATAAAATGAACCATACATTTTTAATTACATTAAAACATCTTACATACAGTCAGTATAATAATAAAATATAAATTTGGATATATATCTTGATATACAGTTAAAGCTAAAACTCTAACTCTAGACTAAACATCTCCTGATTTTTTCCTAGTTTTCATGTTTTAACACAACAGAACCCTGCAGCAGATTGTGAGGACGGCTGAGATCATCGTTTGAGTGTCTTCACCCACCATCATCTCCACCTCCTGTGCTTTGCCCCTAATACTGACTGCTATACCGGCATTACCAGTATATGACCACTAGGTGTCAGGCTGTTTTTTAGAATGGTAGTCCAGGTTAGATATTTTCACTGATTCATGAACAACATTGAGTCTCTTTTGAGAAGCTGTAGCACATTTTATCTGTTCAAACACCATCACCTGAACTACAGATTCATATTTTTATTTATATTTATTTATATCACCTTCATCCTGTATGTACCAACTCACAGACAAACAGCACAAGATCAAGCTCCAAGAAGCATTTCACTCAGTATCCAAAGTTTCTCCACAATTCAGACGCAAGCAGAGAGGTTTAGTGTGAAATGGTTTAGATGGTGTTTACAGTGATGGTGATGGTGTTTACAGTGGTGGTGATGGTGTTTACAGTGGTGGTGATGGTGTTTACAGTGGTGGTGATGGTGTTTACTGTGGTGGTGGTGTTTACAGTGGTGGTGGTGGTGTTTACAGTGGTGGTGATGGTGTTTACAGAGCTGGTGATGGTGTTTACAGTGGTGGTGATGATGTTTACGGTGGTGGTGGTGTTTACAGAGCTGGTGATGGTGTTTACAGTGGTGGTGGTGACGATCTTTACAGTGGTGGTAATGGTGTTTACAGAGCTGGTGATGGTGTTTACAGTGGTGGTGATGGTGTTTACAGTGGTGGTGATGGTGTTTACAGAGCTGGTGATGGTGTTTACAGTGGTGGTGATGGTGTTTACAGTGGTGGTGATGGTGTTTACTGTGGTGGTGGTGTTTACAGTGGTGGTGGTGGTGTTTACAGTGGTGGTGATGGTGTTTACAGAGCTGGTGATGGTGTTTACAGTGGTGGTGGTGGTGTTTACAGAGCTGGTGATGGTGTTTACAGTGGTGGTGGTGACAATGTTTACAGTGGTGGTAATGGTGTTTACAGAGCTGGTGATGGCGTTTACAGTGGTGGTGATGGTGTTTACAGTGGTGGTGATGGTGTTTACAGAGCTGGTGATGGTGTTTACAGTGGTGGTGGTGATGATGTTTACAGTGGTGGTGATGGTGTTTACAGTGGTGGTGATGGTGTTTACAGTGGTGGTGATGGTGTTTACAGAGCTGGTGATGGTGTTTACAGTGGTGGTGATGGTGTTTACAGTGGTGGTAATGGTGTTTACAGAGCTGGTGATGGTGTTTACTGTGGTGGTGATGGTGTTTACAGTGGTGGTGATGGTGTTTACAGAGCTGGTGATGGTGTTTACAGTGGTGGTGGTGACGATGTTTACAGTGGTGGTGATGGTGTTTACAGTGGTGGTGATGGTGTTTACAGAGCTGGTGATGGTGTTTACAGTGGTGGTGATGGTGTTTACAGTGGTGGTGATGGTGTTTACAGTGGTGGTGTTGATGATGTTTACAGTGGTGGTGATGGTGTTTACAGAGCTGGTGATGGTGTTTACAGTGGTGGTGTTGATGATGTTTACAGTGGTGGTGATGGTGTTTACAGTGGTGGTGATGGTGTTTACAGAGCTGGTGGTGGTG
Organism: Megaleporinus macrocephalus; assembly: GCA_021613375.1. Lineage (NCBI taxonomy): Eukaryota > Metazoa > Chordata > Actinopteri > Characiformes > Anostomidae > Megaleporinus > Megaleporinus macrocephalus. The sequence goes on from CM038711.1 coordinate 46,871,107, forward strand.
TTTACAGTGGTGGTGATGGTGTTTACAGTGGTGGTGATGGTGTTTACAGTGGTGGTGTTGATGATGTTTACAGTGGTGGTGATGGTGTTTACAGTGGTGGTGATGGTGTTTACAGTGGTGGTGTTGATGATGTTTACAGTGGTGGTGATGGTGTTTACAGTGGTGGTGATGGTGTTTACAGAGCTGGTGGTGGTGTTTACAGTGGTGGTGATGGTGTTTACAGTGGTGGTGATGGTAACCAGGGGTCTCCATGTCTACAACATTAATCTACACACTGTATTTACTATGAAACCCACCAGTGAAGCTACACATGTCTTCTGAGTTGATCTGGATGTTGGTGGTAAAATGTGGAGGATCTGAAAATACTAGGTTTTCTTTGGGGACTATTTGAACCTCACAGCGTCCTGCATGTATCCCTCCACCATGAATGGAGTTTAAGACTGAGATCTTCTCTAAACTATCATAAACAGTGTCTCAGAATCAGACAGTGTATTTATAACATCTACTGTAAGAACTTTCTGTGAGGAGCTTTTAGAGGTGGACGTCTGGTTCCATTCACCACCACTGTGAATGGTTCTGACTGTATCTAGAACATAGAGGTTTAGAGAGAGTTTTTTGAACTGTTTAGTTTTGCTGATGTGTTTTAAATTTGGTGGAATTGCTCTCAGGAGGAGAATTCCAGATCTCCTCACCAACGTAACTGAAACTGTTTGTGTCTCGTCGGAGTGACAGGTCTGAGCTCCAGAACATTCCTGACCTCCCTGTGAGCTGTCAGTGGTGGAGGAAGTGAGAAGAGGCCCACCGTTTATCCAGCCTGGACATGAGAATGAAAGTGGGGGGTCAAAGAGCAACAGCAGAGTGGACACATGGCATGTGGTCAGGGGGCCAAAGTTTAACACAGTAACGTGAAACTGTGTCAATAGATTCTATAGATTAATCTATAGTTTATTGATTATTAGTATTAGAGATTACTGAGCATGTGCACATGGTTTGAAGTTTCAGGCTTACCTTTAATGTTAACTCGTAGTCCAAAGTAAAACACATACCTTCAATTTTTACTCATTTTTATTTTTCTGTATCATATGAACACGACAGCTGCCGTTTACAATGTATACAAAATTCATGACCAATGGACCAATAGAAATGCTCCAAAACCACATGTAAAACATTCCGGTTCCATTGACTTTCATTAAAAGTGAAGAAGGTTTTTGTTCTCTCCTGTAAAGTTACTATTTTAGAGATATTTGTACCTCTGGTAGCCCTCTGGTTGTCTTCTAGTGGTGTTCTGGTGGTCCTCTGGAGGTCCTGTAGTGGTCTTTTTGTGGTCCTCTGGTGGTTTCTCTTGTTGGTTTCCTCTCGTTTTTCATTGGACAGCAAAAATAAGCTACATTAGCTTCATAGCATCAGTACTACAACCAAGGAGCCAAACTTCAGACTCCAGTCGTGTGCTGACTGATCTTCTGCTCCGGGGCTTTTAGTCCTGAACTGTTTCTTTAAGAAACACAGGCCGTGTAGGCGAGAGTGTGATTTCTGAGTGAGTGCTGTTCTTCCAGAGTTTAGATTCAACCAAGAGGAAGCGAGAGCGCCTGCTCAAACACAGACCAGAGCAAAGGTTCCTTTATTGCCTGATTTTGTTTAGTATTGTTTTAAGAATTTTTGTTCCACCATTCTAAGAAAAAGGATATCTCAAATAAACAAACAGAAGAAAATATAAATATATAAATATAATATAAATAAATATCTACTAACTAAAGCCCGTACTTAACTCAATAATATAATAACTACAATCGCTATACAGCTCTATGCGGGTACCCCAGCAAACATAAGTTTTTATGTAAACAAACAGTTTTCTGTAAATGTTATTGTGTACTTTATATTATATAAACTTCATAAATACACCCAACAATAATAAATATTGCATATAGTCGCTGCCCAAAATAGCAACTTTACAGGAGAGACCAAAAACTGTCTTTATCTTTAATGTAAGTGAAGAGAACCAGATTTTTTTCCAAGCTATTTTGGAGCATTTCTATTGGTCCTATCATTAAATTTTTTTATACAATGTAAACGGCAATTGTCGGGTTCAAATGAAGCATAAAAATAAAAATCAGAATAGAGATTTGGATGATTTTGGATGGATGTTTTTCTTTGGACATTGAATATATATAACAATTTGTACAGTTTCAGTTATAATATCAGAACTTAATAATCTGCAGTGAATCTGCAGCTGAGACCAAAACCAGCCAATGAACTCGCAGAAAATGTGATGTAACTAAAACAAACAAAATATGCTGATATCTAAAATAAATAAGAATAAAAATAATATATATATATATATATATATATATATATATATATATATATATATATATATATATATATATATATATATATATGCTGAGTAATCTAAAAGACTAAGAGTATATATACACTGAGAAATCTAAAAGAATGCCTGCCTACACTTCCACTTCAAACATCACCAGTCACAGCCACTGTAAACACCATCACCACCACTGTAAACACCATCACCACTACTGTAAACACCATCACCACCACTACTGTAAACACCATCACCACCACTGTAAACACCATCACCACCACCACTGTAAACACCATCAACACCACTGTAAACACCATCACCACCACTGTAAACACCATCACTACTGTAAACACCACCACCACCACTGTACACACCATCACCACCACTGTAAACACCATCACCACCACTGTAAACACCACCACCACCACTGTACACACCATTACTACTGTAAACACCATCACCACCACTATAAACACCATCATCACCACTATAAACACCATCACCACCACTGTAAACATCATCACCACCACTGTAAACATCATCACCACCACTGTAAACACCATCACCACCACTGTAAACAACACCATCACCACCACTGTAAACATCATCACCACCACCACCACTGTAAACACCATCACCACCGCCACTGTAAACATCATCACCACCACTGTAAACACCATCACCACCACTGTAAACACCACCACCACCACCACCACGGTACACACCATCACTACTGTAAACACCATCACCACCACTATAAACACCATCATCACCACTGTAAACACCATCACCACCATATTTGATCTAGAATGCAGAAATTTAGAAACACTGATTTCCCTTCAATGGGTGAATGTTTGCACGTATTACATTTACTATATATATAATTATTGTATAATGTAAACTGCGTGTTTGGTGAAATGCCTGAATTCCATCGCCCTGTGTATGTGTATATAATAATAATAATAATAATAATTTGAAGTGAATTAAATCTGAATTATGTAACGTGTTCTCTGTAATGAAGGACAGGAGCTGCAGGTCAGAGAGAGCGTGGTGATGTAGTAGAGCTGTGTTTGAGGAGCTCTCCTCTCCAGACAGAGGTGTAATATCCTGTTAAACTGTGTTATCCGTCGTCCAGCTGTGATAAATGTCTGTATAACCACACAAGCTCAACCAATCAGTGAGATATTAGAAACAACAGAACCGGCGCTGATTGACTGGGGAGTTTCTCCGAGTCCCTCTGCCATAAATTATTCACACCCAACAGGATGCAAAGGATAACAGACACGAGCAATTACGCCACATAAATGACAACAATAATCCGTTTACATTAGAGCTCAGGACTGTACGGAGACGTTCCCCCACTTCCTCTCGCCTCCTTAACATACAGGAAACCAAACAGCCGTGGAGGGAAATCATATCCTACATCAATATTATAATTCATTCACAGACGTATGTTCATTGAGTTTCTTTTTGTGACGTCACAAAACCAAGGACTGGTTTTGCAGCTTAATATACATACAGGCCAGCGGCTAAGCTGATCTTAGCTTTATTTCCGTCAGAGTAGCCACTTGCTTTTAATATTAAAATGATTTGATCAATATCTGGAGGCTGAAGCTGATTGGATGATGGTCTGTGCTGACTTATCCAAAAAGGGTCTAATATGACTGATTAATGTAAACAGGGTCTAATATGATTGGTAAATATAAACAGGGTCTAATATGATTGGTAAATGTAAACAAGGTCTAATATGATTGGTTAACGTAAACAGGATCTAATATGATTGATGAATGTAAACAGGGTGTAATATGATTGGTGAACATAAACATGGTCTAATATGATTGATGAATGTAAACAGGGTCTAATATGATTGGTAAACATAAACAGGGTCTAATATGATTGATGGATGTAAGCAAGGTCTAATATGACTGGTAAATATAAACAGGGTCTAATGTGATTGATGAATGTAAACAGGGTCTAATATGATTGATGGATGTAAACAGGGTCTAATATGACTGGTAAATATAAACAGGGTCTAATATGATTGGTAAATATAAATAGGGTCTAATATGATTGATGAATATAAATAGGGTCTAATATGATTGATGAATGTAAACAGGGTGTAATATGATTGGTAAATGTAAACAGGGTCTAATATGATTGGTAAATGTAAACAGGGTCTAATATGATTGGTAAATGTAAACAGGGTCTAATATGATTGGTTAACATAAACATGGTCTAATATGATTGTTGAATGTAAACATGGTCTAATATGATTGTTGAATGTAAACAGGGTGTAATATGATTGGTAAACATAAACATGGTCTAATATGATTGATGAATGTAAACAAGGTCTAATATGACTGGTAAATATAAACAGGGTCTAATATGATTGATGAATGTAAACAGGTCTAATATGACTGGTAAATATAAACAGGGTCTAATATGATTGATGAATGTAAACAGGTCTAATATGACTGGTAAATATAAACAGGGTCTAATATGATTGATGAATATAAATAGGGTCTAATATGATTGATGAATGTAAACAGGGTGTAATATGATTGGTAAATGTAAACAGGGTCTAATATGATTGGTAAATGTAAACAGGGTCTAATATGATTGGTTAACATAAACATGGTCTAATATGATTGTTGAATGTAAACATGGTCTAATATGATTGTTGAATGTAAACAGGGTGTAATATGATTGGTAAACATAAACATGGTCTAATATGATTGATGAATGTAAACAAGGTCTAATATGACTGGTAAATATAAACAGGGTCTAATATGATTGATGAATGTAAACAGGTCTAATATGACTGGTAAATATAAACAGGGTCTAATATGATTGATGAATGTAAACAGGTCTAATATGATTGATGAATGTAAACAGGGTCTAATATGATTGGTAAATATAAACAGGGTCTAATATGATTGATGAATGTAAACAGGTCTAATATGATTGATGAATGTAAACAAGGTCTAATATGACTGGTAAATATAAACAGGGTCTAATATGATTGATGAATGTAAACAGGTCTAATATGATTGATGAATGTAAACAGGTCTAATATGATTGATGAATGTAAACAGGGTCTAATATGATTGGTAAACATAAACAGGGTCTAATATGACTGGTAAATATAAACAGGGTCTAATATGATTGGTAAATATAAACAGGGTCTAATATGATTGATGAATGTAAACAGGTCTAATATGATTGGTTAATGTAAACAGGATCTAAAATGATTGGTAAACATAAACAGGGTCTAATATGATTGGTAAATGTAAACAGGGTGTAATATGATTGGTAAATGTAAACAGGGTCTAATATGATTGGTAAATGTAAACAGGGTGTAATATGATTGGTTAATGTAAACAGGATCTAAAATGATTGGTAAACATAAACAGGGTGTAATATGATTGGTAAATGTAAACAGGGTCTAATATGATTGGTAAATATAAACAGGGTCTAATGTGATTGGTTAACGTGAACAGGACCTAATATGATTGATGAATGTAAACAGGGTGTAATATGATTGGTTAACATAAACATGGTCTAATATGATTGATGAATGTAAACAGGGTCTAATATGATTGGTAAATATAAACAGGGTCTAATGTGATTGGTTAACGTGAACAGGACCTAATATGATTGATGAATGTAAACAGGGTGTAATATGATTGGTTAACATAAACATGGTCTAATATGATTGATGAATGTAAACAGGGTCTAATATGATTGGTACATGTGTATAGTGTCTATTATTGTTATGTATAAACAAAGACATATGCATGAAAAATGTAAACAAGGTTTAATATTGCTGATAAAAATAAACAGGTTGGTGTTTGATAAATCCTGCCCATTTGTTGTGTTTTCCAGCTCCAGCCCCCCAATAAAAGCTTTGATGAGTTACCTAATTAGTGAAATGTGATGATAAAACTTTAAAACTGTGCTCTTTATGAGTTAAAGATGAGATTTAATGTGGACTCAGTATAACCGCTGCTACCTCCACCTGCCCGCTGGAGGCCATTTTGCTCGGCAGGCCACGTACGCTAGTTGTCCGGCGGCGCGCTGACGTCAGCGCCACGCAGCGCCGCCGCGTCATCACGCACGGACTTTTCGGGAGAGCAGGAAACCGGAGGAGCCGCGGGAGCGGAGCGACTTCTAAAGGCCGAAAAAAGCGGAGATTTCGGCGTCATTCGCGGGACTTACCGGCCCAAACTCGAGGCGGCGCCGCGCCGGAGGAGGAAAAGTGGCGTTTCGGGGCTCCGGCCGGAGGTTTTGTCTTGTTTTTTGTCGCTTTTTTCTTCGCTCCGCTCCCTCTCTCCTCTGGCTCGGCTCTGCTTTTCTCCTCGAAATCTGAGGAGGAGGAGGAGGAGGAGGAGGAGGAGGAGGAGGAGGATGGCGGCTCCGCTCAGCACCAGCTAAACAACCAAACTAAAGGGTTTAGACGCGCTTTCTGTGGGATTTTACTGCCTCGCGCGCCAGTTTGGAGACCCCTCAGTGGAGCAGATGCACTTTTTGCCCCCTGTTTGTCTGACCTGACTGCCTCAACTGCCCCCCAGACTCAGCCAGTCCAGGATTTTCTGATGAAATGGTTTTATTCCTCCACAGAAGTGGGCCTGATGAAGCTTTTAGAGTGTAGATAGCAGTGCCTGCTGGAGTGTTCCAGTGTGTGTGGAATCCTGTGTATCCCTGTTGGAGTAAATGAAGGAAAACTTTGGCTTTTATAGAGTAAACATGTCTCACAGTGACTGAGCTCCAGTGTTTGCTTGCTTGCTTGTTTGTTTGTTTGTTGTTTTAAACCCCTGTGGATCTACGTATGAGGTGAACTTGCTCTGAGTCCAGTCTGGATGGGTTCAGTGGTTTGGATGGCTGGGAGAAGAAGCTTCGACTGAAAGGCCGTGTCACGGAAAAGCGCTCCTGCTCTGGATATTAGATTGGATTTAATCTTACAGGCAACACACACGTCAAATCTGCAAAGGTAAACATTGGGGCAGGCCGGACGGACCCTGGGGGTGACTTTTGGGGGTCTTGACGGCTTATTTATTGCGTTTTTTACATTTTTTTTGTTTGTTTATCTTCTTAAAAACCAACAAACAGAGAAACTATGTCCATGAGCTCAACCTCACTTTATTGTTTTCTCTTTAAACTGTCTGGTGGGTCACGTTTCTCGTGCGATTGTCACCTTTAAGTGAGCTCCTTGCACGTTGGTGTCGTTTTAATGGTGAAAATTCATCCCAGTTCCGTGTGCCAGTCATGCTGGAGTAACATACTGGAAAGGTGAGCGTGACTTGATGCTGATTGGCTGGTTTGGTGCTCTGAAGTCATGTGACGCCCAGGTATCCCGCAGGTACCATCTGTCAATCCGTCCCGCTTGAGCTGGAGATAGAAGCCCCCCTCCCCCACCCTCAGCATCACTATTGTAAAGCTCCCTGCGTTTGACCTCCTTATGGGTGCGTAGCTGCCATTCGTCGAGGCAAAATTAGGTTAACGTGTGTGTCGTCGTCGCCCCCCCCCCCCATCCACACCCCCCCCTCCGGCCGGTGATACTGTATCTGCGTTAGATGTGCAGGGTTTGATGGTGGGGGGTGGCGGTGTGGGCACGTGGTCCCCCATTCAACACAGGCTTCACCCACTTTTAATAGAAATGCTATACAGGCTGCTTAAAGGGCAAGTCCAGCTATGTTTCAGAATTCCAGTGAACCTACACGTGTCTTCTAAGCTTATATCAATGTTGGTTGGGGACTATTTTAACCTCACAGCGTCCTGCATTTATCCCTCCACCATGAATGGAATCATAAGAATTATCTCAGTCAAGCAGTGTGTTTATAACCGTAGAGAGGGAGCTGTCAGAGCTGGACGTCTGGTTCCATTCACCACCATTGACTCCTAAGTTGCTTCAGAGTAGAGCGTCCCTGTTTAATCGTGCTGAAATTTTGAGGAATTTGGTGGGGCTCCCCTTCAGGAGTGCACATGCCTGTCAGTTTGTACACGTCGGTCGTCATTAGGCTGTGATTTACAGGGAAAGCTGCAGAGAGGACGAGTTTCGTCGCTGAAGAGCTCCTGGACTCCGGCCGCTGAGCGCAGCGGTTTCTTAAAGGAAGTGGTTTCGGCGCGAGGTCGGAGATAAGTGTTCTGTCTCCGTCACCAGCCTGATTGGTTGACCTCAGTGCTTCCTCGAGTCTTTAAATCCGTGCAAAATCCACCTCACATGATCTCAGGCTTTGTTTATAGTTTCTACAGGACAGTGGCGCGCGGTAACCCCCCCCCCCGCCCCCCTTCCAACAAAACTCAAAGTACAGTCAGCAGCCAGGATATGCTCGCTCCCTCAGTCTGCTTCAGACAAGCTACACCAGTTAGCATCATGCTAACTGCATCGCAGGCTTTTGTGTAGGTGTAAGCTTGTTAGCTATTTTAGTCTTGTAGCTGTAGTGCTAAAACTAAATAAGCAGACTAAAGACAACAAGTGTGCATTAGCTGGTCAACATTTGATGGGGGGGCGCTGTAAATTTATATAGCAGACTATTCCATTAAAGGTGCTTTCCAAACTAGTCTCATAATAGCGGAAGGCCAAACTAGTCTAGTCTGTTAAAGATGTTAGATTTAGTGGCAAACTAGCCCTTTAATGATACATTCCATTTTATTCCAAACTAGCCCTTTAATGGTACGTTCCATTTTATTCCAAACTAGCCCTTTAATGGTAAGTTCAATGTTATTCCAAACTAGCCCTTTAATGGTACGTTCCATTTCATGCCAAACTAGCCCTTTAATGGTACGTTCAATGTTATTCCAAACTAGCCCTTTAATGGTACGTTCCATTTCATGCCAAACTAGCCCTTTAATGGTACGTTCCATTTCATGCCAAACTAGCCCTTTAATGGTACGTTCCATTTCATGCCAAACTAGCCCTTTAATGGTACGTTCCATTTTATTCCAAACTAGCCCTTTAATGGTACGTTCCATTTTATTCCAAACTAGCCCTTTAATGGTACGTTCCATTTCATGCCAAACTAGCCCTTTAATGGTACGTTCCATTTCATGCCAAACTAGCCCTTTAATGGTACGTTCCATTTCATGCCAAACTAGCCCTTTAATGGTACGTTCCATTTTATTCCAAACTAGCCCTTTAATGGTACGTTCCATTTCATGCCAAACTAGCCCTTTAATGGTACGTTCCATTTTATTCCAAACTAGCCCTTTAATGGTACGTTCTGTTTTATGCTGAACTGGTCTTTAGTGGTCTGTATTGTTTTTGTGATGTCGTGAAAATTAGTATATTTACAAATATCTGCCTATACAGCCTACAGTTGTTTAGCCCCGCCCACTTACTAAATTGCTAAATTGATGTTTTTGCTTTTTGAGTGGGGCTGCCAATCAGAGCAGAGCCTATTTACATATTTCAGTCTTAAAGGCACAGCAGCTAAAACAGCTTCCAGAACCCGAGCCCGTTTAGGATCCGAGCCCGTTTAGGATCCGAGCACGTATAGGATCCGAGCCCGTTTAGAATCCGAGCCCGTTTAGACCCGAGCCCGTTTAGAATCCGAGCCCATTTAGAATCCAAGCCTGTTTTGAACCCTAACCTGTTTAGACTTGAGCCCATTTAGAATCCGAGCCCGTTTAGAATCCAAGCCCGTTTAGAACGCGAGCCCGTTTAGAACCCGAGCCCGTTTAGAATCCGAGCCCGTTTAGAACTCGAGCCCGTTTAGGATCCGAGCCCGTTTAGACCCGAGCCCGTTTAGAATCCGAGCCCGTTTAGGATCTGAGCCCGTTTAGAATCCGAGCCCGTTTAGGATCCGAGCCCGTTTAGAATCTGAGCCCGTTTAGAATCTGAGCCCGTTTAGGATCCGAGCCCGTTTAGAATCTGAGCCCGTTTAGAATCTGAGCCCGTTTAGAATCTGAGCCCGTTTAGGATCCGAGCCCGTTTAGAATCTGAGCCCGTGTAGAATCTGAGCCCGTTTAGAATCTGAGCCCGTGTAGAATCTGAGCCCGTGTAGAATCTGAGCCCGTTTAGAACGCGAGCCCGTTTAGAATCTGAGCCCGTTTAGAATCTGAGCCCGTTTAGAATCTGAGCCCGTTTAGGATCTGAGCCCGTTTACACCTGAGCAGTGTATTGTGACTTTGAGCCTGTTTAGAATTGAGGCAGCTGAACCGACCCTGTTTAGAACCTGAGCCCGCTCCTCTTTACCAGACTGCTCCTTTAAGGCGTCCCTGGTTCAGGTTAATGTTCTGGTGTCTGACCTTCGTCTTTTCCTCGGCCGGCTGGAATGTGGATGTACTTTGGAACGTCGTTGGCAGGTCGTTCACTTTTCCACGTAGCCGGTCGCTCCGGGATCTATAGTGTAAATAGTCCTGCAGGGTGGAGGGACACGGCCGGGCTGGAGCGCGGGGGGTGTTACGGCTGCTCGAGACGTTCGGAGTGCTGAGTGAGCGTGTGGGGTTTTCCGTCACTGCGTCTGCACAGAACCCGGATCGCTGGGTCGGTTCTCTCAGTGGAACGTCTTTACTACACACTTATGGACGGTTCTTTAGTGAAGATGGTGGTTCTGTATGTCCTAACAATGTCAAGCTTGTAACAATAGAACACATTTTTTTGGTGCTATCTAGAACCACATAGAACACACTTGCTATCTAGAACCATTTCACCATGCAGAGAACCAATTAAGCCTCCAAATAGTTCTTTAATGTTTCATGGTTCCCTATAGAACCATTGTTTGCACTGAAGAGCCAGTGTTTGTTAGTTATGGAGTGTAACTGGGAACCACTAAAGGCAGAGCGATACGATATTATTGTGATATTCGAGTCTCGATACGATATTATTGTGATATTCGAGTCTCGATACGATATTATTGTGATATCCGAGTCTCGATACGATATTATTGTGATATTCGAGTCTCGATACGATATTATTGTGATATCCGAGTCTCGATACGATATTATTGTGATATTCGAGTCTCGATGCGATATTATTGCGATACTTTTAATGTCAATGGAACCAGATCTATTTTGTATTGGAGCATTTCTATTGGTCTATTCACCCTAAAACTTTCAAACATCATCATCAGCTGTTCAAATGATGTAGAAAAAAAATATAACAAAAATGGAGATGGTTGTGTTTTTGTTCGGGCAGCGAGCTATTATTATTATTATTTTTTTTTTTTTTTTTTTTTTTTTTTTTTTAAATAATTTTTTTTTCCTGAAAGCAAAACTTTGACTAATTAGTCAGTTTAGATGGAAACAGTGTTCTTTTTTTGATGCCTTGATCTTTTGTTTTGACTTTAGCTGACCTCACTACGAAAGCTCAGCTCCCTCTAGAGGACAATAGATTATTTACAAATTATTTTTCATTCGTAGTTTAAATAGTAAATATAATATTGACATACAAAGTATTGCAATACAATGCTGTGTGGATGTGTTCGTCCACCCCTAGTCATTGTGCAACGTTCTACTGACTTGAGTTGCACGGGAGTTGCACGGGAGTTGCACGGGAGTTGCACGGGAGTTGCACGGGAGTTGCACGCTGGAGGCTTCTATTTCCATTGCTGGACTTTAAGGCCTTTACAGGCAAATTTCCATTGTTGGTTGTTTGTGTTTGCAGTTGCGACTGGGTCAGTGGTTTGTAGCAGCTGTTTAAAGCCCCCTTGTTTCATTGTTGCTAAGGGACCTGATCTTTAGCGGTGCTGTAGACCGCCACGCCTCTCCACCCCCCCCCCATCCCCTCTTATTCCTGTGTTAATGTTTCTAAAATGCTTCAGATCAAATATTCTTAATTATTAATAATATAATATTAAACAGTGCAGTGAAAACAGAGTTTGGAAACAGAAACTGAAACTGTGGAGTGGTGATGCTGTGATGAACAGTAGGGGGCGCAGTTCCAGTGTTCTGCAGCGCGTCGCCCGTTTATCGCTCTGTAGTTCTGTATTGACCTGTTTAATATCAGTAACTGAAGCTCTAATGTTTGTTTATGTTTTATTGATTACGTTGCTGTGATATAGACGGTGTTGTCTTGTCCTACAGCTCTCCGGTCCATACGTCCATACGCATGGACACATTTTTGTGATGTCACAGAAAACAGCCTATTGGCACATCAGCCTGCAGCCGCTGCACACCTTCATACTGAGTCAGCAGTGTTTCAGCTGAGCCTGCTTTGTGAATGAGGCGCCATACCAGACCAGCCAATCAGAACAGAGCCCTGTGTTAAAGGCACAGTAACAGAACCAGCTTGTTTAGTTACAAAAGGATAGAAATGTTATAAAATGATGATGTGGACGTAGATTTTTCGGTTTCTGGTGCATAAAAATACCAAATGTCACAAATGGACATCAAGAGAAGGACAAGTAAAATACATAAGAATGAAGCATATGGGCCCTTTAATATAACGAGATCTGCTCCCAGCTCGGTATTCCGAGACCGGAAGTTTATTTATTCGGTCTATAAAATATAATAACACTTAAACACGCTCCAGTTTCGTTCACGGCTAAGAAGAAAGACCAACTTTGCTGAAACCGTGGTCACCCGTATGAACACATCAGCTCGTTATGCCACTTTTCTAGGTTTGTATATCTGTGATGTCACAACTGCCTCGGTTTGGTTGTCTGCTGGTTTGACCTGGTGTTAAAGCTGCTGTTGAACGTTTGGACCAGTAGGAGTGTTAAACTGGGTGCTGGTTAAGTGCTCGGCACTGCAGGTCTGATTATTCCTATTTGAGAGCTCATTAAAGGCACGGTGTGTGTTTTGGATGTTTACAGTATGAAGCCAGAACTGATTAACAGCTCTTGGGTCATTTCAGACGGGTTCTGATTAAAAGGCTGAGCTGGCCAAACTATTAATGATGCACCGTCCAGAGTATCGGATCAGAGCCGAAACTAACCTAATTATGCAAATCAAGTTGGAAAATTTGCTGGATATTGAACGGATATTCATGTTTCGTTTCCCAGGTTGCTAAGTAATGACCTCGTAATGTCCTTAATAGGAGTGTAAGAAAATATCGAATATCGGGATATTATGTTTTGTGATACTGTATCGATTCTCAAAAACACAGTATCGATACACAGATTCCTGGCAGACAGTGAATTATTGTGTGTTGTGTTTAAAGCTCTGACCTCTAGATGGCAGTGTTGTAATCCATTTTCAGCTCCACTCCAACATTAACAAGCAGCACAAGGCGCAGTGCTATTGTAAATATTGATAAACCTGTTTATAGATTTTTAAAAGTAGGATTTGAAAAATCACAGTTTATCACTTTACTTCCAGTATCGCGATATACCACGATATATTGAATCGTAGCTGCTAAGCCGAGAACAAACCAAAGTCTCTGCATCTCCTCCAAATTCCTGATCTTCCCGTTTTTCCGAGTGTGTTTAATTGAGCTAGCCGGAATCGCGGTAGCAGCAGCTCTGTAGTCGGTAAGGGAGCGTCTGGAAAGTTACAGTTACAGTTGCTCTTCAGCTGAAACACGTTATTCCAAAACATGATAAACATCCGAACGCAGACGTGTAGTAAGTGTTTATGATCACGTTCCAGGAAAACGACTCCGTATACGAGGCTGTGTGTCCAGTGAGCCCCGGGGCTTCATAATAAAAGTCCTGTGCAGGAACTTTAGCTTCAGCTTCACCAGCAACAAACTCTTTTATCTGTTACAGCAGTATATATTACTTGCAGGCTCATAATAATGTGTTTAAATATCAAATTAATAATCAGACTCTATTAATTTCTAAAAATTCCTCCCTTTAAACGGACTTTATTTGTGTTTATTTGTATAAACTGGCTGTAATTCATGCTGCTTTCTTTAAATGTTTAGATTTTGCAGCTTATAAATTATACTTTTATTGTTATTGATACTTGTTTGTTGTAGTTACAGTCTTGTGTTGGACACAGTGAGGTGTATACATGTATATAAAAGCTTTTTTTTATAGACAGGAAGTCTTTATTTACTCAGTAAACACTACTATTAAATATTAATCAGTATTAATAGAGTAAGTGGTGCTTTTACACTTTATTATTAAATATTAAACAGTATTAATAGAGTAAGTGGTGCTTTTACACTTTATTATTAAATATTAATCAGTATTAATAGAGTAAGTAGAGCTTTTACACTTTATTATTAAATATTAAACAGTATTAATAGAGTAAGTAGAGCTTTTACACTTTATTATTAAATATTAAACAGTATTAATAGAGGAAGTAGAGCTTTTACAGTTTGTTATTAAATATTAAACAGTATTAATAGAGGAAGTAGTGCTTTTACACTTTATTATTAAATATTAATCAGTATTAATAGAGTAAGTAGTGCTTTTACACTTTATTATTAAATATTAAACAGTATTAATAGAGGAAGTAGTGTTTTTACACTTTATTATTAAATATTAATCAGTATTAATAGAGTAAGTAGTGTTTTTACACTTTATTATTAAATATTAAACAGTATTAATAGAGTAAGTAGTGCTTTTACACTTTATTATTAAATATTAAACAGTATTAATAGAGGAAGTAGTGCTTTTACACTTTATTATTAAATATTAATCAGTATTAATAGAGTAAGTAGTGCTTTTACACTTTATTATTAAATATTAAACAGTATTAATAGAGGAAGTAGTGCTTTTACACTATTATTAAATATTAATCAGTATTAATAGAGTAAGTAGAGCTTTTACACTTTATTATTAAATATTAAACAGTATTAATAGAGTAAGTAGAGCTTTTACACTTTATTATTAAATATTAATCAGTATTAATAGAGTAAGTAGTGCTTTTACACTTTATTATTAAATATTAATCAGTATTAATAGAGTAAGTAGTGCTTTTACACTTTATTATTAAATGTTAAACAGTATTAATAGAGTAAGTAGAGCTTTTACACTTTATTATTAAATATTAAACAGTATTAATAGAGTTAGTAGAGTTTTTACACTTTATTATTAAATATTAAGATTTCCTGTCTGGAATAAATAGTTTTTTATATATAATATTTTTAAGGCTCTCACACATTTTTACAGTACTGTGTGTATCGGCATCAACAAATATGTACAGAAGGATATCGATATCGGCCCCCGGTTCCCGTATCGGTCCGCCCCCGGTTGTGTGTGTAGTTACTAACAGATCTTCAGTCGTTTATTTATTTATTTATTTATTTATTTATTTATTTATTTTTCTCCTTCCAGATGATGTGCGAGGTGATGCCCACCATTAGTGAGGCGGAGGTGGGCAGTAATGGGGGTGGACGGGGGTCCGGGTCCCCCCTGCAGTCGGACTCTGAGGGACACTTTGAGTCTCTGATGGTGTCCATGCTGGAGGAGCGGGACAGGCTGCTGGACACTCTGAGGGAAACCCAGGAGAACCTGGGACTCACGCAGGGCAAGCTGCACGAGGTCAGCCACGAGAGGGACTCGCTGCAGAGGCAGCTCAACACCGCCCTGCCTCAGGTAAGAGTCGAGTCGCGGGAGTCGAGGGTTTTACTGAGCGGAGGGGTTGAGATGAGCAGTTACTCTCTAGAAGGGGCGGTGAGGGGCGGAGCTTGTGCTGTGGACACACCCCCATTCAGGTAACTTCTAGAGGAAGCCTTTATGGAAGGAATGAATCTGGAGTACGCCTGGCTTTGCTCTGTTTACAGGCTGAACTTTACAGCGTGACTCTGTTTCTCAGTGACTGTTTCTCCTCCAGCGGCAGGTTTTGGGCTGGTGGGCTGGTTTGGGGGGATGGGTGGGGTGTAGCTGTATGTTTGTCTTTAAGCTGGCGGATCAAAAGGAAGAGGCTGTAACTCTTCCTGCCCCTCAGCAGATGGCTGCACTGATTGAGACACAATATGGACAGTCTGCTGAGGGACCGGGAGGTGGTGCGGGTTGGGGTTGGGGTGGTGGGGGGGCGCTTTCGGGGGGGTGCTTGGTCAGGTGGAGGAGAGCGGTTTAAAGAGTTAAGCCTTACACACACAGCTCACGATTTTCAGCTCTGCGAGAGATTTAAAGGGCCCGTATCATCCGTATCTCCAAAATGGCAATTTTATAGGAGAGACCAAAAACTGGCTTCACTTTCAATGCAAGTCAATGGAACCAGAAATCTTTCCCAGCTAGTTTTGAACATTTCTATTGGTCCATTTGCTGTGAAACTTTCAGGCAAGGTAAACAGCAGCCACTGCATACAAGCGATGTTGAGAAAAAAAATTCAACTAAAAAATATAAAAACAGGTCTTTGTTGGGATAGCGACGGTATATTATTAAAATAAAATTATATTTATTTTTCTTTTTATACAAATTTTGTAGCGAAAGGAAAATGTTGACCGAGTCAATTCAGACGTGAACACTGTTCTTCGTCCGATGCCTGAGTCGTTGTTTTGACCTCTGCTGTCCTCGCCAGAAAAGCTCAGCGCCCTCTAGTGGACAGTTGATTGTGTAACAAACAATTTAAATAGTAAACATTATATTGACATACAAAGTATCGCAATGTTTTTCCTCTTTTGGCCCCACTTTTATACTTAAGTATGTATATGTAAATGAGCTGTGTTCTGATTGGCTGCTTAGGGAAGATGACATATCTGAATACCCCAGCTAGTAACGGGTGAGGGGGTCTATCTTTTAGGCTATGTCCTCAACGTGGCCGCTATCTTGAAAGCCGCCCCATAGGATCAAAGTCAAGTTTTTCCAAAGGGAAGGTGGTCGTGTAGCAGATCAAAGAAGATCAGAACTGATCAGAAATTGATTGATGTGATCAGGTTTGTAATATCTCTTGTGGTTCAAACGTGATCAACACAAAGTTACAACAACCACCACATTGAAAACCATGCTCGGTGAGCTGTCCCTGAACCTTCAGATCTCTGTCCAGCACCAGGGACAGCACACAGTCTTCCTTTGATCTTCTACACGACCACCTTCCCATTGGAAAAACTTGGCCTTGATCCAATATTGTGGCTTTCAAGATGGCGGCCAAGTTCAGGACATAGCCTAAAAGATAGACCCCCTCACCCGTTACTAGCTGGGGTATTCAGATACGCCAGTGTCCTAAGACTTTTGACTCATCCTGGATATTGTTTAGTGTAAAGCAGTGTTTCTTCTTCTTCCTCTTCTTCTTTGAACTGTATGTTCCGGACTGTGGAGCTGCTGCTGTGTTTGCTCCCGGGGCGAGAGGTTGGATCATCAAAGTTAAAGATAATAGAGGAGTTTAAATAATCTATTAACTGCTAATTAGGGGCCTCAGTGGGGCCCAAACGCTGAACCTGGTTTTTACAGCAGCTCAATAATAACCGTGGATGTGTTTCTGCTGTTGTGGTTTTTCTGCTGGTTTGTGGGGTTTTTTAAATTTAATTTTTATTTTTTACATTTTTATTATTTATTTTTATTTATTTTATTTTTGGGGTCAGATCTTTTCAGTCAAAGCGCCCAGAGAGAACATAATAAGCTCCAGGTACTCCTGAGAGATCATCACTCGGTTAATAAACCATTTCAGGCTGAGTAGAGATAAAAAGAAGCTTTATAGTGGAAATAAAATTAATTAAACAATTAATAAAAACTGCTTTCTTACCCTGTAAGACCCGCAGGCTGTAGTTTCAGTGTTTAGTTTGTGGGTTTTCAGCTTCTTATTAAAGTTTTCTCATCAACTTTAATTGTACAACAGTTCCGTACTGGTGCCTCAGTCTACCTGACCAGCTTCTTATTAGAGCTTTGTTTCACCACTTTAAAACGTACAACAATTACATTCAGCCAGGGTTGAACATTGCTGTGAGGGTTTGATGGAGTGTTAGTGAGGTCAGGTACTGATGTTGAACATTGCTGTGAGGGTTTGATAGAGTGTTAGTGAGGTCAGGTACTGATGTTGAACATTGCTGTGAGGGTTTGATTGAGTGTTAGTGAGATCAGGTACTGATGTTGAACATTGCTGTGAGGGTTTGACTGAGTGTTAGTGAGGTCAGGTACTGATGTTGAACATTGCTGTGAGGGTTTGATGGAGTGTTAGTGAGATCAGGTACTGATGTTGAACATTGCTGTGAGGGTTTGATGGAGTGTTAGTGAGGTCAGGTACTGATGTTGAACATTGCTGTGAGGGTTTGATAGAGTGTTAGTGAGGTCAGGTACTGATGTTGAACATTGCTGTGAGGGTTTGATTGAGTGTTAGTGAGATCAGGTACTGATGTTGAACATTGCTGTGAGGGTTTGACTGAGTGTTAGTGAGGTCAGGTACTGATGTTGAACATTGCTGTGAGGGTTTGATGGAGTGTTAGTGAGATCAGGTACTGATGTTGAACATTGCTGTGAGGATTTGATTGAGTATTAGTGAGGTCAGGTACTGATGTTGAACATTGCTGTGAGGGTTTGATGGAGTGTTAGTGAGATCAGGTACTGATGTTGAACATTGCTGTGAGGGTTTGATTGAGTGTTAGTGAGGTCAGATACTGATGTTGAACATTGCTGTGAGGGTTTGATGGAGTGTTTCTGTAGGGATTGTGAGAGTCCTGGAGGAGTTATTTGGGAAGACTCTGTTCAGCTCCTCTCTCCTCCCGGCAGAGAGGTTACTGACTGAGCTTCTGCTGGTGCTGATGAATGGATCCTCGGAGAGCGGGAATGCCATGCAGAAAGCTGGAGGGTCTGAGGGGGGGCCGGAGATTGGCGCCGGAAGAGGGAAGCTAATTTATGTGCGGGCTATTCTGCTGCTCTGCAGGGATTTGTTAGGATGAGCCGGAGAGTGGACGGCCGGGCGGATACGGAGCAGCACAGCATCTGAAGATACTCAGCTCGTCCTGATGTGTAGACACTGTGAACAAGCTGCAAAGCCTGATAAGACTTAAGACTGTCAAGGATAATAACCCCCCCATTCCAATAACCATCCCATTCCTATAACCATCCCATTCCAATAACCATCCCATTCCTATAACCATCCCATTCCAATAACCATCCCATTCCTATAACCATCCCATTCCTATAACCTTCCCATTCCTATAACCATCCCATTCCAATAACCATCCCATTCCTATAACCATCCCATTCCTATTACCTTCCCATTCCTATAACCTTCCCATTCCTATAACCATCCCATTCCAATAACCTTCCCATTCATATAACCATCCCATTCCTATAACCATCCCATTCCAATAACCTTCCCATTCATATAACCATCCCATTCATATAACCTTCCCATTCCTATAACCATCCCATTCCAATAACCTTCCCATTCATATAACCATCCCATTCCTATAACCTTCCCATTCCTATAACCTTCCCATTCCGGTAACCCTCCTATTCCAATAACCATCATATTCTTATGACTAACCCTCTTATTCCAATGACCATCGTATTCCAATGACCATCCCATTCCAATAACCATTCCGTTCGAATAACCCTCCCATTCCAATAACCATCCCATTACAATAACCATCGTATTCCAATAACCCTCCCATTACAATAACCCTCCCATTCCAATAACCATCAAATTCCAGTGACCATCCCATCCCAATAACCATTGTATTCCAATGACTATCCCATTCAAATAACCATTGTATTCTAATGACTCCCATTCCGATGACCATCCCATTCCTATAACCATCGTATTCCAATAACCCTCCCATTACAATAACCCTCCCATTCCAATAACCATCAAATTCCAGTGACCATCCCATCCCAATAACCATTGTATTCCAATGACTATCCCATTCAAATAACCATTGTATTCTAATGACTCCCATTCCGATGACCATCCCATTCCTATAACCATCATATTCCAATAACCCTCCCATTCCAATAACCATCGTATTCCAATAACCCTCCCATTCCAATAACCCTCCCATCCCAATAACCATTGTATTTCAATGACCATCCCATTCCAATAACCATTGTATTCCAATTACCATCCCATTCCAATAACCATTGTATTCCAGTGACCATCCCATTCCAATAACCGTTGTATTCCAATGACCATCCCATTCCAATAACCATTGTATTCCAATGACCATCCCATTCCAATAACCATTGTTTTCCAATGATTATACCATTTAAATAACCATTGTATTCTAATGACTTCCATTCCTATAACCATCCCGTTCCAATAACCGCCCCATTCCTATATTCATCCCATTTCTATAACCATCCTGTCCCAGTAATTATCGCATTCCAGTAATTATTGCATTCCAGTAATTATTGCATTCCAATGATCGTCCTGATCGTCCCGTGTTTGTTCCAAAGCTGCGGGTTCTAATAGGGGCCGACTCCATCTTCCCAGCTGTGATATCATTAACTCCTCTGGGAGTATGTTCTCCAGAGTTTGGAGTTTCTGTGGAATCTGTGTTGGTCATCAGTGAGTTTCTCCACTCCTCCAGGTCTTCATGGAGCTGACTCTGTAAACAGGGACACAGTCGTGCTGGAACAGGAAACCCATCCCCCAGACCATTATCCCCCCTCCACCAAACTTTCCTGTAACATTAACATCCCCTTTACTGGAACCAAGAGTCCGAGCCCAAACCCTAAAACCCCTGTTACTCAACATTGCTTGTAGTGATCTTAGGCTTGTGTGCAGCTGCTCAGCCATTAAAACCAGTTTATGAAGCTCACAGTTCTTCTGCTAATGTTTTTTCCAGAGTCTGCCACCTTGTGGTTGAGGTAGAACCTTCATTTGTTACAGTAATAGCACAGGATGCTCAAGTCACTGAGCTCTTCAGGACGACCCCTTTCTGCTGCCAGGGTTTGTCTGTGGAGACTGCATGGCTTTCTGCTTGATTGGATTCCCCTGTGTATTTCTCAGAACCTTCACGTTCAGAACGTTAACCCTGGAAAATCAGACTTTAGTGTAGGATTGTGTGAAACTGTCTGATCTGTCTATAATTAAAAGAGAACCAGGTCAGTCTGGCAGAAAGTCCTAAACAGGTAAATAATAAAATATCAGTATGTGTGATTTTAGATTTTTGGTTGTGTGGCTGTGTTTCAGTGCAGTCGTGAGTTAACGGTCTGATCACTGAACAGATTTGTCCTGGTTTTAATTGTGCTCTTGGATGAAGGAATGATAAACAGATGGTATATCACGGTGGGGGTGGGAGGGGGGGAGGTGTTTGTAGCCCACTGATATGATCTCTCAGAGAGGATGAATCTGGGTCAGGCTTTATTCCAGTTGAACTGAAGGTGGGTGGGGGCGGGGGTCACTCGGATACTGTAGTATGTGTATATGTATAAAGTGGTCTGTTAATGTGCCTGGGAGGGGTGGTCAGCTGTATAAGAGGGGGGGGGGGGTTAGATTTTTTTTTTGGTGTGTGTGTGTGTGTGTGTATGTGTGTGTATATATATATATATATATATATATATATATATATATATATATATATATATATATATATATATATATAATATTTAACAATAGTAATCATAGTAATAATAGATGTTGGCAGTATGATAATAGTATGTATATATGTATATATATATGTATGTGTATGTATATATTTGAATACAGCTGGTCAGTGTTCTAGTGCTATAATATAATGTGTGTGTGTTAATATGGGGTGAGTCAAAAGTCTCAGGACACTCTTTTGTTTCACAACCGAAAGGGAAAATGTTGTATCCCCAGCAAGTTATTGGTGAGTGGGCCAGATCTGTGTTCAGCTCCAGGGACAGTATGTGGTTGTTGTTGTAACTTTCTGTGTTGATAACGTTTAAACTACAAGAGATATTACAAATCTGATTACATCAATCAATTTCTGATCAGTTCTGATCTTCTTTGATCTGCTACACGACCACCTTCCCACTGGAAAAAGTGGCCCTTGATCCAATATGGCGGCTTTTAAACTGGTGGTCTTGTTCAGGACAGCCTAAAAGATGGACCCCTCACTTGTTACTCCCTGATGTGATAATTAGTGATGAGTGATATGGTGTGATATTTCAGGGTATAATATCGTTTATGATATTCAAAAATGCTGGCGTTATTATTGTGTACGATACGATATGACACACTCCTACTGGCTTAACTTACTGTTATAGCCATATAAAGTCATAATCTAATACTACAGCCTTAGTAATAACAATAACAGTAATAACAGTAATAACAATAATAATCATAGTGAAAATAATAATAATAGATGTTAGCAGTATGATTATAGTTATTATGCCAAATTACATCACAGTATTATCGTTACTTTAGCACGTCTTTACTATGAGAGCTGGTTCTGAAATACTGAATACTATTTTGGTATTTCTAGTAATAATGTGGTGTCACTAGTTCAGTACTTATGATTGTATTAAACCTCTGGAGGAATTAATTAAATATTGTGAATACATAGTGTTAATAATGAAAATAAGTTTTTGTGTTAAATTTCAGTCACAGGTGAATTTGTTTTAATTTTAATTTTAGTGTTTAATGTTTTAGTGTGCGTGTGTGTGTGCTGGTTACGGAGCTCCCTGTTTCCTTCCTGTCCCGGCTGGAGCTTTTTAAATAGATAACTCTCGGCCTCTTTCTTCTCTCTCCTTTTCTTCTTCCCTCTTTTCTCTGCCTTCAGAAAGCAGAGCCTCGGGGTCACACACACACACACACACACACACACACACACACACACACACACATACACACACACACACATACACACACACAGACACACACACAGACACACACACACACACAGACACAGACATACACACACACACACACACAGACATACACACACACACACAGACATACACACACACACACACACACACACACACACACACAGACATACACACACACACAGACACACACAGACACACACACACAGACACACACACACAGACACACACAGACAGACACACACACACACACACACACAGACATATACACACACACACACAGACACACACACACAGACATACACACACACACACACACACACACACACACAGACATAGACATACACACACACACACACACACAGACATATACACACACACACACACACACACACACACACACACAGAGACACACACACACACACACACACACACACACACACACACATAGACATACACACACACACACAGAGCGGATAGAAAGTGTTTGTGTGAGCGTGTGTGTGTGTGTATATGATTGTAAAAGTGTGTTTTGTGTGTGTGTTTATGTGAGAGCATGTCTGAGAGTCTGTGTGTGTGTGTTTATGTGAAAGGTGTGTGTGTGTGTATGTGAGAGAGAGAGAATGTGTGTGTGTGTGTATGCGAGTGTGTGTGTGTGTGTGTGTATATGAGTGTAAAAGTGTTTGTGTAGGTTGTGTGTGTGTGAGTCTGTGTGTGTTTGAGAGAGCATGTCTGAGAGTCTGTGTGTGTGTGTTTATGTGAGAGTGTGTGTGTGTGTGTGTGTGTGTATATATGAGTGTAAAAGTGTGTTTTGTGTGTGTGTTTATGTGAGAGCATGTCTGAGAGTCTGTGTGTGTTTATGTGAAAGGTGTATGTGTGTATGTGAGAGAGAGAGAATGTGTGTGTGTGTGTGTGTGTGTGTGTGTGAGTCTGTGTGTGTTTGAGAGAGCATGTCTGAGAGTCTATGTGTGTGTGTGTTTATGTGAGAGTGTGTGTGTGTGTGTGTGTGTGTGTGTGTGTGTGTATATATGAGTGTAAAAGTGTGTTTTGTGTGTGTGTTTATGTGAGAGCATGTCTGAGAGTCTGTGTGTGTTTATGTGAAAGGTGTATGTGTGTATGTGAGAGAGAGAGAATGTGTGTGTGTATGCGAGTGTGTGTGTGTGTGTGTGTGTGTGTGTGAGTCTGTGTGTGTTTGAGAGAGCATGTCTGAGAGTCTGTGTGTATGTGTTTGTGAGAGTGTGTGTGTGTGTGTGTGTGTGTGTGTGTGTGTGTGTGTGTATCTCTCCTGAGGAATGCACACACATTCCTGAGCGCGGGGCTGGACACCTCCGGGGGTCAGATCTGGGTGGGGAGAAGTCAGCAGTAGGAGGAGGAGGAGGTGGGTTTCGGTTCCTGGGTGTGTATTGGTTTTTGATGGTGTTATTTGAAGCTGGGCGTGTTCTACACAACTTCCAACATCCTAACAGAACTCCGAGACAGAGCATCACTCGGGGGACGTCCAGAAGGCCGAGGACGGGTCACACTGGGTGATGAGGCCAAACTACATGCCCAGATTCCCAGATTCCCAGATTCCCAGATCTCAGTGCTAGAAAGAGCTGAACTGGATGAACCTGCTGGTGTTCACACACAGACAGCACATCCAGTCTGACTCCTTAACAGTAACCGGGACGGTAACCAGGCAGCGGTGAGGATATCCTTCCTCAGACGGCTCTCATTTAGATAGTCCTCCATCCATCCATCATCCTCCGCTGTATCCCGTTACTCAGGGTTACGGGGGGGTGGAGCTAATCCTCAGGTCAAGGCGGGGTACACAGTGATGGACAGGTCGCCAGTCCATCACATGACCAACACACACTCATGAATGATGGAACATGTGGTTCTGTAGTCTCCATAAAGGGTTCTGGTGTTATGATGTCAAGCTCGTCACAATAGCAGAACCCTGTAAGGTTCTATGTAGAACAGTGTTCGTGCTTAGATGGTTCTTTTCATGGTAAAATGGTTCTTTAGATTGACGGAGAATGTGATGTATGTAGTTCTATGTGGTGCTAAAGGCGGTTCTGCTGTTATGATGTCAAGCTCGTCACAATAGCAGAACCCTGTATGCTCAGATGGTTCTTTGTATGGTGAAATGGTTCTTCAGATTGATGGAACATGTGATGTATGTGGTTCTGTAGTTGCCAAAAAATGGTTCTCCTGTTACAGTGTTAAGCTTGTCACATTAGCAGAACCCCGTGTGAGTCTATATGGAACCATTTGCCTGCTTAGATGGTTCTTTTCATAGTAATATGGTTCTTTAGATTGATGGAGAATGTGTTCTATATGGTTTTAAATGGTGTTAAAATGGTTCTACTGTTTTAACATCAAGCTTTTCACAATAGCAGAACCTTTTATGGTTTTATCTAGAACAGTTTGCATGTTAGGTGGTTGTTTTCATAGTAAATTGGTTCTTCAGATTGATGGAACATGTTATGTATGTGGTTCTGTAGTCTCCATAAAGGGTTCTGCTGTTATGACGTCAAGCTTGTCACAATAGCAGAACCCTGTATGGGTCTATATAGAGCAGTGTTCGTGCTTAAATGGTTCTTTTCATGGTAAAATGATTCTTTAGATTGACTGAGAATGTGTTCTATAATGGTTCTAAATGGTGTTAAAATGGTTCTACTGTTTTAATGTCAAGCTTTTCACAAAAGAAGAACCTTTTATGGTTCTATATAGAACAGTTTGCTTGCTCAGGTGGTTCTTTGGATGGTGAACTGGTTATTCAGGTTGATGGAACATGTGATGTATGTGGTTCTGTAGTCACCATAAAGGGTTCTGCTGTTATGATGTCAAGCTTGTCACAATAGCAGAACCCTGTATGGTTCTATATAGAACAGTTTTCATGCTTAGATGGTTCTTTTCATAGTAAAGTGGTTCTGCTGTTATGATGTCAAGTTTGTCACAATAGCAGAACCTTTTACGGTTCTATATAGAACAGTTTGCTTGCTCAGGTGGTTCTTTGGATGGTGAACTGGTTATCCAGATTGATGGATGATGTATGTATGTGGTTCTATATGACAGAATAAAGGGTTCTGTCTTTGTGCCAACCTTGTAACATCAGTAGAACCCTTTCTATAGAACCGTCTCCTTTATTAAAGAACCCTTTTAAGTGCGAAGCTTTCACGGAGTCTCATTTGCGCTGGAGCTCCGGCCTGTTCCCAGAGGTCTGTGTGCTGATTCCATTCCCTCTAATTGGGCTGGTGTGTGTGAGTGTGCGAGAGTGTGTGTGAGTGTGCGAGAGTGTGTGTGAGAGTGATTCACTGTAAGTTGTGGTTTGAGTTAAGTGTGTAAGTGTAACAGCTCTGAGGTTCCGCCGTCTTTAACCTCCGCTGCACACTGAGCGCTTTGTTTTGGTGGGAAAGCCGAACCCACTTCACGTGACTCCATTCAGGGAAAGAGGAGGTGACGGGAGAGGAGGCCGGTCAGCCTCGGGATCTGTCGGAGAGAGAGAGGGAGGCGGGGTTCAGTGGATCATCAAGGGGAAGTCCACCAAGTTTTAAAAGAGAATTCTGAATAATTAAACAGTGAAGATGATACAGAGCCATCAGAGAGGTTCAGGGTGAAGTGCTGGAAATGAATGAGAGTGTTTATAGTGGTGGTGAATGGAACCAGACGTCTGGTGGAGTAGTGGTCAGTACGGTGGTGTAGTGTTAGTATGGTGGTGTAGTGGTTAGTATGGTGGTGTAGTGGTTAGTATAGTGGTGTAGTGGTCAGTATGGTGGTGTAGTGGTTAGTATGGTGGTGTAGTGGTTAGTGTGGTGGTGTAGTGGTTTGTACGGTGGTGTAGTGGTTAGTATGGTGGTGTAGTGGTTAGTATGGTGGTGTAGTGGTTAGTACGGTGGTGTAGTGGTTAGTATGGTGGTGTAGTGGTTAGTATGGTGGTGTAGTGGTTAGTATGGTGGTGTAGTGGTCAGTATGGTGGTGTAGTGGTTAGTATGGTGGTGTAGTGGTCAGTACGGTGGTGTAGTGGTCAGTATGGTGGTGTAGTGGTTAGTATGGTGGTGTAGTGGTTAGTATGGTGGTGTAGTGGTTAGTATGGTGGTGTAGTGGTCAGTATGGTGGTGTAGTGGTTAGTATGGTGGTGGTCAGTATAGTGGTGTAGTGGTCAGTATGGTGGTGTAGTGGTCAGTATAGTGGTGTAGTGGTCAGTATGGTGGTGTAGTGGTCAGTATGGTGGTGTAGTGGTTAGTACGGTGGTGTAGTGGTCAGTATGGTGGTGTAGTGGTTAGTATGGTGGTGTAGTGGTCAGTATGGTGGTGTAGTGGTCAGTATGGTGGTGTAGTGGTTAGTATGGTGGTGTAGTGGTCAGTATGGTGGTGTAGTGGTTAGTACGGTGGTGTAGTGGTCAGTATGGTGGTGTAGTGGTTAGTATGGTGGTGTAGTGGTCAGTATGGTGGTGTAGTGGTCAGTATGGTGGTGTAGTGGTTAGTATGGTGGTGTAGTGGTCAGTATGGTGGTGTAGTGGTTAGTATGGTGGTGTAGTGGTCAGTATGGTGGTGTAGTGGTTAGTACGGTGGTGTAGTGGTTAGTACGGTGGTGTAGTTGTTAGTACGGTGGTGTAGTGGTTAGTACGGTGGTGTAGTGGTTAGTACGGTGGTGTAGTGGTCAGTACGGTGGTGTAGTGGTTTGTACGGTGGTGTAGTGGTTAGTATGGTGGTGTAGTGGTTAGTATGGTGGTGTAGTGGTTAGTATGGTGGTGTAGTGGTTAGTATGGTGGTGTAGTGGTCAGTATGGTGGTGTAGTGGTCAGTATGGTGGTGTAGTGGTTAGTATGGTGGTGTAGTGGTTAGTACGGTGGTGTAGTGGTTAGTATGGTGGTGTAGTGGTCAGTATGGTGGTGTAGTGGTTAGTAGGGTGGTGTAGTGGTTAGTATGGTGGTGTAGTGGTTAGTATGGTGGTGTAGTGGTTAGTATGGTGGTGTAGTGGTTAGTATGGTGGTGTAGTAGTTAGTATGGTGGTGTAGTGGTTAGTACGGTGGTGTAGTGGTCAGTATGGTGGTGTAGTGGTTAGTACGGTGGTGTAGTGGTTAGTATGGTGGTGTAGTGGTTAGTATGGTAGTGTAGTGGTTAGTATGGTGGTGTAGTGGTTAGTACGGTGGTGTAGTGGTTAGTATGGTGGTGTAGTGGTTAGTATGGTGGTGTAGTGGTTAGTATGGTGGTGTAGTGGTCAGTATGGTGGTGTAGTGGTTAGTATGGTGGTGTAGTGGTTAGTATGGTGGTGTAGTGGTGTTGTGTGTCCTCTGTTCTCCTGGTTATAACGGGGGTGATGTGTGGGCGTGGCTAAAGCGGAGCTGAGCTGGAGTTTAAAGTCTGTATTGATGTTACAGTTTGATTCGGTGGCGTGTCGGAAAGTCTGACGGCGGAATTCTCTCAGCTCCTTATTTTCCATTCAGTGGAACTCCGAGATTCCAGAGCCAGAAATCATTACTTACACCAGCTGCAGTTTAAACTCTCTCTCTCTCTCTCTCTGTCATTCTCTCTCTCTTTCTCTTTCTCTTTCTCAGTCTCTCTCTCTCTCTCTCTCTCTCTCTCTCATTCTCTCTCTCTCTCTCTCTCTCTCTCTCTCTCTCTCTCATTCTCTCTCTCTGTCATTCTCTCTCTCTCTCATTCTCTCTCTCTGTCATTCTCTCTCTCTCTCATTCTCTCTCTCTCTCTCTCATTCTCTCTCTCTCTCTCATATACTGTGTGTGTGTGTGTGTGTGTGTTAGATTGTATTTGTGATAAAGTGGGGACTGTAATGAATCTGAATCAGGTCTGAGTTTTTATTGGACGGTGGTTTTTATCTTTTTTCCGGCTCCTTCTTTTCTCTTATCACCGTCTCTTTTCTCAGCTGAAGTTGTTGCTTGGCGTGTCCGGTCTGGTGGGCTGTGTGCCCCCCCCCCTCTGTACCCGCCTGTGTATGTTCTCAGTGTTCCCGCTGAAAATAGATATCAGTCCGATCTGGTGCTGAATAATCAGCGTGTGTTTATATGCGGTATAACCGGCACCGGGGGGCACTGGGTGGGGGGTGGGGGGTGATGTGATCCCCACGCATAAAGACTCACTGTGGGAAGCCTCGGTGACGTTAGCTGCACATGCTAACCAGGCCTAATGCCCAGCCAGGCTAAGTCCAGGCTAATGCGGCTGAGGAATTCAGGTCAGCGTGATGCAGCACGGCGCATCAGAGGTTAAAAATAAACTGTTTACACTGTTACCATGTCGCAGCGCTCAGATTCATAGATCAGACTGAGTTTCATATCAGCGTAACGAGCTGTACGGTAATTATCCAGCACCGCCGTGTAAACAGAGCGCCGAGTGTAGTTTAGTGAATGACCAGTTCAAACACACTTCACTTCTGTTTACGTCTCAGAAACTAACAACTAACACACACACACACCTATATACACACACATCTATATACACACACATCTATATACACACACGTCTATATACACACACATCTATATACACACACATCTATATACAGCCTTATATATCTATATACAGACCTATATATCTATATACAGCCCTATATATCTATATACAGACCTATATATCTATA
Source organism: Megaleporinus macrocephalus (assembly GCA_021613375.1). NCBI lineage: Eukaryota > Metazoa > Chordata > Actinopteri > Characiformes > Anostomidae > Megaleporinus > Megaleporinus macrocephalus. The sequence continues at coordinate 46,900,512 of CM038711.1, forward strand.
TACAGCCCTATATATCTATATACAGACCTATATATCTATATACAGCCCTATATATCTATATACAGCCCTATATATCTATATACAGACATATATATCTATATACAGCCCTATGTATCTATATACAGCCCTATGTATCTATATACAGACCTATGTATCTATATACAGCCCTATGTATCTATATACAGCCCTATATATCTATATACAGACCTATATATCTATATACAGACCTATGTATCTATATACAGACCTATATATCTATATACAGACATATATATCTATATACAGACCTATATATCTATATACAGACCTATGTATCTATATACAGACCTATATATCTATATACAGACATATATATCTATATACAGACCTATGTATCTATATACAGACCTATATATCTATATACAGACCTATGTATCTATATACAGACCTATATATCTATATACAGACATATATATCTATATACAGACCTATGTATCTATATACAGACATATATATCTATATACAGACATATATATCTATATACAGCCATATGTATCTATATACAGACATATATATCTATATACAGCCCTATATATCTATATACAGCCCTATGTATCTATATACAGACCTATGTATCTATATACAGCCCTATGTATCTATATACAGCCCTATATATCTATATACAGACCTATATATCTATATACAGACCTATGTATCTATATACAGACATATATATCTATATACAGACATATATATATCTATATACAGACATATATCTATCTATACAGCCCTATATATCTATATACAGACCTATGTATCTATATACAGCCCTATGTATCTATATACAGCCTTATATATCTATATACAGCCCTATATATCTATATACAGCCCTATATATCTATATACAGACCTATGTATCTATATACAGCCTTATATATCTATATACAGCCCTATATATCTATATACAGACCTATATATCTATATACAGCCTTATATATCTATATACAGACCTATATATCTATATACAGACATACATATCTATATACAGACATACATATCTATATACAGCCTATATATCTATATACAGCCCTATATATCTATATACAGCCCTATATATCTATATACAGCCCTATATATCTATATACAGCCCTATATATCTATATACAGCCTTATATATCTATATACAGCCTTATATATCTATATACAGCCCTATATATCTATATACAGCCTATATATCTATATACAGCCCTATATATCTATATACAGCCCTATATATCTATATACAGCCTTATATATCTATATACAGACCTATATATCTATATACAGCCTATATATCTATATACAGCCTTATATATCTATATACAGCCCTATATATCTATATACAGCCCTATATATCTATATACAGCCCTATATATCTATATACAGACCTATATATCTATATACAGCCCTATATATCTATATACAGACCTATATATCTATATACAGACCTATATATCTATATACAGACCTATATATCTATATACAGCCCTATATATCTATATACAGCCCTATATATCTATATACAGACCTATATATCTATATACAGCCCTATATATCTATATACAGCCCTATATATCTATATACAGACATATGTATCTATATACAGACATATATATCTATATACAGCCCTATATATCTATATACAGACCTATATATCTATATACAGACCTATATATCTATATACAGACATACATATCTATATACAGACCTATATATCTATATACAGCCCTATATATCTATATACAGACCTATATATCTATATACAGACATACATATCTATATACAGACCTATATATCTATATACAGTGATGTACGTACTCACTCGTTTCTGTGTGTATTTGAGATTAAAGGGTCAGTAACAGCTGAAACAGCTCCTCGTCTCCTCGTATGTAAACTTGGTTAAAGTTCCAGAACTTTCACTCCTGAGGCCGAGTGGTCTGTACGTGTACGCTGTTCTCCACAAACTTAATCTGACAGTAGATCTGATAGATAGATGGGTGGACAGATAGGTGGACTAATGGAAGGACAAATAGATAGACGGATGGATAGACAGACAGATGGACGGACGGACAGACCAATGGATGGATAAATAGATGGTTGGATAAATATATGGATGGATGGAAAAATAAATGGACAGACAGACAGATGGATGGACGGATGGATAGATATAGATGGACGGACAGATGGATAGATAGATGGATAAATAGATGGACAGACGGACAGACAAATAAATGGATGGATGGATTAATGAACAGGTAGATGGATGGGTGGAAGGATGAATGGATGGAATAGATGTATAGATGGATGGATAGATAATTTATTGATCCCAAAGGAAGTTTAGCAGCCACTAACAGTTACACAGTTACTAACCCTATTAATCAGACATGGACGGGCGCGTCCGGTAGCTACTGATCGGACGGGTACTGTTTAAAGAAAATCCATGTGTCTTTAAAGTGTTAATGTTACAGTAGAGACTAAAAACTGGGTGATTTTATTGGACGGCGTTTTGGAGCATTTCTATTGGTCGGGTCATCAGTAAGGCTCCACATGGTGCAGAATTCGGCTGCTGAACTCAGATCCTGTCTAAAACTGAAACAGAGGGTTCTATTGGACGCTGATGATCCGCTCCGGTTGCAGCCTGACGTGGTGTAACCCGGTACTCTATTGTTTCAAGTAATCGACCCCCACCGGCCCGCTCTGCTGTCTTCCTAACAGTTTTAACACGCTGTGAGTTTTTCATC
>CM038711.1:46905770-46908851 GCA_021613375.1 Megaleporinus macrocephalus
AGAGAGATGGGTTGAGAGAGAAAAAGAGAGATGGGTTGAGAGTTAGAGAGATGTAGAGAGAGAGAGAGAGATGGGGGGGAGAGAGAGAGAGAGAGATGGGGGGGAGAGAGAGAGAGAGAGCGAGCGATGGGTTGAGAGAGAGAGATGTTGAGAGAGAGAGATTGGTTGAGAGAGAGAGAGAGATGGGTTGAGAGAGAAAAAGAGAGATGGGTAGAGAGTTAGAGAGATGTAGAGAGAGAGAGAGAGAGATGGGGGAGAGAGAGAGAGAGAGAGAGAGAGAGAGAGAGAGAGATGGGTTGAGAGAGAAAAAGAGAGATGGGTTGAGAGTTAGAGAGATGTAGAGAGAGAGAGAGAGATGGGGGGGAGAGAGAGAGAGAGAGATGGGGGGGAGAGAGAGAGAGAGATAGAGAGAGAGATGGGGGTACAGAGAGAGAGAGAGAGAATATGGACGTAGACAGAGGTGGGTCTGTTCCAGCTGCAGGTGGGCCGGGCCGGTCCGGTGCCAGATGTGAGTTGAATAGCAGGATTAAAGCAGGCGGGCTCTCGGGCCTCAGCGTCCTGGCTTTGGGCCTCCAGCGCCGGACCCTTTCTCTGGGCCCCCTCAGCATAGCGTTCCCTCAGTCAACCCCACAGAGTCAGCCGGTTCAGCTCCGTCTGAGGCTCAGTTACGTAACTGTGGAGAACACAGTCAGCACTTCTGCACACACGGGAGCGCCAACGGCCCGGTCGGTGCTCGGCTACCGTACGACAGGACAGATGTTCTGAGATGTTCAACCTTTCATTTCTCCTCAGCTGCCAGCAGATGTTTAGATCAGGCCTCAAATGCATGTAGGGGGTTTACACAGTCTGGGAGATGTTCTGATGACATTCTCTGGACCCACTCATCCATGTTGAAGACCTTCTCAACTGATCTGGGTTTCAATCCATCCTTGCAGATCACGTACACCATACATGCTGATGGTCTTCTCTGGGGTGGATGGGACACGATTAGAAATGTCCCACACTGGTTGGAAGAGCTGACCAAAACTTCCAAGTACTACCCTGGACCCCTAATTCCTCAGACTTTAACCCAATTGAGCATCTGTGGGACCACCTGGGACGGTGGTGTTGGCTCAGTCACTCACTCACTCACTCACTCGGTCACTCACTCAGTCAGTCACTCGGTCAGTCACTCACTCCACTTGGGGGTGCTGGAGCCAATCTGAGCATAATGTGGGAAGCCTCCAGTCGATCACTGATCTGCTGGTGGAGTGTTTATTAAAGGTGTTGGTGTTTGGTGTTCTGGTTTGTTTGCTGGTGGAGTGTTTATTAAAGGTGTTTGTGGTGTTTGGTGTTCTGGTTTGTAGTCTGCTGGTGGAGTGTTTATTAAAGGTGTTTGTTTGTAGTGTTGGTGTTTGGTGTTCTGGTTTGTAGTCTGCTGGTGGAGTGTTTATTAAAGGTGTTTGTTTGTGGTGTTGGTGTTTGGTGTTCTGGTTTGTTGTCTGCTGGTGGAGCGTTTATTAAAGGTGTTTGTTTGTGGTGTTGGTGTTTGGTGTTCTGGTTTGTTTGCTGGTGGAGTGTTTATTAAAGGTGTTGGTGTTTGGTGTTCTGGTTTGTTTGCTGGTGGAGTGTTTATTAAAGGTGTTTGTGGTGTTTGGTGTTCTGGTTTGTAGTCTGCTGGTGGAGTGTTTATTAAAGGTGTTTGTTTGTGGTGTTGGTGTTTGGTGTTCTGGTTTGTAGTCTGCTGGTGGAGTGTTTATTAAAGATGTTGGTGTTGGGGGTTCTGGTTTGTAGTCTGCTGGTGGAGCTTTTATTAAAGGTGTTTGTTTGTGGTGTTGGTGTTTGGTGTTCTGGTTTGTTGTCTTCTGGTGGAGTGTTTATTAAAGGTGTTTGTTTGTGGTGTTGGTGTTTGGTGTTCTGGTTTGTAGTCTGCTGGTGGAGTGTTTTATTAAAGATGTTTGTTTGTGGTGTTGGTGTTCTGGTTTGTTGTCTGCTGGTGGAGTGTTTATTAAAGATGTTGGTGTTCTGGTTTGTAGTCTGCTGGTGGAGTGTTTATTAAAGGTGTTTGTTTGTGGTGTTGGTGTTTGGTGTTCTGGTTTGTAGTCTGCTGGTGGAGTGTTTATTAAAGATGTTGGTGTTCTGGTTTGTAGTCTGCTGGTGGAGTGTTTATTAAAGGTGTTTGTTTGTGGCGTTGGTGTTTGGTGTTCTGGTTTGTAGTCTGCTGGTGGAGTGTTTATTAAAGGTGTTTGTTTGTGGTGTTGGTGTTTGGTGTTCTGGTTTGTTGTCTGCTGGTGGAGTGTTTATTAAAGATGTTGGTGTTTGGTGTTCTGGTTTGTAGTCTGCTGGTGGAGTGTTTATTAAAGGTGTTTGTTTTGTGGCGTTGGTGTTTGTGTTCTGGTTTGTAGTCTGCTGGTGGAGTGTTTATTAAAGGTGTTTGTTTGTGCGTTGGTGTTTGGGTGTTCTGGTTTGTAGTCCTGCTGGTGGAGTGTTTATAAAGGTGTTTGTTTGTGGCGTTGGTGTTTGGTGTTCTGGGTTTGTTGTCTGCTGGTGGAGTGTTTATTAAAGATGTTGGTGTTCTGGTTTGTAGTCTGCTGGGTGGAGTGTTTATTAAAGATGTTGGTGTTTCCTGGTTTGTAGTCTGCTGGTGGGAGTGTTTATTAAAGGTGTTTGTTTGTGGCGTTGGTGTTGTTGTTCTGGTTTGTAGTCTGCTGGTGGAGTGTTTATTAAAGGTGTTTGTTTGTGGTGTTGGTGTTGGTTGTTCTGGTTTGTTGTCTGCTGGTGGAGTGTTTATTAAAGATGTTGGTGTTTGGTGTTCTGGTTGTAGTCTGCTGGTGGAGTGTTATTAAAGGTGTTTGTTTGTGGCGTTGGTGTTTGGTGTTCTGTTTGTAGTCTGCTGGTGGAGTGTTTATTAAAGGTGTTTTGTTTGTGGCGTTGGTGTTTGGTGTTTCTGGTTTGTATTCTGCTGGGTGGATGTGTTTATTAAAGGGTGTTTGGTTTGTGGCGTTGGTGTTTGGTGTTCTGGTTTGTAGTCTGCTGGTGGAGTGTTTATTAAAGGTGTTTGTTTGTGGCGTTGGTGTTTGGTGTTCTGGTTTGTAGTCTGCT
>CM038711.1:46909851-46914851 GCA_021613375.1 Megaleporinus macrocephalus
TTCTCACAGTCTCTCTCTCTCTCTCTCTGTCATTCTCTCTCTCTTTCTCTCTCTCTCTCTCTCTGTCATTCTCTCTCTCTTTCTCTTTCTCTTTCTCATTCTCTCCCTCTCACTCTTTCTCACTCTCTCTTTCTCTCATTCTCTCCCTCTCTCTCTCTCTCTCTCTCTCTCTCATATACTGTGTGTGTGTGTGTGTGTGTGTGTGTGTGTGTGTGTGTGTGTGTGTGTGTTAGATTGTATTTGTGATAAAGTGGGGACTGTAATGAATCTGAATCAGGTCTGAGTTTTTATTGGACGGTGGTTTTTATCTTTTCTCTTATCACCGTCTCTTTTCTCAGCTGAAGTTGTCGCTTGGCGTGTCCGGTCTGGTGGGCTGTGGGTCGCCCCCCCCCCCCCCCCCCCCCCTCAGTGTTCCCGCTGAAAATAGATATCAGTCCGATCTGGTGCTGAATAATCAGCGTGTGTTTATATGCGGTATAACCGGCACCGGGGGGCACTGGGTGGGGGGGTGGGGGGTGATGTGATCCCCACGCATAAAGACTCACTGTGGGAAGCCTCGGTGACGTTAGCTGCACATGCTAACCAGGCCTAATGCCCAGCCAGGCTAAGTCCAGGCTAATGCGGCTGAGGAATTCAGGTCAGCGTGATGCAGCACGGCGCATCAGAGGTTAAAAATAAACTGTTTACACTGTTACCATGTCGCAGCGCTCAGATTCATAGATCAGACTGAGTTTCATATCAGCGTAACGAGCTGTACGGTAATTATCCAGCACCGCCGTGTAAACAGAGCGCCGAGTGTAGTTTAGTGAATGACCAGTTCAAACACACTTCACTTCTGTTTACGTCTCAGAAACTAACAACTAACACACACACACACACCTATATACACACACACCTATATACACACACATCTATATACACACACATCTATATACACACACATCTATATACACACACATCTATATACACACACATCTATATACAGCCTTATGTATCTATATACAGACCTATATATCTATATACAGCCTTATATATCTATATACAGCCCTATATATCTATATACAGCCCTATATATCTATATACAGCCTTATATATCTATATACAGCCTTATATATCTATATACAGCCTTATATATCTATATACAGCCCTATATATCTATATACAGCCCTATGTATCTATATACAGCCCTATATATCTATATACAGCCCTATATATCTATATACAGCCCTATGTATCTATATACAGCCCTATATATCTATATACAGCCCTATGTATCTATATACAGCCCTATATATCTATATACAGACCTATATATCTATATACAGACCTATATATCTATATACAGCCCTATATATCTATATACAGCCCTATGTATCTATATACAGCCTATATATCTATATACAGACCTATATATCTATATACAGCCTTATATATCTATATACAGCCTATATATCTATATACAGCCTATATATCTATATACAGCCCTATATATCTATATACAGCCTTATGTATCTATATACAGCCCTATATATCTATATACAGACATATATATCTATATACAGCCCTATGTATCTATATACAGCCCTATGTATCTATATACAGCCCTATGTATCTATATACAGACCTATATATCTATATACAGACATATATATCTATATACAGCCCTATGTATCTATATACAGCCTTATGTATCTATATACAGCCCTATATATCTATATACAGCCCTATGTATCTATATACAGCCTTATGTATCTATATACAGCCCTATATATCTATATACAGCCCTATGTATCTATATACAGCCCTATGTATCTATATACAGACCTATATATCTATATACAGACCTATATATCTATATACAGCCCTATGTATCTATATACAGCCCTATGTATCTATATACAGCCCTATATATCTATATACAGACCTATGTATCTATATACAGCCCTATGTATCTATATACAGCCCTATGTATCTATATACAGCCCTATGTATCTATATACAGACCTATGTATCTATATACAGCCCTATGTATCTATATACAGCCTTATGTATCTATATACAGACATATATATCTATATACAGCCCTATGTATCTATATACAGCCTTATGTATCTATATACAGCCCTATATATCTATATACAGCCCTATGTATCTATATACAGCCCTATGTATCTATATACAGCCTTATGTATCTATATACAGCCCTATATATCTATATACAGACCTATATATCTATATACAGCCATATGTATCTATATACAGCCTTATGTATCTATATACAGACATATATATATATATACAGCCCTATGTATCTATATACAGCCTTATGTATCTATATACAGCCCTATATATCTATATACAGCCCTATATATCTATATACAGCCCTATGTATCTATATACAGCCTTATGTATCTATATACAGACATATATATCTATATACAGCCCTATGTATCTATATACAGCCTTATGTATCTATATACAGCCCTATATATCTATATACAGCCCTATGTATCTATATACAGCCCTATGTATCTATATACAGCCTTATGTATCTATATACAGCCCTATATATCTATATACAGCCCTATGTATCTATATACAGCCCTATGTATCTATATACAGACCTATATATCTATATACAGCCCTATATATCTATATACAGACATACATATCTATATACAGCCCTATGTATCTATATACAGCCCTATGTATCTATATACAGCCCTATGTATCTATATACAGCCTTATGTATCTATATACAGCCCTATATATCTATATACAGCCCTATGTATCTATATACAGACCTATATATCTATATACAGCCCTATGTATCTATATACAGCCCTATGTATCTATATACAGTCCTATATATCTATATACAGACATACATATCTATATACAGCCCTATGTATCTATATACAGCCCTATGTATCTATATACAGCCCTATGTATCTATATACAGCCCTATGTATCTATATACAGACCTATGTATCTATATACAGCCCTATGTATCTATATACAGCCTTATGTATCTATATACAGCCTATATATCTATATACAGACCTATATATCTATATACAGCCCTATATATCTATATACAGCCTTATATATCTATATACAGACCTATATATCTATATACAGCCTATATATCTATATACAGCCCTATGTATCTATATACAGCCCTATATATCTATATACAGCCTTATATATCTATATACAGACCTATATATCTATATACAGACCTATATATCTATATACAGTGATGTACGTACTCACTCGTTTCTGTGTGTATTTGAGATTAAAGGGTCAGTAACAGCTGAAACAGCTCCTCGTCTCCTCGTATGTAAACTTGGTTAAAGTTCCAGAACTTTCACTCCTGAGGCCGAGTGGTCTGTACGTGTACGCTGTTCTCCACAAACTTAATCTGACAGTAGATCTGATAGATAGATGGGTGGACAGATAGGTGGACTAATGGAAGGACAAATAGATAGACGGATGGATAGACAGACAGATGGACGGACGGACAGACCAATGGATGGATAAATAGATGGTTGGATAAATATATGGATGGATGGAAAAATAAATGGACAGACAGACAGATGGATGGACGGATGGATAGATATAGATGGACGGACAGATGGATAGATAGATAGATGGATAAATAGATGGACAGACGCACAGACAAATAGATGAATGGATGGATGGACAGATGGGTGGATAAATATATAGATAGATAGATGGACAGAGACAAATAAATGGATAGATGGACAGAGACAAATAAATGGATGGACTGATGAACAGGTAGATGGATGGGTGGAAGGATGAATGGATGGAATAGATGTTACTAACCCTATTAATCAGACATGGACGGGCGCGTCCGGTAGCTGCTGATCAGACGGGCACTGTTCAAAGAAACTCCATTTAAAGTGTTAATGTTACAGTAGAGACTAAAAACTGGGTGATTTTATTGGACGGCGTTTTGGAGCATTTCTATTGGTCGGGTCATCAGTAAGGCTCCACATGGTGCAGAATTCGGCTGCTGAACTCAGATCCTGTCTAAAACTGAAACAGAGGGTTCTATTGGACGCTGATGATCCGCTCCGGCTGCAGCCTGACGTGGTGTAACCCGGTACTCTATTGTTTCGAGTAATCGACCCCCCGCCGGCCCGCCGGCCCGCCGGCCCGCTCTGCTGTCTTCCTAACAGTTTTAACACGCTGTGAGTTTTTCATCACAGCGCGTCGTGAGTTTTTCTACAGGCAGCACTCAAAACCATCACCACCGTCATCATCATCACCATCACAATCAACACCACCATCACAATCAACACCATCATCATCACCATCACAATCAACACCACCATCATCACCATCACAATCAACACCACCATCATCATCACCATCACAATCAACACCATCATCACCATCACAATCAACACCATCATCATCACCATCACAATCAACACCACCATCATCACCATCACCACCGTCATCATCACCATCACAATCAACAGTCATCATCATCACCATCACAATCAACACCACCATCATCACCATCACAATCAACACCACCATCATCACCATCACAATCAACACCACCATCATCACCATCACAATCAACACCATCATCATCACCATCACAATCAACACCATCATCACCATCACAATCAACACCATCATCACCATCACAATCAACACCATCATCATCACCATCACAATCAACACCACCATCATCACCATCACAATCAACACCACCATCATCATCACCATCACAATCAACACCATCATCACCATCACAATCAACACCATCATCACCATCACAATCAACACCATCATCATCACCATCACAATCAACACCATCATCATCACCATCACAATCAACACCACCATCATCACCATCACCACCGTCATCATCACCATCACAATCAACAGTCATCATCATCACCATCACAATCAACACCACCATCATCACCATCACAATCAACACCACCATCATCACCATC
>CM038711.1:46917351-46942351 GCA_021613375.1 Megaleporinus macrocephalus
AGCATAATGTGGGAAGCCTCCAGTCGATCACTGATCTGCTGGTGGAGTGTTTATTAAAGGTGTTGGTGTTTGGTGTTCTGGTTTGTTTGCTGGTGGAGTGTTTATTAAAGGTGTTTGTTTGTGGTGTTGGTGTTTGGTGTTCTGGTTTGTAGTCTGCTGGTGGAGTGTTTATTAAAGGTGTTTGTTTGTGGCGTTGGTGTTTGGTGTTCTGGTTTGTAGTCTGCTGGTGGAGTGTTTATTAAAGGTGTTTGTTTGTGGCGTTGGTGTTTGGTGTTCTGGTTTGTAGTCTGCTGGTGGAGTGTTTATTAAAGGTGTTTGTTTGTGGTGTTGGTGTTTGGTGTTCTGGTTTGTAGTCTGCTGTTGGAGTGTTTATTAAAGGTGTTTGTGGTGTTTGGTGTTCTGGTTTGTAGTCTGCTGGTGGAGTGTTTATTAAAGGTGTTTGTTTGTGGTGTTGGTGTTTGGTGTTCTGGTTTGTAGTCTGCTGGTGGAGTGTTTATTAAAGGTGTTGGTGTTTGGTGTTCTGGTTTGTAGTCTGCTGGTGGAGTGTTTATTAAAGGTGTTGGTGTTTGGTGTTCTGGTTTGTTGTCTGCTGGTGGAGTGTTTATTAAAGGTGTTGGTGTTTGGTGTTCTGGTTTGTAGTCTGCTGGTGGAGTGTTTATTAAAGGTGTTTGTTTGTGGTGTTGGTGTTTGGTGTTCTGGTTTGTTTGCTGGTGGAGTGTTTATTAAAGGTGTTGGTGTTTGGTGTTCTGGTTTGTTTGCTGGTGGAGTGTTTATTAAAGGTGTTTGTGGTGTTTGGTGTTCTGGTTTGTAGTCTGCTGGTGGAGTGTTTATTAAAGGTATTTGTTTGTGGTGTTGGTGTTCTGGTTTCTTGTCTGCTGGTGGAGTGTTTATTAAAGGTGTTGGTGTTTGGTGTTCTGGTTTGTTGTCTGCTGGTGGAGTGTTTATTAAGATGTTGGTGTTTGGTGTTCTGGTTTGTAGTCTGCTGGTGGAGCTTTTATTAAAGGTGTTTGTTTGTGGTGTTGGTGTTTGGTGTTCTGGTTTGTTGTCTGCTGGTGGAGTGTTTATTAAAGGTGTTTGTTTGTAGTGTTGGTGTTTGGTGTTCTGGTTTGTAGTCTGCTGGTGGAGTGTTTTATTAAAGGTGTTTGTGGTGTTGGTGTTCTGGTTTGTTGTCTGCTGGTGGAGTGTTTATTAAAGATGTTGGTGTTCTGGTTTGTTGTCTGCTGGTGGAGTGTTTATTAAAGGTGTTTGTTTGTAGTGTTGGTGTTTGGTGTTCTGGTTTGTAGTCTGCTGGTGGAGTGTTTTATTAAAGGTGTTTGTGGTGTTGGTGTTCTGGTTTGTTGTCTGCTGGTGGAGTGTTTATTAAAGATGTTGGTGTTCTGGTTTGTAGTCTGCTGGTGGAGTGTTTATTAAAGGTGTTTGTTTGTGGTGTTTGGTGTTCTGGTTTGTAGTCTGCTGGTGGAGTGTTTATTAAAGGTGTTTGTTTGTGGCGTTGGTGTTTGGTGTTCTGGTTTGTAGTCTGCTGGTGGAGTGTTTATTAAAGGTGTTTGTTTGTGGCGTTGGTGTTTGGTGTTCTGGTTTGTAGTCTGCTGGTGGAGTGTTTATTAAAGGTGTTTGTTTGTGGTGTTGGTGTTTGGTGTTCTGGTTTGTAGTCTGCTGTTGGAGTGTTTATTAAAGGTGTTTGTGGTGTTTGGTGTTCTGGTTTGTAGTCTGCTGGTGGAGTGTTTATTAAAGGTGTTTGTTTGTGGTGTTGGTGTTTGGTGTTCTGGTTTGTAGTCTGCTGGTGGAGTGTTTATTAAAGGTGTTGGTGTTTGGTGTTCTGGTTTGTAGTCTGGCTGGTGGAGTGTTTATTAAAGGTGTTGGTGTTTGGTGTTCTGGTTTGTTGTCTGCTGGTGGAGTGTTTATTAAAGGTGTTGGTGTTTGGTGTTCTGGTTTGTAGTCTGCTGGTGGAGTGTTTATTAAAGGTGTTTGTTTGTGGTGTTGGTGTTTGGTGTTCTGGTTTGTTTGCTGGTGGAGTGTTTATTAAAGTTGTTGGTGTTTGGTGTTCTGGTTTGTTTGCTGGTGGAGTGTTTATTAAAGGTGTTTGTGGTGTTTGGCGTTCTGGTTTGTAGTCTGCTGGTGGAGTGTTTATTAAAGGTATTTGTTTGTGGTGTTGGTGTTCTGGTTTCTTGTCTGCTGGTGGAGTGTTTATTAAAGGTGTTGGTGTTTGGTGTTCTGGTTTGTTGTCTGCTGGTGGAGTGTTTATTAAAGATGTTGGTGTTTGGTGTTCTGGTTTGTAGTCTGCTGGTGGAGCTTTTATTAAAGGTGTTTGTTTGTGGTGTTGGTGTTTGGTGTTCTGGTTTGTTGTCTGCTGGTGGAGTGTTTATTAAAGGTGTTTGTTTGTAGTGTTGGTGTTTGGTGTTCTGGTTTGTAGTCTGCTGGTGGAGTGTTTTATTAAAGGTGTTTGTGGTGTTGGTGTTCTGGTTTGTTGTCTGCTGGTGGAGTGTTTATTAAAGATGTTGGTGTTCTGGTTTGTAGTCTGCTGGTGGAGCGTTTATTAAAGGTGTTTGTTTGTGATGTTGGTGTTTGGTGTTCTGGTTTGTAGTCTGCTGGTGGAGTGTTTATTAAAGGTGTTTGTTTGTGGTGTTGGTGTTTGGTGTTCTGGTTTGTAGTCTGCTGGTGGAGTGTTTAGTAAAGATGTTGGTGTTTGGTGTTCTGGTTTGTAGTCTGCTGGTGGAGTGTTTATTAAAGGTGTTTGTTTGTGGCGTTGGTCTTTGGTGTTCTGGTTTGTAATCTGCTGGTGGAGTGTTTATTAAAGGTGTTTGTGGTGTTGGTGTTTGGTGTTCTGGTTTGTAGTCTGCTGGTGGAGTGTTTATTAAAGGTGTTGGTGTTTGGTGTTCTGATTTGTTGTCTGCTGGTGGAGTGTTTATTAAAGGTGTTTGTGGTGTTGGTGTTTGGTGTTCTGGTTTGTAGTCTGCTGGTGGATTGTTTATTAAAGGTGTTTGTTTGTGGCGTTGGTGTTTGGTGTTCTGGTTTGTAGTCTGCTGGTGGAGTGTTTATTAAAGGTGTTTGTTTGTGGCGTTGGTCTTTGGTGTTCTGGTTTGTAGTCTGCTGGTGGAGTGTTTATTAAAGGTGTTTGTTTGTGGCGTTGGTGTTTGGTGTTCTGGTTTGTAGTCTGCTGGTGGAGTGTTTATTAAAGGTGTTTGTTTGTGGTGTTGGTGTTTGGTGTTCTGGTTTGTAGTCTGCTGGTGGAGTGTTTATTAAAGGTGTTGGTGTTTGGTGTTCTGATTTGTTGTCTGCTGGTGGAGTGTTTATTAAAGGTGTTTGTGGTGTTGGTGTTTGGTGTTCTGGTTTGTAGTCTGCTGGTGGAGCGTTTCTTGAAGGTGTTTGTGGTGTTGGTGTTTGGTGTTCTGGTTTGTAGTCTGCTGGTGGAGTGTTTATTAAAGGTGTTGGTGTTTGGTGTTCTGATTTGTTGTCTGCTGGTGGAGTGTTTATTAAAGGTGTTTGTGGTGTTGGTGTTTGGTGTTCTGGTTTGTAGTCTGCTGGTGGAGCGTTTCTTGAAGGTGTTTGTGGTGTTGGTGTTTGGTGTTCTGGTTTGTAGTCTGCTGGTGGAGTGTTTATTAAAGGTGTTTGTTTGTGGTGTTGGTGTTTGGTGTTCTGGTTTGTAGTCTGCTGGTGGAGTGTTTATTAAAGATGTTGGTGTTTGGTGTTCTGGTTTGTTGTCTGCTGGTGGAGTGTTTATTAAAGGTGTTTGTGGTGTTGGTGTTTGGTGTTCTGGTTTGTTTGCTGGTGGAGTGTTTATTAAAGGTGTTTGTTTGTGGTGTTGGTGTTTGGTGTTCTGGTTTGTAGTCTGCTGGTGGAGTGTTTATTAAAGGTGTTTGTGGTGTTTGGTGTTCTGGTTTGTAGTCTGCTGGTGGAGTGTTTATTAAAGGTGTTTGTTTGTGGTGTTGGTCTTTGGTGTTCTGGTTTGTAGTCTGCTGGTGGAGTGTTTATTAAAGGTGTTGGTGTTTGGTGTTCTGGTTTGTAGTCTGCTGGTGGAGTGTTTATTAAAGGTGTTTGTTTGTGGTGTTGGTGTTTGGTGTTCTGGTTTGTTTGCTGGTGGAGTGTTTATTAAAGGTGTTGGTGTTTGGTGTTCTGGTTTGTTTGCTGGTGGAGTGTTTATTAAAGGTGTTTGTGGTGTTTGGTGTTCTGGTTTGTAGTCTGCTGGTGGAGTGTTTATTAAAGGTATTTGTTTGTGGTGTTGGTGTTCTGGTTTCTTGTCTGCTGGTGGAGCGTTTATTAAAGGTGTTGGTGTTTGGTGTTCTGGTTTGTTGTCTGTTGGTGGAGTGTTTATTAAAGATGTTGGTGTTTGGTGTTCTGGTTTGTAGTCTGCTGGTGGAGCTTTTATTAAAGGTGTTTGTTTGTGGTGTTGGTGTTTGGTGTTCTGGTTTGTTGTCTGCTGGTGGAGTGTTTATTAAAGGTGTTTGTTTGTAGTGTTGGTGTTTGGTGTTCTGGTTTGTAGTCTGCTGGTGGAGTGTTTTATTAAAGGTGTTTGTTTGTGGTGTTGGTGTTCTGGTTTGTTGTCTGCTGGTGGAGTGTTTATTAAAGATGTTGGTGTGTTGGTTTGTAGTCTGCTGGTGGAGCGTTTATTAAAGGTGTTTGTTTGTGATGTTGGTGTTTGGTGTTCTGGTTTGTAGTCTGCTGGTGGAGTGTTTATTAAAGGTGTTTGTTTGTGGTGTTGGTGTTTGGTGTTCTGGTTTGTAGTCTGCTGGTGGAGTGTTTATTAAAGATGTTGGTGTTTGGTGTTCTGGTTTGTAGTCTGCTGGTGGAGTGTTTATTAAAGGTGTTTGTGGAGTTGGTGTTTGGTGTTCTGGTTTGTAGTCTGCTGGTGGAGCGTTTCTTGAAGGTGTTTGTGGTGTTGGTGTTTGGTGTTCTGGTTTGTAGTCTGCTGGTGGAGTGTTTATTAAAGGTGTTGGTGTTTGGTGTTCTGATTTGTTGTCTGCTGGTGGAGTGTTTATTAAAGGTGTTTGTGGTGTTGGTGTTTGGTGTTCTGGTTTGTAGTCTGCTGGTGGAGCGTTTCTTGAAGGTGTTTGTGGTGTTGGTGTTTGGTGTTCTGGTTTGTAGTCTGCTGGTGGAGTGTTTATTAAAGGTGTTGGTGTTTGGTGTTCTGATTTGTTGTCTGCTGGTGGAGTGTTTATTAAAGGTGTTTGTGGTGTTGGTGTTTGGTGTTCTGGTTTGTAGTCTGCTGGTGGAGTGTTTATTAAAGGTGTTTGTTTGTGGTGTTGGTGTTTGGTGTTCTGGTTTGTAGTCTGCTGGTGGAGTGTTTATTAAAGATGTTGGTGTTTGGTGTTCTGGTTTGTAGTCTGCTGGTGGAGTGTTTATTAAAGGTGTTTGTTTGTGGCGTTGGTGTTTGGTGTTCTGGTTTGTAGTCTGCTGGTGGAGTGTTTATTAAAGGTGTTTGTTTGTGGCGTTGGTGTTTGGTGTTCTGGTTTGTAGTCTGCTGGTGGAGTGTTTATTAAAGGTGTTTGTTTGTGGTGTTGGTGTTTGGTGTTCTGGTTTGTAGTCTGCTGGTGGAGTGTTTATTAAAGGTGTTTGTTTGTGGTGTTGGTGTTTGGTGTTCTGGTTTGTAGTCTGCTGGTGGAGTGTTTATTAAAGGTGTTTGTTTGTGGTGTTGGTGTTTGGTGTTCTGATTTGTAGTCTGCTGGTGGAGTGTTTATTAAAGGTGTTGGTGTTTGGTGTTTTGATTTGTTGTCTGCTGGTGGAGTGTTTATTAAAGGTGTTTGTGGTGTTGATGTTTGGTGTTCTGGTTTGTAGTCTGCTGGTGGAGCGTTTCTTGAAGGTGTTTGTGGTGTTGGTGTTTGGTGTTCTGGTTTGTAGTCTGCTGGTGGAGTGTTTATTAAAGGTGTTGGTGTTTGGTGTTCTGATTTGTTGTCTGCTGGTGGAGTGTTTATTAAAGGTGTTTGTTTGTGATGTTGGTGTTTGGTGTTCTGGTTTGTAGTCTGCTGGTGGAGTGTTTATTAAAGGTGTTTGTTTGTGGTGTTGGTGTTCTGGTTTGTAGTCTGCTGGTGGAGTGTTTATTAAAGGTGTTTGTGGTGTTTGGTGTTCTGGTTTGTAGTCTGCTGGTGGAGTGTTTATTAAAGGTGTTTGTTTGTGGCGTTGGTGTTTGGTGTTCTGGTTTGTAGTCTGCTGGTGGAGTGTTTATTAAAGGTGTTTGTTTGTGGTGTTGGTGTTTGGTGTTCTGGTTTGTAGTCTGCTGGTGGAGTGTTTATTAAAGGTGTTTGTTTGTGGTGTTGGTGTTTGGTGTTCTGGTTTGTTGTCCGTGTTCGTGGTTCTGACCTGTACCTGTGTGTTTGAGTGCTGACCGGGTGTCGGGGGGGTCACTCTGACAGGTGAGCTGCTCTACTGTAACTCTATCCTTCACGGTTTAACCTGCTGAGCATCTGCTGGACGGCGGAGCGTCGGCCTCGTTAGAGCACCGCGCGCCGTGCTGAATATTTAATGCTGGGTTACGGCTCGTGTGAGAGCGGAACGGAACTCGGCGCTCCGGCGCTCCGGTTCTTGGCGCTCCGGCTCTCGGCACAGATCCGAGTTTTAGGATTTCACTGCTGAGTCTCGTTTCCGTGACTCCAAACAGCAGCAGCTCCGTTACTTCCTTATTTACGTGAGTCTGTAGCACAAGGACAGTGTTGGACCTCCAAGGGTTAATTAGGCGTGCAAAGTAGCTGTAATGACCCCAAAGACCCCCCTCACCCCCGCTCCCGCTGGCCCCTCCCCGCTCCAGCGTCCAGCCGCTGAGACTGATACTTAAGATCAGTGGAGCGCAGGAGAAACGGGAGCTCAGCCAGAAGCTCAGAGCTGAGACTCCATCACCGACACCAACACGGACTTTCCCTGCTGCCCCCCCGCGTCACATGACCAACGCAGTCTGGACGTCCTGTCTTGTCTCTGAGCTGTAAATAAATCGTTTGTCGCTGGAGCTTTGAAGTGTTGCTTTGATGGCTGTGAGTGAGACACATTTAAATAATAACCAAAGTAACGCAGTGAGTTCAGATCAGCGAGAGCACCTGATCAAACACATGTTATAGGTATAACAGTACTAACAATAATAACATTACAATAAGGTTTAGTACAGAGCATACACACTTGTGGGAATATAACATATTACACATGACTACTACTATCTCTACTAACCCTACTTTTACCAACACTACTAGTACGAGTTCTACTACTTCTATTAATGCTAGTACTACTATTACTACTACTAACATTACTAGTATGTATTCTACTGCTTCCACTAATATTATTACTAATACTACTACAAGTACTACTATTACTACTACTAACATTACTAGTATGTATTCTACTGCTTCCACTAATATTATTACTAATACTACTACAAGTACTACTATTACTACTACTAACATTACTAGTATGTATTCTACTGCTTCCACTAATATTATTACTAATACTACTACAAGTACTACTATTACTACTACTAACATTACTAGTATGTATTCTACTGCTTCCACTAATATTATTACTAATACTACTACAAGTACTACTATTACTACTACTAACATTACTAGTATGTATTCTACTGCTTCCACTAATATTATTACTAATACTACTACAAGTACTACTATTACTACTACTAACATTACTAGTATGTGTTCTACTGCTTCCACTAATATTATTACTGATACTACTACAAGTACTACTATTACTACTAACATTACTAGTCTGTATTCTACTGCTTCCACTAATATTATTACTAATACTACTACAAGTACTACTATTACTACTACTAACATTACTAGTATGTATTCTACTGCTTCCACTAATATTATTACTGATACTACTACAAGTACTACTATTACTACTAACATTACTAGTCTGTATTCTACTGCTTCCACTAATATTATTACTAATACTACTACAAGTACTACTATTACTACTACTAACATTACTAGTATGTATTCTACTGCTTCCACTAATATTATTACTAATACTACTACAAGTACTACTATTACTACTACTAACATTACTAGTATGTATTCTACTGCTTCCACTAATATTATTACTAATACTACTACAAGTACTACTATTACTACTACTAACATTACTAGTCTGTATTCTACTGCTTCCACTAATATTATTACTAATACTACTACAAGTACTACTATTACTACTACTAACATTACTAGTCTGTATTCTACTGCTTCCACTAATATTATTACTAATACTACTACAAGTACTACTATTACTACTACTAACATTACTAGTCTGTATTCTACTGCTTCCACTAATATTATTACTAATACTACTACTAACATTACTAGTATGTATTCTACTGCTTCTACTAATACTATTACTAATACTACTACAAGTACTACTATTACTACTACTAACATTACTAGTATGTATTCTACTGCTTCCACTAATATTATTACTAATACTACTACAAGTACTACTATTACTACTACTAACATTACTAGTATGTATTCTACTGCTTCCACTAATACTATTACTAATACTACTACAAATACTACTATTACTACTACTAACATTACTAGTCTGTATTCTACTGCTTTCACTAATATTACTAATACTACTACAAGTACTACTATTACTACTACTAACATTACTAGTCTGTATTCTACTGCTTCCACTAATACTATTACTACTACCTATACTAGTACAAATACTACTACTACTGTGGTCTTTGCTAGTCCAATTCTTTTACTAACACTGTTAGTACTATTAGAACTTTTACTGCTTCTACTAATACTAGTACTGATGTTAGTACTATTTTTTAAGACTAGTACTAGTAGTACTACTAGTAGTACAATTGGTACTAATACTTGTTCTACTAGTTATACTACTAATACTACTGCTACTTCTAGTACTACAACTAGTGCTAATACTAGTACTACTACCACTGCTGTGATCTTTACTAGTAGAATTCTTTTACCAACACTGTTAGTACTAATATGTATTCTACTGCTTCCACTAATACTAGTACTGTTACTACTATTACTGCTAGCACTAGTACAAATACTACTATAACTACTACTGTGATCTTTACTAGTAGAATTCTTTTACTAACACTGCTAGTACTATTAGAAATTTTACTGCTTCGACGTATACTAGTACTGATATAAGTACTATTTTTTAATACTAATAGTATTATTAGTACTACTTCTATTAATACCACTACTACTAGTAGTAGTAGAATTGGTACTAATACTTGTTCTACTAGTTATACTACTAATACTAACACTACTTCTAGTACTACAACTAGTGCTAATACTAGTACTACTACCACTGCTGCTTCTACTAGTACGAGGACTACTACTACAATTAAAGTTGCATAGTAACAGGTTTCCTAGGCGAGTCACTGTATAGATAAAAGTAGTATACGTTCTGCAGTGCTGTTCTGCGAGTGTTAAGGGTTCTATGTGTAGAACCAGTGTCTGTATTAAAGAACTGAGCAGCTGTGAGTAGTTTTAATTAGGCGTGTGAGATCAGTCACTTTCACTGACTGCTTTCTCCAGAACTCTGGACGGAGGAGCTTCAGGTGCCTGCTCTTTGAAGTGGTTCCAGGAATCCTGTGGCACCTGAGCTTTTGAGCGTGTGCTGCTGCTGTTCAGTCTGAGCTGATACGAGGTCCTGCTGCTGTGACGGAGGTCTGATGTAACAGCCCACCCAGGAAGCCTGAGTCACGCTGAGCCCGTTTACAGTGTGTGTTTGAACAAACACAGTCCGTCACCTGTTTTTCCGTCAGCGCTCCTCGCTCTGTTCCACTGATCCCGATCAGGACCTGCTCTCGGAACGCCGCCGAGCTGATCTGTGTGTACAGCAGGACCGGCCCGGCCGGCGGGAAGTGACTGTCCAGCGTGTTTTCAGATTAACTGCAGCTCCGTCTCTTCTCTTGTGATGTCCAGCAGCGACTGACACGTACGGTCACTACAGATATTTTTATAGGCAGTGAAAACAAACATGAACCAAAACACACGAGCAGCAGCCAGAACACACGAGTTCATAGATAACAGAGAGCTGGTGAACTTGTAGTCCTAACATTCACTTTATTAGGGGGTTTTTAGTCCTAGTATTCTCATGTTGGTGGGTTTTTAGCCCAAACAGTCTCATATTGGTGGGTTTTTAGTCCTAGCATTTTTATATTGGTGGGTTTTTAGTCCTAGTATTCTCATATTGGTGGGTTTTTAGCTCTAACGTTCTTATATTGGTGGGTTTTTAGCCCTAGCATTTTTATATTGGTGGGTTTTTAGTCCTAGTATTCTCATATTGGTGGGTTTTTAGCCCAAACATTCTCATATTGGTGGGTTTTTAGCCCTAACACTTTTATATTGGTGGGTTTTTAGCTCTAACATTCTTATATTGGTGGGTTTTTAGCCCAAACAGTCTCATATTGGTGGGTTTTTAGCCCAAACATTCTCATATTGGTGGGTTTTTAGCTCTAGCGTTCTCATGTTGGTGGGTTTTTAGCCTAAACAGTCTTATATTGGTGGGTTTTTAGTCCTAGCGCTCTCATGTTGGTGGGTTTTTAGCCTAAACAGTCTTATATTGGTGGGTTTTTAGCCCTAGCATTCTCATATTGGTGGGTTTTTAGCCCAAACTGTCTTATATTGGTGGTTTTTTTTAGCTCTAACATTCTAATATTGGTGGGTTTTTAGACCCTACTATTCTCATGTTGGTGGGTTTTTAGCCTAAACAGTCTTATATTGGTGGGTTTTTAGCCTAAACAGTCTTATATTGGTGGGTTTTTAGCCCTAGTATTTTCATATTGATGGGTTTTTAGTCCTAGCATTTTTATATTGGTGGGTTTTTAGCCCTAGCATTCTCATATTGGTGGGTTTTTAGACCCTACTATTCTCATGTTGGTGGGTTTTTAGCCCAAACTGTCTCATATTGGTGGGTTTTTAGTTTTTTGACCCTACATTCTCATATTGGTGGGTTTTTAGACCCTACATTCTCATATTGGTGGGTTTTTAGTCCTAACAGTCTCATATTGGTGGGTTTTTGCTCTGCCTGTCATATACTGGTGGCTTTCTAGTCCTAAGTTTCTCTCTGCTTTTCTCCTTTTTAGCGGCTAAGCTTCTGCGGTTTGGTGTATTTTTAGCTGTGCTCCTGTTCTATTGGTGGACTTGTTGTCATTCCGTTCTATTATTGGTGGATTGTAATTATGCTGTAATGTTGTTCTTCTGTTGGTGGGCGGAGTCTCTCTTTTACACATTTAGCTCCGGTGGTCTCGAACTCTCAGTGTTAGTCCTAGAACTACTGAAAAGCGGTGTTTGTGTTGAAGCTGATGAGAACTAGAACAAGCTATAAGCACGATGTTCTGAAATACCTCGCTGATAAATTACACCCACCGCTCCATCTGTTTATTTTACATAACTTCAGTAGGCGGGTGGTCCTCAGTGGAGCTCATGCTGGTGCTAGAGAATCTACACTCATCTGATTATTCTTCTCTTCATTTTTATCCAAACACAATAAACGGAGAGCTCAGACTCGGACAGCGCGGTACAGAATTTAAATATAACTTATTATATAACACAAAATTAAAGTTATAGCGGAGTTAACGCCGGGCCTGTAAGGGTTAATCTGCCGTCGCTGTGGATTATTTAATATCCTGAGTTAAATCTAGTTTTAATGCTCTGATCTGTTCTTTATATCTCACTCTGATTTAAATATACCTTTGTTGTGCTGATGATGAGGGTGGGTGCGTACATGGGCCGGGGGGCTTCCGTGATTAATCCAACTTTTCCAGCAATCCGACGTAGCTCCACTAATCCATTCATGATCTTTAAGACTGGAGTCACAGTATAAACCCGGGTTTGTAGAATAAGTTAATTAATACAATTCTGGTTCCATTGATTTGCATTGGAAATTAAATAATATCTATATATAAAATATATAGAGATATTAATTGTGTGTGTGTGTGTGTGTGTGTGTGTTTGTGTGTGTGTGTATATATTGTGTGTCGGCTGGTTACGGCAGCACCAAAGTTGGCAGCCCTGTTAATGAACCCCCCCCCCACCAAATCCCACCCCCCACAAACCCTCCCACATCCTTTTCAGGGTTTTGTTTGGAGAAGCCGTGATGAGAGCCATGGAGGAGGAACCCTGTCGTTTGGTGGCCTCTTAGGGGCGAGAGGGAGGCTGAAGTGGACGAGGGGCCGTTTGGTGGCCCCTGAGGGGCCGTTTGGTCACGGTGAACGCTTGGCTGGGTTTTAGAGGAACACTGAGAGCTTCTGCTTCTTCTGGACTTCAGGATTAAAGTGGTAGTTAATGTAGTCAGTGGGTCGAGACGTGATTGGCTACTTCAGTGTTAGAGCTGAGAGGCTAATAGAGCTAACGAGTCGCAGAAGCTCCTGAACTGTTCAGTGATCTGGATGATGCGGCTTCTGACTCTGTTTGATCCTCTGTTCTGGACTGAAGTCTGTCAGCAGTCGTGTCTGGGTTGGTCGTCTGTGTGTGACTGGGTTACTCTGAGTGTGACTGGGTTACTCTGAGTGTGACTGGGTTACTCTGCGTGTGACTGGGTTACTCTGAGTGTGACTGGGTTACTCTGCGTGTGACTGGGTTACTCTGCGTGTGACTGGGTTACTCTGAGTGTGACTGGGTTACTCTGCGTGTGACTGGGTTACTCTGCGTGTGACTGGGTTACTCTGAGTGTGACTGGGTTACTCTGAGTGTGACTGGGTTACTCTGCGTGTGACTGGGTTACTCTGCGTGTGACTGGGTTACTCTGCGTGTGACTGGGTTACTCTGCGTGTGACTGGGTTACTCTGTGTGTGACTGGGTTACTCTGAGTGTGACTGGGTTACTCTGCGTGTGACTGGGTTACTCTGCGTGTGACTGGGTTACTCTGCGTGTGACTGGGTTACTCTGCGTGTGACTGGGTTACTCTGCGTGTGACTGAGTTACTCTGAGTGTGACTGGGTTACTCTGAGTGTGACTGGGTTACTCTGAGTGTGACTGGGTTACTCTGCGTGTGACTGGGTTACTCTGCGTGTGACTGGGTTACTCTGCGTGTGACTGAGTTACTCTGAGTGTGACTGGGTTACTCTGAGTGTGACTGGGTTACTCTGAGTGTGACTGGGTTACTCTGAGTGTGACTGGGTTACTCTGTGTGTGACTGGGTTACTCTGAGTGTGACTGGGTTACTCTGCGTGTGACTGGGTTACTCTGCGTGTGACTGGGTTACTCTGCGTGTGACTGGGTTACTCTGAGTGTGACTGGGTTACTCTGAGTGTGACTGGGTTACTCTGCGTGTGACTGAGTTACTCTGAGTGTGACTGGGTTACTCTGCGTGTGACTGGGTTACTCTGAGTGTGACTGGGTTACTCTGTGTGTGACTGGGTTACTCTGTGTGTGACTGGGTTACTCTGAGTGTGACTGGGTTACTCTGAGTGTGACTGGGTTACTCTGCGTGTGACTGGGTTACTCTGCGTGTGACTGGGTTACTCTGCGTGTGACTGGGTTACTCTGCGTGTGACAGAGTTACTCTGCGTGTGACTGAGTTACTCTGAGTGTGACTGGGTTACTCTGAGTGTGACTGGCTTACTCTGAGTGTGACTGGGTTACTCTGTGTGTGACTGGGTTACTCTGCGTGTGACTGGGTTACTCTGCGTGTGACTGAGTTACTCTGAGTGTGACTGGGTTACTCTGAGTGTGACTGGGTTACTCTGAGTGTGACTGGGTTACTCTGAGTGTGACTGGGTTACTCTGCGTGTGACTGGGTTACTCTGAGTTTGGGTTACTCTGCGTGTGACTGGGTTACTCTGCGTGTGACTGGGTTACTCTGAGTGTGACTGGGTTACTCTGAGTGTGACTGGGTTACTCTGCGTGTGACTGGGTTACTCTGCGTGTGACTGGGTTACTCTGCGTGTTACTGGGTTACTCTGAGTTTGGGTTACTCTGCGTGTGACTGGGTTACTCTGAGTGTGACTGGGTTACTCTGAGTTTGGGTTACTCTGAGTGTGACTGGGTTACTCTGAGTTTGGGTTACTCTGCGTGTGACTGGGTTACTCTGCGTGTGACTGGGTTACTCTGAGTGTGACTGGGTTACTCTGCGTGTGACTGGGTTACTCTGAGTGTGACTGGGTTACTCTGAGTTTGGGTTACTCTGCGTGTGACTGGGTTACTCTGCGTGTGACTGGGTTACTCTGCGTGTGACTGGGTTACTCTGAGTGTGACTGGGTTACTCTGCGTGAGACTGAGTTACTCTGAGTGTGACTGGGTTACTCTGCGTGTGACTGGGTTACTCTGAGTGTGACTGGGTTACTCTGAGTGTGACTGGGTTACTCTGAGTGTGACTGGGTTACTCTGAGTTTGGGTTACTCTGCGTGTGACTGGGTTACTCTGAGTGTGACTGGGTTACTCTGAGTGTGACTGGGTTACTCTGCGTGTGACTGGGTTACTCTGAGTGTGACTGGGTTACTCTGAGTGTGACTGGGTTACTCTGCGTGTGACTGGGTTACTCTGAGTGTGACTGGGTTACTCTGCGTGTGACTGGGTTACTCTGCGTGTGACTGGGTTACTCTGCGTGTGACTGGGTTACTCTGAGTGGGACTGGGTTACTCTGAGTGTGACTGAGTTACTCTGAGTGTGACTGGGTTACTCTGAGTGTGACTGGGTTACTCTGAGTGTGACTGGGTTACTCTGAGTGTGACTGGGTTACTCTGCGTGTGACTGGGTTACTCTGCGTGTGACTGGGTTACTCTGCGTGTGACTGGGTTACTCTGCGTGTGACTGGGTTACTCTGAGTTTGGGTTACTCTGCGTGTGACTGGGTTACTCTGTGTGTGACTGGGTTACTCTGCGTGTGACTGGGTTACTCTGCGTGTGACTGGGTTACTCTGAGTTTGGGTTACTCTGCGTGTGACTGGGTTACTCTGAGTGTGACTGGGTTACTCTGAGTGTGACTGGGTTACTCTGCGTGTGACTGGGTTACTCTGCGTGTGACTGGGTTACTCTGCGTGTGACTGGGTTACTCTGCGTGTGACTGGGTTACTCTGCGTGTGACTGGGTTACTCTGAGTGTGACAGGGTTACTCTGAGTTTGGGTTACTCTGCGTGTGACTGGGTTACTCTGAGTGTGACTGGGTTACTCTGAGTTTGGGTTACTCTGAGTGTGACTGGGTTACTCTGAGTGTGACTGGGTTACTCTGAGTGTGACTGGGTTACTCTGCGTGTGACTGGGTTACTCTGAGTGTGACTGGGTTACTCTGCGTGTGACTGGGTTACTCTGCGTGTGACTGGGTTACTCTGCGTGTTACTGGGTTACTCTGAGTGTGACTGGGTTACTCTGAGTGTGACTGGGTTACTCTGAGTGTGACTGGGTTACTCTGCGTGTGACTGAGTTATTCTGAGTGTGACTGGGTTACTCTGAGTGTGACTGGGTTACTCTGAGTGTGACTGGGTTACTCTGAGTGTGACTGGGTTACTCTGAGTTTGGGTTACTCTGCGTGTGACTGGGTTACTCTGCGTGTGACTGGGTTACTCTGCGTGTGACTGGGTTACTCTGAGTGTGACTGGGTTACTCTGCGTGTGACTGGGTTACTCTGCGTGTGACTGGGTTAATCTGCGTGTGACTGGGTTACTCTGAGTGTGACTGGGTTACTCTGCGTGTGACAGGGTGAAGAGACGGAGGGTCCGAGGTCAGCTCAGAGTGTTAGTGAGTGTGCAAGGCGGTCTGCAGGAGTGCTGGAGTCTCTCTGTATCGTTGGTTACGCTGTGGAATTCGGTGGGCTCTGTAATTAGGACGGTTCCCGCCCACTCCAGCCTCCGCTCCGGACTGGCAGCGAGCGCTAGCCAATGGGAGCGCAGAGTGATTGTACAGGGTTCTGTGGTCTGGACGGAGAGCAGAGGAGGTTGTGGAGCAGTACTGACTGTAACTGGGTTCTGATTAAACACAGTGATGATGATCAGCACCGACACACAGAACCCAGTCAGAACGTCTGCACACTCCAGAGGAAGGAAACTATTTAGAGTAATGGGACTGTCAGTATCCCAGTAACCCCCCCTTCTTTCTTTCTCTCTCTCTCCTCTCTCTCCTCTCTCTCTCCTCCCTCTCCCTCTCTCTCCTCCCTCTCTCTCTCTCTCCTCCCTCTCTCTCTCTCTCTCTCTCCTCTCTCTCTCTCTCTCTCTCCTCTCTCTCTCTCTCCTCCCTCTCTCTCTCCTCCCTCTCTCTCTCTCTCTCTCCTCTCTCTCTCTCTCTCCTCTCTCTCTCTCTCTCTCTCTCACTCTCTCTCCTCCCTCTCTCTCTCTCTCTCCTCTCTCTCTCTCTCTCTCACTCTCTCTCTCCTCCCTCCCTCTCTCTCCTCCCTCCCTCTCTCTCTCTCTCTCTCTCTCTCTCTCACTGTCTCTCCTCTCACTCTCTCTCCTGTCTCTCTCTCTCTCTCTCTCTCTCTCTCTCTCCTCTCTCTCTTTTTCTCACACTATCTCGCTCGCTCTCTCACACACACACTATCTCTCTCACACACACACTCTTCCTCCCCCCTCTCTCTCACACTGTCTTTCTCTCTCTGTTTGTGAATTGCATGAAATGAAATTCTAAAGTGATCCTAAACTTTTGAGCAGTAGTATAAATAAAATAAAATAAAATAAAATAAAATAAAATATACTGATTCCTACCGCTGAGGGGAGTTCCTCTGTGGTGGTCTGCGGATCAGAGTCGGACTGGGAATGTCCTTTTACGGCTGTGCTGTGAACCCTGTGTTTGGTCTGGACTCTAATCCCGTGGTTAATTCCTGTGTTAGTGAGACGCTGGCCGCTGCTCCCGTTGTGACGTTGTGCTCTCTGTGTTTCTGTGTTCAGGAGTTCGCGGCGCTGACGAAGGAGGTGAACATGTGCAGAGAGCAGCTTCTGGAGAGAGAAGAGGAGATCGCTGAGCTGAAGGCCGAGAGAAACAACACACGGGTGAGAAGGAGCTGGAGCACTTCAGTCAGAACTATATACACAGATCACCCATCCCCTTCTATCTCCACTCACTGACCATACAGGACCTCCACTCACTGTCCACTGTATCAGCTCCACTGACCATACAGGAGCTCCACTCACTGTCCACTGTATCAGCTCCACTGACCATACAGGACCTCCACTCACTGTCCACTGTATCAGCTCCACTGACCATACAGGACCTACACTCACTGTCCACTTTATCAGCTCCACTGACCATACAGGAGCTCCACTCACTGTCCACTGTATCAGCTCCACTGACCATACAGGACCTCCACTCACTGTCCACTGTATCAGCTCCACTGACCATACAGGACCTCCACTCACTGTCCACTGTATCAGCTCCACTGACCATACAGGACCTCCACTCACTGTCCACTGTATCAGCTCCACTGACCATACAGGACCTCCACTCACTGTCCACTGTATCAGCTCCACTGACCATACAGGACCTCCACTCACTGTCCACTGTATCAGCTCCACTGACCATACAGGACCTCCACTCACTGTCCACTGTATCAGCTCCACTGACCATACAAGACCTCAACTCACTGTCCACTGTATCAGCTCCACTGACCATACAGGACCTCCACTTACAGACTGTAGTTCATCTGATTCTCTGTATACTTTAGTGTGTATTGTGCTGGTGTGGGTGGATCAGACACAGCAGTGCTGCTGCTGGAGTGTTTAAACACTGTGTCCACTCACTGTCCACTCTATTAGACACTCCTACTACTTGCTGGTCCACCTTGTAGATGTAAAGTCAGAGACAGTAGATCATCTGCTGCTGCACAGTTTGTGTTCCTCTAGTTCTTCATCAGTGGACACAGGACGCCGCCCACAGGACACTGCTGTCCGGATAGTTTTAGTTGGTGGACGATTCTCAGTCTGATCCACTCACACCAGCACAACACACACTAACTAACACACCACCACCACGTCAGTGTCACTGCAGTGCTGAGAATGACCCATCTCCCTAATAGTATCTGCTCTGTGGTGGTCCTGTGGGGGTCCTGATCATTAGTGTAATTAGCTGTGATATCTATTAAATTCACTGACCGTCCAAATAATAAAGGCTGGATAACTGGAGGACCGAGTTTGACCCTTCACCTCTTTCCGAGTTTCTCCCGGGACTGAGGAGCACGTGGCAGACTGGACTGAGAGACGTTAGATCCTCCCGCTCCCCTCAGAGAGGCCCCGAGGGCCCCGAGCGGCTCTGAGGAAGCGTGTGGAGGCGCTAATCCCTCGGCCCCCCGAGCGCCTGACACAGTTGGCTTCCGTCCAGCGGCCCAGTGTGGAGGGGTGGAGCGAGGGATTAGTGGAGGACGAGTGCAGAGGATGAGTTTGGGCTTTATTGTCCTGGCGGCCCTGCTGGAGTCCCACTGAACCCCTCAGCAGGGACCAGAGCTTATTCTTAAAGGGGAATTCCTCCAAAATTTAAAAATTCCTCCATAATTTATTTTTGAGTTATTCAGAGTGTTTTGGTGTAAAATGGTTCAGGTGTAGTTTACAGTGACGATGTTTACAGTGGTGGTGGTGTTTACAGTAGTGGTGGTGTTTACAGAGGTGGTGGTGATGGTGTTTACAGTAGTGGTGGTCATGTTTACAGTGGTGGTGATGGTGTTTACAGTGGTGGTGATGGTGTTTGCAGTGGTGGTGATGGTGTTTACAGTAGTGGTGATGGTGTTTACAGTGGTGGTGATGGTGTTTACAGTAGTGGTGATGGTGTTTACAGTAGTAGTGATGGTGTTTACAGTAGTGGTGGTGGTGTTTACAGTGGTGGTGATGGTGTTTACAGTGGTGGTGATGGTGGTGTTTACAGTGGTGGTGATGGTGGTGTTTACGGTGGTGGTGATGGTGTTTACAGTGGTGGTGATGATGATGTTTACAGTGATGGTGTTTACAGTGGTGGTGGTGATTACAGTGGTGGTGATGGTGTTTACAGTGGTGGTGATGATGTTTACAGTGGTGATGGTGATGTTTACAGTGATGGTGATGGTGTTTACAGTGGTGGTGGTGATTACAGTGGTGGTGATGGTGTTTACAGTGGTGGTGATGATGTTTACAGTGGTGATGGTGATGTTTACAGTGATGGTGATGGTGTTTACAGTGGTGGTGATGGTGTTTACAGTGGTGGTGATGATGTTTACAGTTATTATTATTATTATTATTATTATTTTTATTATTATTTATATATGTATGTATATATGATGTATCTGCTCTCCCTCTCTGCAGCTGCTGCTGGAACATCTGGAGTGTTTGGTGTCCCGTCACGAGCGCTCTCTGAGGATGACGGTGGTGAAGCGCCAGGCCCAGTCTCCGGCGGGAGTGTCCAGCGAGGTGGAGGTCCTGAAGGCCCTCAAGTCTCTGTTTGAGCACCACAAAGCTCTGGATGAGAAGGTAGAGCAGGAATTCTTCTCGTCCCAGATGTTCACACCAGGGACAGCATGCTGAGCATGATGTTGTTGTAACTTTCTGTGTTGATAACGTTTAAACTACAAGAGATATTACAAATCTGATTACATCAATCAATTTCTGATCAGTTCTGATCTTCTTTGATCTGCTACACGACCACCTTCCCATTGGAGAAACTTGACCTTGACCCAGTATGACGGGTTTCAAGATGTTCGGGACATAGCTTAAAAGATAGACCCCCTCACCCGTTATTTTCCCTTTCCGAAATAATAGGGTGTCCTGAGACTTTTGACTCACGCTGTATGTTAATTATAATAATTTATATTGTATTTAATTTTAGATTATGTTATAATAGTATGTGATAAACTTTATTTGTGATAAAATTTAGTTAGTAATTATGAGAATTGTCTGAAATAGAAACTGAATGATGTTTAATTGACTGTAATAGACTGAGCAGTGGTGGACGGGGTTAATGTTAGTTGTAACGTTGTTGTTGTTATTATTATTATTATTATTATTATTATTATTAATAATAATGGATGTGCTCTGTGTTCGTGTTGCAGGTGCGGGAGCGGCTGCGTGTGGCTCTGGAGAGATGCAGTGCTCTGGAGGAGCAGCTGACTGTTTCTCATAAAGAGGTAGAGAAGATTCTGTACCACAGACTCACACACGGTCTTAACCACTGAGTAATTAGAGTGATTAGTTTAATTAGAGTGATTAGTTTAATTAGAGTGATTAGTGTCTTTCAACTCAGTGACCTGTGAAGTGACTCTGCAGGACAGTCTAGTACCGCAGCCTCTTCTCCTCCCTCCTCTCCTCCCTTCTCATCCAGTCTTCTCCTCCCTCCTCTCCTCCCTTCTCATCCAGTCTTCTCCTCCCTCCTCTCCTCCCTTCTCATCCAGTCTTCTTCTTTCTTCTCTTTTCCTCTTGTCTTATCTGTTCTCTTCTCCTTTCTTCTTATATCGTCTCTTCTTTATTCCACACCTCTCTCTCTCTCTATATATATATATTATAATATATATATATATATATTCCCTCTCACTCTCACTCTCTCTCTCTCTCACTCTCTCTCTCTCTCTCTCTCTCTCTCTCTATATATATATATATATATATATATATATATATATATATATATATATATATATATATTATAATATATATATATATACTCCCTGTCTCTCTCTCTCTCTCTCTCTCTCTATATATATATATATATATATATATATATATATATATATATATATATATATATATATATATATATATATATATATATATTCCCTGTCTCTCTCTCACTCTCTCTCTCTCTCTCTCTCTCTATATATATATATATATATATATATATATATATATATATATATATATATATATATTATAATATATATATATATTCCCTGTCTCTCTCTCACTCACTCTCTCTCTCTCTCTCTCTCTCTATATATATATATATATTCCCTGTCTCTCTCTCTCTCTCTCTCTCTCTCTCTCTCTCTCTCTCTCTCTCTCTCTCTCTCTCTCATACTCTCTCTCTCTCTCTCTGAGTGATGGGATTAGGATTGACAATAGTTGGAATCCTGCTCTGAGAATGACCTACATTCCCTCTCCTGTTTTACATGTAGACCAACACACTCTCTCTCACATACTCACTCTCTCTCACACATACAAACACACCACTTCTCTCTCACACACTCACTCACTCTCTCTCTCACTCACTCACACACACACACACTCTCTCTCTCTCTCTCTCACACTCTTTCTTTCTTGTTTTGTCTGTATGTAGTTTGTATAACACGTGTGTGTGTTTGTTTGTTAGTTGTTTAGTTAGTTGTTAGTTGCTGTTGAACCTCAGAAGGAATAGCCGCTGTGATTATAGGATCTGATGGAGATTCAAATTAAATAAACAAATACACACATATAAGCATGCAAACACACTCATTTACTCACTCACACACACACTCATTCACACACATGCGTGCGCACTCTCTCTCTCTCTCTCTCTCTCATACACACACACACGCACTTATAGACACACTACACATACACTCACACATACACTGCCTCATAGAAAAAATCATTTACTCACACACACACACACACTCACTTACTCAGACACACACACACACACACACGCATGCAAACACACTCATTTACTCAGTCAGACACACACACACACACAATCACACACTCATTTACTCACAAATACACACACTCACTCACTCACTCACTCACACACACACAAACACACACACACCCCTACGCTCAGGTGCAGTCACACACACCTTTTCAGACACAGAATGTTCAGCACTCTGTCCACTCCATCCACTCCATCCACTCTGTCCACTCTGTCCACTCTGTCCACTCTGTCCACTCCGTCCACTCTGTCCACTGGTACCTCGGTGTAATGGACTGTTCCTGTAACTTTATGAATCGGCGCATATTTAAATTAGGACAGACGGTCAGTCGTCACCGTGCGTCTCTGGGGGGCTCTAACGTTCCTGAGTGGGGGGGTTGAAGCTTGTGGCGTGTGACTGTATCTGTGTTCTCTGGGTTCTCAGATTGCGGTTCTCCGAGATCAGAACAATCAGAAGAAGGTGCTGATCGATGGCCAGACAGAAATCAACCACAACTCCGAGATCGCACTGAGCACCAACGGCAAGGTAACCAGAACAGCCCCCCAACCCCCGCCCCCCCATGTGTTTTCCAATACTGAATGTAACTCTGGACATGTAGTATGTGGGCGGAGCCTTATTTTAGCCCCACCCCTTCATTTTAGAGTAGTAAGTGAAACTACATCCCTGTCCCTCTGGACCACATGGTGAGCAGTCAGCACTGTCTTGAAGTCTCAACGTCTGAAGTCCAAGATCTGCTGAAGGTCCTGAATGAGTTTCAGCTCTGACTGAGGAAAAATAGGAAGTTTTCCGAGATCCAGACCCTTTAATGTCCAGCTGGACGAGGCAGCATCTTCACAAGTCCACTTCCTGTGGTCACTCGTTCTCTCTCACTGGGAGGCGCCGCTGTCTCTGTATCTGCAGCGCTAATAAGAGTCATATGATGATAAAGGTCTCTCAGATAATTTGATTAGGCTGAACACTGTATGGGGGGATGGGCGGGGGGGGAGTAAACCTGGGGCGGGGGGGCTGCTCTTAGCGTAATTAAATTTAAACTTTTTGGACAGACTGAACTTGAGTGACCTCTCCTCGTCCCAGGTGACCGGCATCCCCAGAATGACTCTACCTGAAGTTTCATCTTAATCTCAATTATCAGAGAGGACCTAATGTTTAAAGGGGGACTTCACCTGTTATGAACTGTTCACAGTGGTGGTGAATGGAACCAGACGTCCTCCTCTAAAAGCTCCTCACAGAAAGTTCTTACAGTAGATGTTATAAATACACTGTCTGATTCTGAGACGCTGTTTATGATAGTTTAGAGAAGATCTCAGTCTTAAACTCCATTCATGGTGGAGGGATACATGCAGGACGCTGTGAGGTTCAAATAGTCCCCAAAGAAAACCTAGTATTTTCAGATCTTCCACATTTTACCATCAACATCCAGATCAACTCAGAAGACACGTGTAGCTTCACTGGTGGGTTTCATAGTAAATACAGTGTGTAGATTAGTGTTGTAGACATGGAGACCCCTGGTTACCATCACCACCACTGTAAACACCATCACCACCACTGTAAACACCATCACCACCACTGTAAACACCATCACCACCACTGTAAACACCATTACTCCCACCGTAAACATCACCACCACCACCACCACTGTAAACATCATCACCACCACTGTAAACATCACCACCACTATAAACACCATCATCACCACCACTGTAAACATCACCACCACCACTGTAAACATCACCACCACCACTGTAAACATCATCACCACCACTGTAAACATCACCACCACTATAAACACCATCACCACCACAGTAAACATCACCACCACTGTAAACAACACCACCACAGTAAACACCACCACCACCACTGTAAACATCACCACCACTATAAACACCATCACCACCACTGAAAACACCATCATCACCACCACTGTAAACATCACCACCACCACTGTAAACTCCACCACCATCACTGTAAACTCCACCACCATCACTGTAAACAACACCACCATCACTGTAAACACCATCACCACCACAGTAAACACCACCACCACCACTGTAAACACCATCACCACCACAGTAAACACCACCACCACCACTGTAAACACCATTACCACCACCACTGTAAACACCACCACCACCACTGTAAACACCATTACCACCACCACTGTAAACAACACCACCACCACTGTAAACAACACCACCACCACTACTGTAAACACCATCACCACCACTGTAAACACTCTGAATGACTATTGTTTATAATTGTACAGAAACAGTGGAGTGATATTATAATTTTCTGCTGACTGTCACTGTAAACGAGCTCGTTCTGTGAGCTGAAAGTGTGGTCTGGTTGTGTTCTCTCCGCTGCAGAGGTCGTCGGACGGCTCTCTGGGCCCGGAGGAGGAGGGAGGGAAGGTGTCGGAGCTTCAGGACGCGATGGACCGGCAGAGTAAAGACCTCCTGCAGATGAAGGAGCGCGTGGTCTCCCTTAGCAACAGAGTCAGCGAGCTGGAGGAGGACCTGGACACGGCCCGCAAGGACCTCATCAAATCAGAGGACATGAACACGCGCCTGCAGAGGGACCTGCGAGAGGTGGGCTTCAAAACATTCCTCTGTGGTGGTGCAGTGGAGGAGATTACTTATACTTATAATTAAATATTTTCAGATTACATCATTAAACTACTGCTAATATTGCTTAAAGGAGTAATGATCTTAATTACCATGCTTTTAATGATAATAATAATAATAATAATAATAATAATAATAATAATGATAACAATAATAACAATAATGATGATGATAATAATAATAATGATAACAATAATAACAATAATGATGATGATAATAATAATAATGATAACAATAATAACAATAATGATGATGATGATGATAATAATAATAATAATAATAATGATAACAATAATAACAATAATGATGATGATAATAATAATAATGATAACAATAATAACAATAATGATGATGATAATAATAATAATAATGATAACAATAATAACAATAATGATGATGATAATAATAATAATGATAACAATAATAACAATAATGATGATGATAATAATAATAATAATGATAACAATAATAACAATAATGATGATGATGATAATAATAATAATGATAACAATGATGATGATGATGATGATGATGATGATGATAATAATAATGATAACAATAATAACAATGATGATGATGATGATAATAATAATAATGATAACAATAATAACAATAATGATGATGATGATAATAATAATAATGATAACAATAATAACAATAATGATGATGATGATAATAATAATAATGATAACAATGATGATGATGATGATGATGATGATGATGATGATGATGATGATAATAATAATGATAACAATAATAACAATGATGATGATGATGATAATAATAATAATGCTTCAGAAGTGAAAGCAGTTGTAGGCTGCTGATTGTAAACCTTCACTGGGTTATATGGGTGATGGTTATCTCAGGTAGCTGCAGCCCTGTTGGTAGATGGTTGTT
>CM038711.1:46947351-46967351 GCA_021613375.1 Megaleporinus macrocephalus
ACTGACATACAGATAGATAGATAGATAGATAGATAGATAGATAGATAGATAGATAGACTGACAGATAGATAGATAGATAGATAGATAGATAGATAGATAGAGTATCAATATTTTATATGATCTCCACATACAAATGAAGCAGTGGTAGTGAATTCCAGTCTGAGTCTAAATACACAGCATTTTACTTTTTCAGCATAATCAGTTCCACTGTATGTATATTATGTGTATGTAATAACTGTCTATTAACTACTAGTGATGTAGCCATTGTTACAGGTGGCTTTACAGCAGTACAGCTTATTTAATACACATTTATATCATTTATATTTCCTTTTTGCCTCATCTAAGTACATCTTAATAGTCATAACAGCTTTATCTCATGTAATAAGTAGTAATAGTAATATCATAAGTACAGTTACATTCATAATTAGGCTGGAATAGCAGTTTTTCTCCAGCTGTGTTTTAAGAAAGTGTTTAATAACTTACATCAAAACAGTATTTACAGCTTTTCTAACATTCAGCTGATATTTATTGGTGTTGAAGCGACACAGTAACTAGTTTTGGCTTTAGATTATTATGTAATGTGATGGTACAGACAGACCAACAGCTGATAAATCTATGTTTAAGTAATAAATTTGATGGTTTTGTATTATTTTGCTCCCAAAACAGTGAAAAAACTGCAGTTCTAGTCTAATTACAAGTGCAGTCACGCTCAAGTTGTTACTAATGTGTTATTACATAAGAGATAATGAGCTGTTACAGCTATCAGTATGCTCTTATTACATAGTAGTAGTCATGTTATTACATATGAAGTTATTACAGACACTTAATATGAAGTGGATTCACATAATATGCACTTAAATAAAGTTAATACATCACACTGTATGGCTGTTTTCTCGAGGTTGCCAGGTCTGTAGGTTTTGTGTGCTGTAGTGAAATTCTCTGAGTGCCTTTAAGTCAGCGAGGCTGTTTCTGCGGAGACTCCGTCACTACCCGACGTTCCTCTCATTACATGCCTGGACAGCGAATCTGACTTCTCAGTAAACAGGAATTTCTGGAACCGCATTAGAAACGAGCTCGCTCAGTGCACACACACCTCAGTAACCTGGAACACCACACCGTTAAAGGAACAGTCTGTTCTAGATCCAGTCAGTGGTGGTGAATGGAACCAGACGTCCACCTCTAAAAGCTCCTCACAGAAAGTTCTTACAGTAGATGTTATAAATACACTGTCTGATTCTGAGACTCTGTTTATGATAGTTTAGAGAAGATCTCAGTCTTAAACTCCATTCATGGTGGAGGGATACATGCAGGACGCTGTGAGGTTCAAATAGTCCCCAAAGAAAACCTAGTATTTTCAGATCTTCCACATTTTACCATCAACATCCAGATCAACTCAGAAGACACGTGTAGCTTCACTGGTGGGTTTCATAGTAAATACAATGTGTAGATTAGTGTTGTAGACATGGAGACCCCTGGTTACCATCACCACCACTGTAACCACCATCACCACCACGGTGAACACCATCACCATCACGGTGAACACCATCACCATCACTGTGAACACCATCATCACCACCACTGTAAACATCATCACCACCACTGTAAACATCACCATCACCACTGTAAACATCATCACCACCACTGTAAACACCATCACCACCACCACTGTAAACATCACCACCACTATTGTAAACACCATCTAAACCATTTCACACCAATAAATTAAATTATTATTTTATAAATTCTAATAAAATGTGGAAGATCTGAAAATACTAGGTTTTCTTTGGGGACTATTTGAACCTCACAGCGTCCTGCATGTATCCCTCCACCATGAATGGAGTTTAAGACTGAGATCTTCTCTAAACTATCATAAACAGCGTCTCAGAATCAGACAGTGTATTTATAACATCTACTGTAAGAACTTTCTGTGAGGAGCTTTTAGAGGTGGACGTCTGGTTCCATTCACCACCACTGTGAACAGATCTGACTGTTAATGACTGGATGATCTGTTTTGAGGGAGAAACGCTGGACTGCCCCTTTAACTGTGACCCTATAAAGTAGATGGCTGTGGGTGGAGAACCCTCTGGAGAGGCTGAGAGGGTCCGAGGCTCTGCCCTGCCCGCTGTGACTGAGACCGCTGGTTCAGGCTTTGGCAGGAGCGACTTCAGTCTAATTACAGCCTCCCTGTGCCGGACCGGCCTCGCACGGCTTCCCGCTCTGCTC
This sequence comes from Megaleporinus macrocephalus, assembly GCA_021613375.1. Classification (NCBI taxonomy): domain Eukaryota; kingdom Metazoa; phylum Chordata; class Actinopteri; order Characiformes; family Anostomidae; genus Megaleporinus; species Megaleporinus macrocephalus. Next base: position 46,949,575 of record CM038711.1, read on the forward strand.
GTTCTGCCTCTGCTGGAGCTCCACTCCCTCCCAGCCTCAGCCTTGTTCTCCCACGTCGTCTCCTGGTACGTTAGGAGTGGTCCGTTCCCGGCTGCAGCTCCGCCCGCCTCTCCCACTCTGCTGCTTCTTCTCTGGCGCTGCTGCTGCACGAGGCCGAGCTGCTCTGGCCTGTCTGTGCGGTAGTGAGGAGGAGTCAGCGAGTCAGAGCTCCTCGGCTCCTGAAGATTGAGTAATCAGCAGCTTCAGGAGGTTCTGCTCTCCACCCGCCCCGTGGAGCACTTTTCTAAATTAAACCCAGCGCTGTCGGTTTAAAGGTCAGCCCTGAGAGCAAACCCAGCGCTCTCCAGCAACCAGTAGCAGATACCTACACTCTCCAGCAACCAGTAGCAGATACCTACACTCTCCAGCAACCAGTAACAGATACCTACACTCTCCAGCAACCAGTAGCAGATACCTACACTCTCCAGCAACCAGTAACAGATACCTACACTCTCCAGCAACCAGTAGCAGATACCTACACTCTCCAGCAACCAGTAGCAGATACCTACACTCTCCAGCAACCAGTAGCAGATACCTACACTCTCCAGCAACCAGTAGCAGATACCTACACTCTCCAGCAACCAGTAACAGATACCAGCGCTCTCCAGAAACCAGTAACAGATACCTACACTCTCCAGCAACCAGTAACAGATACCTACACTCTCCAGCAACCAGTAACAGATACCTACACTCTCCAGCAACCAGTAACAGATACCTACACTCTCCAGCAACCAGTAGCAGATACCTACACTCTCCAGCAACCAGTAGCAGATACCTACACTCTCCGGCAACCAGTAACAGATACCTACACTCTCCGGCAACCAGTAACAGATACCAGCACTCTCCGGCAACCAGTAACAGATACCAGCGCTCTCCAGAAACCAGTAACAGATACCTACACTCTCCGGCAACCAGTAACAGATACCTACACTCTCCGGCAACCAGTAACAGATACCAGCACTCTCCGGCAACCAGTAACAGATACCTACACTCTCCGGCAACCAGTAACAGATACCTACACTCTCCGGCAACCAGTAACAGATACCTACACTCTCCGGCAACCAGTAACAGATACCAGCACTCTCCGGCAACCAGTAACAGATACCTACACTCTCCGGCAACCAGTAACAGATACCTACACTCTCCGGCAACCAGTAACAGATACCTACACTCTCCGGCAGCCAGTAGCAGATACCTACACTCTCCGGCAACCAGTAACAGATACCTACACTCTCCGGCAACCAGTAACAGATACCTACACTCTCCAGAAACCAGTAACAGATACCTACACTCTCCGGCAGCCAGTAGCAGATACCTACACTCTCCAGCAACCAGTAGCAGATACCTACACTCTCCGGCAACCAGTAGCAGATACCTACACTCTCCAGCAACCAGTAACAGATACCTACACTCTCCAGCAACCAGTAACAGATACCTACACTCTCCGGCAGCCAGTAGCAGATACCAGCACTCTCCGGCAACCAGTAACAGATACCAGCGCTCTCCAGAAACCAGTAACAGATACCTACACTCTCCGGCAACCAGTAACAGATACCTACACTCTCCGGCAACCAGTAACAGATACCAGCACTCTCCGGCAACCAGTAACAGATACCTACACTCTCCGGCAACCAGTAACAGATACCAGCACTCTCCGGCAACCAGTAACAGATACCAGCGCTCTCCAGAAACCAGTAACAGATACCTACACTCTCCGGCAACCAGTAACAGATACCTACACTCTCCGGCAACCAGTAACAGATACCTACACTCTCCGGCAGCCAGTAGCAGATACCTACACTCTCCGGCAACCAGTAACAGATACCTACACTCTCCGGCAACCAGTAACAGATACCTACACTCTCCAGAAACCAGTAACAGATACCTACACTCTCCGGCAGCCAGTAGCAGATACCTACACTCTCCAGCAACCAGTAGCAGATACCTACACTCTCCGGCAACCAGTAGCAGATACCTACACTCTCCAGCAACCAGTAACAGATACCTACACTCTCCAGCAACCAGTAACAGATACCTACACTCTCCGGCAGCCAGTAGCAGATACCTACACTCTCCAGCAACCAGTAACAGATACCTACACTCTCCGGCAGCCAGTAGCAGATACCTACACTCTCCAGCAACCAGTAGCAGATACCTACACTCTCCGGCAACCAGTAGCAGATACCTACACTCTCCGGCAACCAGTAGCAGATACCTACACTCTCCAGCAACCAGTAGCAGATACCTACACTCTCCGGCAACCAGTAGCAGATACCTACACTCTCCAGCAACCAGTAACAGATACCTACACTCTCCGGCAACCAGTAACAGATACCTACACTCTCCGGCAGCCAGTAGCAGATACCTACACTCTCCGGCAGCCAGTAGCAGATACCTACACTCTCCGGCAACCAGTAACAGATACCTACACTCTCCGGCAACCAGTAACAGATACCTACACTCTCCGGCAGCCAGTAGCAGATACCTACACTCTCCGGCAGCCAGTAGCAGATACCTACACTCTCCGGCAACCAGTAGCAGATACCTACACTCTCCAGCAACCAGTAACAGATACCTACACTCTCCAGCAACCAGTAACAGATACCTACACTCTCCAGCAACCAGTAACAGATACCTACACTCTCCAGCAACCAGTAACAGATACCTACACTCTCCAGCAACCAGTAACAGATACCTACACTCTCCAGCAACCAGTAACAGATACCTACACTCTCCAGCAACCAGTAACAGATACCTACACTCTCCAGCAACCAGTAACAGATACCTACACTCTCCAGCAACCAGTAACAGATACCTACACTCTCCAGCAACCAGTAACAGATACCTACACTCTCCAGCAACCAGTAACAGATACCTACACTCTCCAGCAACCAGTAACAGATACCTACACTCTCCAGCAACCAGTAGCAGATACCTACACTCTCCAGCAACCAGTAGCGGATACCTACACTCTCCAGAAACCAGTAGCGGATACCTACACTCTCCAGAAACCAGTAGCGGATACCTACACTCTCCAGAAACCAGTAGCGGATACCTACACTCTCCAGCAACCAGTAGCGGATACCTACACTCTCCAGCAACCAATAACGGATACCTACACTCTCCAGCAACCAATAACGGATACCAGCACTCTCCAGCAACCAATAACAGATACCAGCGCTCTCCAGAAACCAGTAACGGATACCAGCGCTCTCCAGAAACCAGTAACGGATACCAGCGCTCTCCGGCAACCAGTAACGGATACCAGCGCTCTCCGGCAACCAGTAACGGATACCAGCGCTCTCCGGCAACCAGTAACGGATACCTACACTCTCCGGCAACCAGTAACAGATACCTACACTCTCCGGCAACCAGTAACAGATACCAGCGCTCTCCAGAAACCAGTAACAGATACCTACACTCTCCAGCAACCAGTAACAGATACCAGCGCTCTCCAGAAACCAGTAACAGATACCTACACTTTCCCAGTACCAGCTTTTCCAACCACATTCCAGCACCGTCTGATATTTCCCAACGTTCTCTGATAAACACTAGTAAATACAAATACTGGGTGGGTCTGCAGAGCCTGTCTATGATTGGTAGATGTTTGGTGGAGAGCGCGAGTGTTTGGTGGAGAGCGCGAGTGTTTGGTGGAGAGCGCGAGTGTTTGGTGGAGAGCGCGGGTGTTTGGTGGAGAGCGCGGGTGTTTGGTGGGGAGCGCGAGTGTTTGGTGGAGAGCGCGAGTGTTTGGTGGGGAGCCAGAGTGTTTGGTGGAGAATGCTGCCGTTTGACAGACAATGCTGGTGTTTGATCATGTTTGGTGGAGAATGCTGGTGTTTGGTTGTGTTTGGCGGAGAGTGATGGTGTTTGGTGGAGAATGCTGGTGTTTGGTGGTGTTTGGCGGAGAGTGATGGTGTTTGGTGGAGAATGCTGGTGTTTGGTGGAGAATGCTGGTGTTTGGTGGTGTTTAGCAGAGAGTGATGGTGTTTGGTGGAGAATGTCTTTGATGGTGTTTGGCGGAGAGTGATGGTGTTTGGCGGAGAATGCTGGTGTTTGGTGGAGAGTGATGGTGTTTGGTGGAGAATGCTGGTGTTTGGTGGAGAATGCTGGTGTTTGGTGGTGTTTAGCGGAGAGTGATGGTGTTTGGTGGTGTTTGCTGGAGAGTGATGGTGTTTGGTGGAGAATGCTGGTGTTTGGTGGTGTTTGCTGGAGAGTGATGGTGTTTGGTGGAGAATGCTGGTGTTTGGTGGTGTTTGGCGGAGAGTGATGGTGTTTGGCGGAGAATGTCTTTGATGGTGTTTGGCGGAGAGTGATGGTGTTTGATGGTGTTTGGTGGAGAATGCTGGTGTGTGGTGGAGAATGCTGGTGTTTGGTGGTGTTTAGCGGAGAGTGCTGGTGTTTGGCGGAGAGTGATGGTGTTTGGCGGAGAGTGATGGTGTTTGGTGGAGAATGTGTTTGATGGTGTTTGGCGGAGAGTGATGGTGTTTGGTGGTGTTTAGGGGAGAGTGATGGTGTTTGGTGGAGAATGTCTTTGATGGTGTTTGGCGGAGAGTGATGGTGTTTGGCGGAGAGTGATGGTGTTTGGCGGAGAGTGATGGTGTTTGGTGGAGAGTGCTGGTGTTTGATGGTGTTTGGCGGAGAGTGATGGTGTTTGGCGGAGAGTGATGGTGTTTGGTGGAGAGTGCTGGTGTTTGATGGTGTTTGGCGGAGAGTGATGGTGTTTGGCGGAGAGTGCTGGTGTTTGATGGTGTTTGGCGGAGAGTGATGGTGTTTGGCGGAGAGTGATGGTGTTTGGCGGAGAGTGCTGGTGTTTGATGGTGTTTGGCGGAGAGTGATGGTGTTTGGCGGAGAGTGATGGTGTTTGATGGTGTTTGGTGGAGAATGCTGGTGTTTGATGCTTTGAACCCCTCAGCTCCTGCAGTAGTGAAGTTTATGTGTGTGTGTGTTTGTGTTTGTGTGTGTGTTTTTGTGTGTTTGTGTGTGTGCGCGTGTGTGTGTGTGTGTGTGTGTGTGTGTGTGTGTAGCTCTGTGAACTGCTGTTGTTCTGTAATGATGTCCTGGGGCATGTGGAGTTGGGGGGTGGGGGTGGGGGGGTTGTTGGTGCCCCTTTGCTCCGTCCTAATCTGTCCACTCCTCCTCCTCCTTTGATCTGTCTCTCTCTCTCCAGTGTCCGTGTGTGTGTGTGTGTGTGTGTGTGTGTGTGTGTGGAGATCTTCCTGTGTTTAACTGGCTGTAGCTGTAAACTGTGTTCTCTCTGTGAGCAGGGTGTCTGTGTGCTGAGCGTGTGCTGTGCTGTTGGCGTGGCGATAGTGATAGTGGTGATAGTGATGTTGGTGATGGTGATGGTGGTGATGTTGGTGCTGTATGTTCTGTTTTCTCCTTCTAGCTGCTGTGTCTCCTGTTTCTCCCAGCGTTCCTCACGCCCTGTCCTGTAGCTCGCCCTTATCTTATATACTAAAGCCTCTCTCTCTCTCTCTCTCTCTCTTTCTCTCTCTCTCTCTCTCTCTTTCTCTCTCTCTCTCTCTCTCTCTCTCTCTCTCTCTCTCTCTCTCTGTCTCTGTCTCTCGCTCTCTGCTGCTCTGGTATTGTCCTGTAGTCTGACCGCTCTGTGTGCAGTGGTTCTAAGGACAGTAAGGAGACTAAAGCTCAGAGGAAGGTACTCATATACACTCAGGAACCAAAGGAACCACAGAACCCGTCTCGTCTTCCTTATCGTCTGCCTGCCCCCCGCCCGCCCCTCCCCTCTGTGGCTGACCCCCCACCTCCTTATAAAATGCACCCTAACCATAACAGGAAGTGTGCCAGCTCACTGGCGCTGAGCGGAGCAGGAGGTTCTCTGTGTGCAGATGTAATGATACCCGCGGAGCGGAGAACTTTAACACTGACCATAAACACACACACAGTGGGTTCCGCTGGTTCTGGTTCTGCTCTGTGTGGGTAGCTGTCAGTAAGTGCTGCAGGAAACTGTGTGGCACCGCCTTGCAGTCAGTTTTTAAAGGAACTCTATAAAATCTGGTAGAATCTAGAACGTTTACTAATCAGCGTCTCTTCCAGACTGTTAACTATATCACTTACAGAGATGTAAAGGGTTAATGTCACCCAGCCCTACGCTTTTTGTATTGGTGTATTTTTAGTTTTATTGGTGTAATTTTAGTCGTGCTCTTCTCTTCTTGGTGTATTTTTAGTCATGCTCTTCTCTTATTGGTCTATTTGTAGTCGTGCTCTTCTCTTATTGGTGTAATTTTAGTCGTGCTCTTCTCTTATTGGTGTATTTTTAGTTTTTATTGGTGTATTTTTAGTCGTGCTCTTCTGTTATTGATGTATTTTTAGTCGTGCTCTTCTCTTATTGGTGTATTTTTAGTTTTTATTGGTGTATTTTTAGTCGTGCTCTTCTCTTATTGGTGTATTTGTAGTCGTGCTCTTCTCTTCTTGGTGTATTTTTAGTTTTTAATGATGTATTTTTAGTCATGCTCTTCTGTTATTGATGTATTTTTAGTCGTGCTCTTCTCTTTTTGGTGTATTTTTAGTCCTTATTGATGTATTTTTAGTTGTGCTCTTCTCTTCTTGGTGTATTTTTAGTTTTTATTGGTATATTTGTAGTCGTGCTCTTCTCTTCTTGGTGTGTTTTTAGTTTTTTGGTGTAATTTTAGTCTTGCTCTTCTCTTATTGGTGTATTTTTAGTTTTTATTGGTGTAATTTTAGTCGTGCTCTTCTCTTATTGGTGTATTTTTAGTCCTTATTGGTGTAATTTTAGTCGTGCTCTTCTCTTATTGGTGTATTTTTAGTCCTTATTGGTGTAATTTTAGTCGTGCTCTTCTCTTATTGGTGTATTTTTAGTCCTTATTGGTGTATTTTAGTCCTTATTGGTGTAATTTTAGTCATGCTCTTCTCTTATTGGTGTATTTTTAGTCCTTATTAGTGTATTTTAGTCCTTATTGGTGTATTTTTAGACGTGCTGTTCTCCTGTTGGTGTATTTTTAGACGTGCTCTTCTCTTATTGGTGTATTTTTAGTCCTTATTGGTGTAATTTTAGTTGTGCTCTTCTCTTATTGGTGTATTTTTAGTCCTTATTAGTGTATTTTAGTCCTTATTGGTGTATTTTTAGACGTGCTGTTCTCCTGTTGGTGTATTTTTAGACGTGCTCTTCTCTTATTGGTGTATTTTTAGTCGTGCTGTTCTCTTACTGGTGTATTTTAGTGGTACCGTTCTGCTGGAGAACGTTCTCCTGTGGGCGGAGCAGCCTCGTAGGTCTGATGTTTGTTACAGATCAGTCTGAGATGTTACAGAGAAGCTTTTATCTTCTGATCTGTAAACGTTGTCTAGCTTCTGTGAAGAACTGTCTCTGTAGTCTGAAGCTGCCAAGTCAGCGTTAGAGGAACGTCCAGCTCAGCGTCTGGTTTTTATCTGGAGAACTGTCTGAGCTGCGGTCGGGTTTTGGACTGGACCTTCAGCAGAGATAAGCGGGTTTCCCACAGTCCTCTCTGCAGACGGAGAGTGAAATGTAGGGCTGGGTGATACGGGCAGGAATCTCTACTCCAGCTCCTCTGGTCTGATTTCTGAAAGGAGTGGTTTGTGCTGTCGTAAGTGAACAGCTAGACTTCTGCCTGACTGCCTGTAGAGTAAAAGACTCTGCGCCACCTGGTGTTCTGAAGTGGAAGTGGTTCAGGCTTGAAGTCTTTGCTGTATCGAGGAGCTGAGCGGCACCGGCAGCCATTAAACGCTCCGTATGAATCAGACCCCGCCTGTGGAATGTGAGGAATTTAACCCCCCTCGTCCCGTGGCTTCCACACGTTCCTGAGCGCTCGGTGCAGATCCCTCACCAGTCCTGTCTTCTCCTGGAGCTGTTCGGTTCTGTTCTGTTGCTGCGCTGCTTCTTGTTGCATGACGCTTTTATTTATGTTCTCTGGCTGGACGTGTTTTTCAGGGTGCTTTAATTTGAAAGTCGAGCGTCTTGAACGTTTGTTTAATAGTTTATTTATTTGTTTGTTTAATTGTTTGTTTGCACTGAAAAATCAAACATACAGTTTTCTCTTTACTCCAGATGATGTTCACCAGCCAAACGAGATTCACATTGTTTTAAACAGTAATAGCAGAAATAGAGCTTCACTGATCATGAATGTTATTGTTATCAAAGGGGAACTCCACCGATTTTTCAAAGTTTTGGGGTGTAAACACAGTGTTTACAGTGGTGGTGATGATGTTTACAGTGGTGGTGATGGTGTTTACAGTGGTGGTGATGGTGTGTACAGTGGTGGTGAAGGTGTTTACAGTGGTGGTGATGGTGTTTACAGTGGTGGTGATGGTGTTTACAGTGGTGGTGATGATGTTTACAGTGGTGGTGATGGTGTTTACAGTGGTGGTGATGGTGTTTACGGTGGTGATGGTGGTGGTGATGGTGTTTACAAGCACCACCACTGTAAACACTACCACCACGACTGTAAACACCATCACCACCACCACTGTAAACACCATCACCACCACTGTAAACACCATCACCACCACCACCACCACTGTAAACACCATCACCACCACCACCACCACTGTAAACACCATCACCACCACCACCACTGTAAACACCATCACCACCAACACCACTGTAAACACCATCACCACCACCGCTGTAAACACCATCACCACCACTGTAAACACCATCACCACCACTGTTAACACCACCACCACCACCACTGTAAACACCATCACCACCGCTGTAAACACCATCACCACCGCTGTAAACACCATCACCACCACTATAAACACCATTACCACCACTATAAACACCATCACCACCGCTGTAAACATCATCACCACCGCTGTTAACACCACCACCACCGCTGTTAACACCACCACCACCACTGTAAACACCATCACCACCGCTGTAAACACCATCACCACCACTATAAACACCATCACCACAAACTCTCATGTAAATAAATGATATACAATTCTAATAAACTGGTTGTAAATCTGAAAATACTAGGTTTTCTTTGGGGACTATTTGAACCTCACAGCGTCCTGCATGTATCCCTCCACCATGAATGGAGTTTAAGACTGAAATCTTCTCTAAACTATCATAAACAGCGTCTCAGAATCAGACAGTGTATTTATAACATCTACTGTAAGAACTTTCTGTGAGGAGCTTCTAGAGGTGGACGTCTGGTTCCATTCACCTCCACTGTGAACAGATCTGACTGTATCTAGAACAGTGAGGTTTACAGAGAACCCACTCTGAACGACTCTGTTAACAGTTTAACTGCTTAATTATACAGGAGTTTTAAAAATATGGATGGAGTTCCCCTTTTTAAAAAAGGACTATTTGTCACCTATTTAAATGAATGTGGATTAATCAGATGAAGCTGGGCTGATCACCACGTTGTGGACCCACTGGAGGAGAAACTGTTCTAAGGAGGTTTTTCTCTAAACGTGTCGGTGTGTGTTGGGTTTCAGGAGGAAGTTCAGGTCTGATTACTCTCTTTCTGTGCCTCCAGGCTGAGGAGCGTCACGGTAACGTGGAGGAGCGTCTGCGGCAGATGGAAGCTCAGCTCGAGGAGAAGAACCAGGAGCTGCTCAGGGTGAGGAGGCTGAACCCACCTGTCAGTCAGACAGCGCTGGGGTCGGAAGCTCTGAACATCCTACTACTTGCTGGTCCACCTTGTAGATGTAAAGTCAGAGACAGTAGCTCATCTGCTGCTGCACAGTTTGTGTTCCTCTAGTTCTTCATCTGTGGACACAGGACGCCGCCCACAGGACACTGCTGTCCGGATAGTTTTGGTTGGTGGACGATTCTCAGTCCAGCAGAGACACTGAGGTGTTTAAACACTCCAGCAGCAGCACTGCTGTGTCTGATCCACTCACTCCAGCTCAACACACTAACTAACACACCACCAGCACGTTAGTGTTACTGCAGTGCTGAGAATGATCCACCTCCCTGATAGTACCTGCTCTGTGGTGGTCCTGTGGTGGTCCTGTGGTGGTCCTGTGGTGGTCCTGTGGTGGTCCTGTGGGGGTCCTGTGGGGGTCCTGTGGGGGTCCTGTGGGGGTCCTGTGGGCCACTTTAACTGCTGTGTGTATGTAAGCAGTGATGCCTGTTTGGGTAACTGAATTATTTTAATGTTTTAAATTTTAACTTGAGTAAGAACAGTTCTACTTTTTTTTAAATAATTTTAGAAAAATAATTTAGATTTTTTTTTAAAAAAATTTTTAGAATTCAAAGACACTAGAATTTGACACGCAGCAGAATTTGACCTCCGCGTTTAACCCATCCGTGCAGTGAAACACCAGCATATACACACACTTGTGAACATACACACTAGGGGGCGGTGAATCACCCACATATACACACACACACTAGTGAACACATCACACTAGGGGGCAGTGAATCACCCACATACACACACACACACACACACACACACTAGTGAACACACCACACTAGGGGGCAGTGAAACACCCACATATATGCACACTACTAAACACACACACTAGGGGGCAGTGAATCACCCACATACACACACACACACTAGTGAACACACCACACTAGGGGGCAGTGAATCACCCATTCCATTACCCTGAAGGACCTTTTAATGAGCTGTTCCTCAAAGAACCTGTTCAGTAGAACCTTTTTAAGATAGTAGAACCTCCACATAATTAAAAAAATATATTTCAGAACAATTTCCTGGAACCGTCTGTCCAGGCCAAGAACCATTTAGGAACCTTTTAGTGGAGTGGAGTGGTGACCACAGCGGAACCGTTTTTGGTGCTATATAGAACCGGGTTAGAACAGCAGGGATATTCTAGAGAAGAACCTTTAAACTCTATGAATAATTCTTTATAAAATTTTGACCTTAGACTTTTATATATATATATGTGTGTGTGTGTGTGTATAAATGTTTGTGTGTTATTATTATTGTTATTTATATATATATATATATATATATATATATATATATATATATATATATATATATATATATATATAAAATAACAAACATTTATATGTATATATATATATGTGTGTGTGTTATTGTTATTGTTATTATTATGATGTTTTGTATGTATATATATATACAAACATTTATATATATATATGTATGTGTGTGTGTGTGTGTGTGTGTGTGTATTATTATTATTATTATTATTATTATTATTATTATTATTATGATGTTTTATTTATATATATATATATATATATATATATATATATATATATATATATATATATAATTTAATGATGATGTGTGATGTGTTTGAAGGCCCGTCAGCGGGAGAAGATGAACGAGGAGCACAACAAGCGTCTCTCTGAGACGGTGGACAAGCTGCTGTCCGAGTCCAACGAGCGGCTCCAGCTCCACCTGAAGGAGAGGATGGCGGCGCTGGAGGACAAGGTACTGCTGGAGATTCAGCTACTCTGTTTTAGGGTCATCGCTCCGGTTTGACCAAAGAATAATAAGCCGGATGGAGCTTTTTAAAGATTCCAAAAGCAAATCTCTTAGTCTTGTTTTGCAGTGAAACTTGCATGCAACTGTGTGGAACTGTTCAAAGACTTCGGCAAATTGCTTGCAAGTTTCGCTGTGCATAGCCAGACTAAGACATTTGCTTTCCAAAGACTTTTGATTGTTGCACAAAATCATTCAAAGACAAAGTTGCGTGCAACACATTTCTTTACTACACAGAAATCCAGCCAAAATGAAAAACTACCAGCTTTAGTCATCTGGAGTGATGAGCATTATGATCACATGATGCATGATCTGTGTTTTTGATGAGCTGCTTAGTGAAACGGAAGCTCAGATGCTTGCAACTGTTGAGTTTCGGCTGAGTTGCAGGAAACTTTACATTCAGAAGTTTCAGTGAAATTGAGTTTTCGTCCAGAAAAACAAGCCTGAGTTTCAGCTGAGTTTGACTTTGGCTGAGTTTCGGCTGAGTTGCAGGAAACTTTACATTCAGAAGTTTCAGTGAAATTGAGTTTTCGTCCAGAAAAACAAGCCTGAGTTTCAGCTGAGTTTGACTTTGGCTGAGTTTCAGCTGAGTTGCAGGAAACTTTGCCTTCAGAAATTTTAGTTAATGTTAGTTTTTAGACCCATTTTAAAACACAGTGTCCACTCTGTGTCCACGTCTGTGTAGTTAGTCCCACTCAGAGACTTTGTTTCGAGCTAGTTGGATCCATTTCTTGAATCTCCCAGCAAACGAGTTTATTTTCCTCCGAGTCTGTTGTTGTTGTTGACGGCGGCTGCCCGCCGCGCCTGCGGTCTCGTGGCGTCTGTAACAAACCAGTCGGCTCGTTAGTCGGCGTGTTTTAAGAAGCGGTGCTCTAAAAGCGTCTGTTAACTTTACTGGTTCTTTTAAAGAGCAGTTAAACTAAAGTCCTGACTTTAAAGCTTCACTTGCGTCTAATTCACGTTCCTGCTGTGTTTGTGTCTGATCTCGCGCTCAGAACGCTCTAATCCGTGAGCTGGATCACACAAAGAAACTGATCGAGGAGGCTCACCATGACAAAGTAAGTGTCTGTGTGTGTCTGTGTGTGTTTGTGTGTGTTTGTGTGTGTGGGTCTGTCCGTTTGTGTGTGTATGTGTGTGTGTGTGTTTGTGTGTGTTTGTGTGTGTTTGTGTGTGTTTGTGTGCGTTTTGTCTGTCTGTTTGTGTCTGTGTGTGTGTGTGTCTGTGTCTTGTGTGTGTGTGTGTGTCTGTCTGTCTGTGTCTGTCTGTCTGTGTCTGTGTGTGTGTGTCTGTGTGTCTGTGTCTGTGTGTCTGTGTCTGTGTGTGTGTGTCTGTGTGTGTGTGTCTGTTTGTGTGTGTCTGTTTGTGTGTGTCTGTGTGTCTGTTTGTGTGTGTCTGTTTGTGTGTGTCTGTTTGTGTGTGTCTGTGTGTCTGTTTGTGTGTGTCTGTGTCTGTGTGTCTGTTTGTGTGTGTCTGTGTGTGTCTGTCTGTGTCTTTGTGTCTGTGTGTGTGTGTGTGTGTCTGTGTGTGTCTGTCTGTGTGTCTGTGTGTCTGTTTGTGTGTGTCTGTGTGTGTCTGTCTGTGTGTCTGTTTGTGTGTGTCTGTTTGTGTGTGTCTGTGTGTCTGTTTGTGTGTGTCTGTTTGTGTGTGTCTGTGTGTGTCTGTGTGTGTCTGTCTGTGTGTCTGTTTGTGTGTGTCTGTGTGTCTGTGTGTCTGTTTGTGTGTGTCTGTTTGTGTGTGTCTGTGTGTCTGTTTGTGTGTGTCTGTGTGTGTGTGTGTGTCTGTCTGTGTGTCTGTGTGTCTGTTTGTGTGTGTCTGTGTGTGTGTGTGTGTGTGTGTGTGTCTGTGTGTCTGTGTGTGTGTGTCTGTCTGTGTGTCTGTGTGTCTGTGTGTGTGTGTGTCTGTGTGTCTGTTTGTGTGTGTCTGTTTGTGTGTGTCTGTTTGTGTGTGTCTGTGTGTCTGTGTGTCTGTGTGTCTGTGTGTGTGTCTGTGTGTCTGTGTGTCTGTGTCTGTGTCTGTGTCTGTGTGTGTGTGTGTGTGTGTGTCTGTGTGTCTGTGTGTCTGTGTGTCTGTGTGTGTCTGTCTGTGTCTGTGTGTGTGTGTGTGTGTGTGTGTGTGTGTGTGTGTGTGTGTGTGTGTGTTACAGTATGTTAATTCAGTACAGGAACTGTTTACTGTCTGAGTTTTCAGGTCTCTGTTAAATTTGATGTTTTTCAGGAGCAGCTGCTGATCCAGATAGAGACCATGCGGTCAGAGAGCGAGCAGGACCGCAGCAGGAGTAACTCCATCCTGCATCAGGGGTGAGAACCACCGTCGCCCCCTACGCTTCCTGTAGTGTATTACAGTCTATCAGAACCACCGTCGCCCCCTACGCTTCCTGTAGTGTATTACAGTCTGTCAGAACCACCGTCGCCCCCTACGCTTCCTGTAGTGTATTACAGTCTGTCAGAACCACCGTCGCCCCCTACGCTTCCTGTAGTGTATTACAGTCTGTCAGAACCACCGTCGCCCCCTACGCTTCCTGTAGTGTATTACAGTCTGTTTTGTTTATTTCCCTTCACTGATTGGTTCTCCTCTTTGCAGGCGGTCTCACATGGGCAGCACTCCAGACTTCAGGTACCCAGTGTCTGCGTCCTCCATGATGGACAGCCATTCTGACCAGTACAGCAGCGCCCTGGTGCTCCGACGGCCCCAGAAGGGTCGGGCTGCTGCTCTACGAGACGAACCCTCCAAGGTGAACAAACCTCAGTGTTTATAATCACAATACCTACATTTAGAGTTATACATTCAACCTAATGAGAAACTGTAACTCAGTTTATATACAATACCTACATTTAGAGTTATACATTCAACCTAATGAGAAACTGTAACTCAGTTTATATACAATACCTACATTTAGAGTTATACACTCAACCTAATGAAAAACTGTAACTCAGTTTACATACAATACCTACATTTAGAGTTATACATTCAACCTAATGAGAAACTGTAACTCAGTTTACATACAATACCTACATTTAGAGATATACATTCAACCTAATGAGAAACTGTAACTCAGTTTATATACAATACCTACATTTAGAGATATACATTCAACCTATTGAGAAACTGTAACTCACTTTATATACAATACCTACATTTAGGGTTATACAATGAGAAACTGTAGACTGTATATAACTGTATTTTCTGCTTAATGTGTTTAATGCTGCTCTGTGATTGACGGCTCTGTCAGAGTTCACAGATTTTCTTTCTTTCACTTTCTGTCTTTCTGCTTTCACTGTGGACTTCAGAGACATGTAAGTGCAGCGCTGCAGATGCTGGTTGATCTAACTTGGCTATGTATAGTGTGTGTCTATATATATATAGGTTTTTTTTTAACTCTACTATTTAGTGTGTTAGTATGCTGTTAAGGGTTTCAGGGTTTAAACAGTAGCTAATTAAATAAATGCCTTCCAGCTAAATGTATTGATCACCGTTGCTGGATCAGTTATGGTTTCATCTTATGACAAACCAGGCAGCGTGCTTGCATGACATCAGTCAGAATACTTTGACCACCCCACCAATTAGCATCGTGCTAACTGCATGCCTAAATGGTCACGAGCGGTGTGGAGTGATTCAGTAATCCCAGTTTTCCGTCTTCCTCCTAGAGCTCTGGTATTAAAGCTCCTCCCCTTCTCTCCGTCTCTCTCCGTAGGTCCAGACTCTGAACGAGCAGGAGTGGGAACGAGTCCAGCAGGCCAACGTCCTGGCCAAGGTCGCGTACGCGTTCGAGAGCGACGTGGACATGTCTGACATGGAGGACGATCGAGAGACCATCTTCAGCTCGGTGGACCTGCTGTCCCCTGCTGGACAGGCAGACGCACAAACGCTCGCTCTGATGCTGCAGGAACAGCTGGACGCCATCAACAATGAGATCAGGTACGGCTCGCGGACGGACTGTGTTCAGGGGGTCGTGAGTGAATGGCTAGACTTCCTCCTCCTCAGACACACAGCCCACTAACCGTAGTGAAGCAGGGACAGTTGTAGGCTGGTCCGTGTTTCAGTTTCTGTGACATCACGACACTGGAAGTTGTGGACTGGAGGTTAGGGAAGCCAGCCCTGTGACCGGAATGTGGCTGATTTGATTCCCGGATTTGACAGGACTCAACTGAAGGGCCTTTGATCAGGGCACCTAACCCCCAACTGCCCCCCAGGTGCTTTAGATAAGGTGGCTCGCCACTCCAAGCAAGTGCTCACTGCCCCGGTGTGTGTGGGTGGGTGTGTTTTATGTGGGTGTTTCACTGCCCCCTAGTGTGTCTGTTCACTAATATGTGTGTTAGGGTACTATACATATATGTGCTATACGTGTGGGTGGGTGTTTCACTGTCCCTTATAGTGTGTGTGTGTGTGTGTGTGTGTGTGTGTGCGCGCGCGCATGTGTGTGCATGGGGGTGTTTCACTGTCCCCTAGTGTGTGTGTGTGTGTGTGTGTGTGTGTTGTATATGTGGGTGTTTCCCTGCCCCCTAGTGTGTGTGTGTGTGTGTGTGTGTGTATGTGGGTGTTTCACTGCCCCCTAGTGTGTGTGTGTGTGTGTGTGTGTGTGTGTGTATATATGTGGGTGTTTCACTGCCCCCTAGTGTGTGTGTGTATGGGGGTGTTTCACTGCCCCTTAGTGTGTGTTTGTGTGTGTGTATAGGTGTGGTTTACTGCCCCTTAGTGTGTGTTTGTGTGTGTGTATAGGTGTGGTTTACTGCCCCCTAGTGTGTGTGTGTGTGGGTGTTTCACTGCCCCCTAGTGTGTGTGTGTGTGTGTGTGTGTGTGTGTATATATATGTGGGTGTTTTACTGCCCCTTAGTGTGTGTGTGTATGGGGGTGTTTCACTGCCCCTTAGTGTGTGTTTGTGTGTGTGTATAGGTGTGGTTTACTGCCCCCTAGTGTGTGTGTGTGTGGGTGTTTCACTGCCCCTTAATGTGTGTGTGTGGGTGTGTATTTATGTGGGTGTTTCACTGCCCCCTAGTGTTTGTTTATGTGTGTGTGTGTGTTGTAATTGTAATTGTACAGTAATGATTCAGAACTATGTGTATTTACTGAACTTAACTCTTAGATGTACTTGATTGTTTTTTTTTCCTGAGGGTCCTGAATCTGAGAAATTAGCCCTTTAAAGCACAGAAATCTCTAATTTCCTCTCCTTTCTAGTTTGTCCCCTGTCTGAGCTGTCCTCACGTCCCCGTGTGTGTCTCTGTGTTCAGGATGATTCAGGAGGAGAAGGAGAGCACGGCTCTGAGGGCCGAGGAGATCGAGTCGAGGGTGGGCAGCGGCGAGAGTCTCGGCGGCCGCTTCCGCTCCCTGGGCTCCATCCCGCCCTCTTTCCAGGGATCCTCTCTCTCCGGCTCGTCTCCGCCGGGCTCGGGTCACTCCACCCCCCGCAGAGCCCCCCGCAGCCCCAACAGAGAGGTGGACCGCATGGGGGTGATGACCCTGGTGAGACCATCACACGTACCCGCCCCGTGTGAGCCATGTAGGGTTGGGCGATACCAGCTAACAGCTAATTTCAGTTTATTGTGCTTTATGTATGTCCACCACAGGGGTCTCCAAATCCCCCAAACCCAAAATCAGGGTTTCATTAGTCTTTAACTCTGATCCTAACAGCGAGCGAGCGTTCCAGCAAAGCCCGCAGGACGTCTGAGCGTCTAGTGAGAACAGAAAACGGGTTAATACACAGACGATACACAGCGTATTCATATTATTCACCCACTGAGTCTTAATCTGCTCTCTGATAGGCTCCTGCTTCGTTTATTAGAATATTTTAGGTGCATGTTTACCGGCCGTGTATATTACAGGATGATAAATAAATAAAAAAACAATATATTTTTAATAATTTAATAATAAATACATAGAAATGTTTATACTAAATACAGCTATTGGGCTGGGATATCAGTGGACTGTAGCAGATAACGTTATTTTTGTTTTATTTTTAATTCCAAGACCTCCTAAATCTTCCACATAGGTGAATATACTTAGTTTGTTTTATTATAATGAGATATTTACGTTATAATACATTCTAATTTCATTTATGCAAGTTAGCAGATACATCTTATAATTAATTATATAAATAATATGTATATCTATATATGTAGTCAACAAATTATTTAAATTGTTTTATTATAATAGGAGATTTTTACATTATAAAATATTCTAATGTGTAAGATAAGATAATCCTTTATTATATGGCACTGCAAAACAGGTAAATAAACAGATAAACAAATACTAGGTTAGCAGGTACGTCTTAGAGTTATAGAATTGGATAGCAGATACATGGTGAATAATATA
>CM038711.1:46972351-46979851 GCA_021613375.1 Megaleporinus macrocephalus
GACGACAAGGCCACAATCAAATGTGAGACGTCCCCCCCGTCCACCCCTCGCTCCATGCGCCTCAGTAAAGGACACGCCTCCAGTCACGAAGACATCAGAGACATCCGGAGGTGAGACATCATCACAGACACGTTCAGTCCAGTCAGAATCAGAAAACAGCTGGACATACATATAAACCCCTATACACACAGCAATACACCTGTACTACTCACACTGACCTCCTCCTCTCTCCTTTCTTCTCTCTTCTCTTCACTCCTCTCTTCTCCTCTCCTACTGTCCTGTCCTCTTTTCTCCTCCCCTTGCTTCTCTTCTCATCTCCTATCTTCTCCTCTCCTCTCTTTACTCCTCTCTTCTTCTGTCCTCTCTGCTCCTCTGCTCTGTTCTATCCTCTCTTCTCATCTCTCGTCTCATCTGCTCACCTCTACTGTCTCCCCCCCCTTTCCTCTCTTCTCTCCACTCCTATCTTCTCCTCTCCTCTCTTTACTCCTCTCTTCTTCTGTCCTCTCTTCTCCTCCGCTCTGTTCTATCCTCTCTTCTCATCTGCTTACCTCTACGGTCTTCTCCTCCCCTTTCCTCTCTTCTTCTCTTCTTTCTTCTTCTTATCTCTTTTCTCCTCTTATCTCCTCTCCCCGCCTCGTCTCTACCATCCTCGTCTCCTGTCCTTTCCTCTCTTCTCTTTACTCCTAACCTCTCCACCCTTCTGCTCTCCTCTCCTTCTATCCTGTCTTCTCTTCTCCTCCCCCTCCCTCTCCTCTCTTATATTATCCTCTCCTCTTCTTTTCTCCTCTACTCTCCTCTACTTTGTTCTATCCTCTTTTCATCTCTGCTCTCCTCACCTCTCCCATCCTGTCCTATCTTCACCTCTCCTCTCTTCACTCCTCTTCTCTCTTCTCTTTACTCCTCTCTTCTCTTCTTCTGTCCTCTCTTCCCCTCATATTTCCTCTGTCTTCTCCTGTTCTCTCCTCTTTTCTCTTTACCCTGCTCTCCTTCTGTCTCCTCCTCTGCTCCTCTCCTCTCCTCTCTCGTCTCATCTGCTCACCTCTACGGTCTTCTCCTCCCCTTTCCTCTCTTCTTCTCTCCTCTCTTCTTCTTTCTTCTTCTTATCTCTTTTCTCCTCTTATCTCCTCTCCCCGCCTCGTCTCTACCATCCTCGTCTCCTGTCCTTTCCTCTCTTCTCTTTACTCCTAACCTCTCCACCCTTCTGCTCTCCTCTCCTTCTATCCTGTCTTCTCTTCTCCTCCCCCTGCCTCTCCTCTCTTATATTATCCTCTCTTCTTCTCTTCCCCTCTACTCTCCTCTACTTTGTTCTATCCTCTTTTCATCTCTGCTCTCCTCACCTCTCCCATCCTCTCCTGTCTTCACCTCTTCTCTCTTCTCTTTACTTCTCTCTTCTCTTCTTCTGTCCTCTCTTCTCCTCATATTTTCTGTCTTCCTCTGTCTTCTCCTATTCTCTCCTCTTTTCTCTGTACCTTCTCTCTGTCTCCTCCTCTGCTCCTGTCCTCTCTCTGTGTGTGTCTCCAGTATTGCTGGACTGCAGGACGGTCAGGGCAGTAACCCCAGCAGCAGTAACAGCAGTCAGGACTCCCTCAACAAGGCCGCCAAGAAGAAAAGCATCAAGTCTTCCATCGGCCGGCTGTTCGGGAAGAAGGAGAAGGGCCGGCCCACCCTCCCGGGCAAAGACTCGCCCGGCCAAGGTAGGACCCCCGAGCCCCAGACTTTAATCCTCTTTAGACGCTCATCAGTTCAGCTAGCGGCGCGGGGTGAGTGACAGGACGTGGGCGCGGCTGAAGGTAAAGCGGCGTCGCTCTGATTCTCTGATCCGCTCCGGCGTGATTGATCCTGAACTGCTGATCAGCACGTGTTCAATCAGCCGCAGCAGCAGCTCTGTGAGGATGTTCCAGCAGAGAGAGGTTTAGGAGGTTCTTTACTCTTCTCATCCTCTACTCTCCTCATCCTCTACTCTTCTCATCCTCTACTCTCCTCATCCTCTACTCTTCTCATCCTCTCCTCATCCTCTACTCTTCTCATCCTCTACTCTTCTCATCCTCTACTCTCCTCATCCTCTACTCTTCTCATCCTCTACTCTTCTCATCCTCTACTCATCCTCTACTCTCCTCATCCTCTACTCTTCTCATCCTCTACTCTTCTCATCCTCTACTCTTCTCATCCTCTACTCTCCTCATCCTCTACTCTTCTCATCCTCTACTCTTCTCATCCTCTACTCATCCTCTACTCTCCTCATCCTCTACTCTTCTCATCCTCTACTCTCCTCATCCTCTACTCTTCTCATCCTCTCCTCATCCTCTACTCATCCTCTACTCTTCTCATCCTCTACTCTCCTCATCCTCTACTCTTCTCATCCTCTCCTCTAGTCCTCTCCTCTTCTTTACTCTTCTCTCCTCTTCTCATCCTCTACTCTTCTTTACTCTTCTCTTCTCTTCTCTCCTCTAGTCCTCTCCTCTTCTTTACTCTTCTCATCCTCTACTCTTCTCTCTTCTCCTTCTCTACTCTTCTCATCCTCTCCTCTTCTCTTCTTTACTCTCCTCATCCTCTTCTCTCTTCTCTACTCTTCTCATCCTCTCCTCTCCTCTTCTTTACTCTTCTCATCCTCTACTCTCCTCTCTTCTCCTTCTCTACTCTTCTCTTCTCTCCTCTAGTCCTCTCCTCTTCTTTACTCTTCTCATCCTCTACTCTTCTCTCTTCTCTACTCTTCTCATCCTCTCCTCTTCTCTTCTTTACTCTCCTCATCCTCTACTCTCCTCTCTTCTCCTTCTCTACTCTCCTCCTTCTCTCCTCTAGTCCTCTCCTCTTCTTTACTCTTCTCATCCTCTCCTCATCCTCTACTCTTCTCATCCTCTACTCTTCTTTACTCTTCTCTTCTCTCCTCTAGTCCTCTCCTCTTCTTTACTCTTCTCATCCTCTCCTCATCCTCTACTCTTCTCATCCTCTACTCTTCTTTACTCTTCTCTTCTCTTCTCTCCTCTAGTCCTCTCCTCTTCTTTACTCTTCTCATCCTCTACTCTTCTCTCTTCTCCTTCTCTACTCTTCTCATCCTCTCCTCTTCTCTTCTTTACTCTCCTCATCCTCTACTCTCCTCTCTTCTCCTTCTCTACTCTAGTCCTCTCCTCTTCTTTACTCTTCTCATCCTCTACTCTCCTCTCTTCTCCTTCTCTACTCTTCTCTTCTCTCCTCTAGTCCTCTCCTCTTCTTTACTCTTCTCATCCTCTCCTCTTCTCTCTTCTCCTTCTCTACTTTTCTCATCCTCTATTCTTCTCTCTTCTCCTTCTCTACTCTTCTCATCCTCTACTCTTCTCTCCTCTAGTCTTCTCCTCTTCACTACTCTTCTCATCCTCTCCTTCTTTTCTCAACTTTTCTCTCATCTTCTCTTTTCTTCTCTCCTCTTTTCTCTCCTGTCTTTTCCTCTTTTCTCCTCCTCTTCTCTGCTCCACTCTTCTCTCTTTTCTTCTCTTTTATACTCTTTTCTTCTCTCGTCTTCTCTCTTCTCTTTTCTTCTCTTCTCTCCTGTCTTTTCCTCTTTTCTCCTCCTCTTCTCCGATCCACTCTTCTCTCTTTTCTACTCTCCTCTTCTCTCCTGTCTTTTCCTCTCTTTTCTCCTCCTCTTCTCCGATCCACTCTTCTCTCTTTTCTACTCTCCTCTTCTCTCCTCTCTTTTCTCCTCCTCTTCTCCGATCCACTCTTCTCTCTTTTCTACTCTCTTCTTCTCTCCTGTCTTTTCCTCTATTTTCTCCTCCTCTTCTCTTCTCCGCTCTACTTTTCTCTCTTTTCTTCTCTTTTCTACTCTTCTCGCCTTTTCTTTCCTCTTCTCTCCTCTCCTCTTCTTTTCTCTTCTGTCCTCTTCTCTCCTCTCATCCTCTTCTCCCCTCTTCTCCTCTCCACTCTTCTATCTTTTCTTCTCTTTTCTACTCTCCTGTCCTTCTTTTCACTCCTCTCTCCTCTACTCCTCTCTCCTCTCCTCTCCTTCTCTTTCCTCCTCCTTTTCTCTCCTCTCCTCTTCTTCTCCTCTCTTCTTTTCTCCTCTCTTCTTTTCTTCTCTTCTGTCCTCTCTTCTTCTCTCTTCTTCTTTTCTCCCCTCTGCTCTTCTCTCTTCTCTGTATGGTTTAATAACAGTATATAGATCACTGGAGCCGTGTGTTAGTTGAGTCTGGGTCTCAGCTAGGATTAGAAGTTTAAAAAATGTATAAAAATTAGATTGTATTATTATTATTATTATTATTATTATTATTATTATTATTATTATTATTATTATTATTATTATTATTATTATTATTATTATTATAATTTGTCCCTGGGAATCACTGGATCCTCTGAATTATGAGCTTGTTAAGGAGTCGGAATACTAATAACGTTAACTATAAGCTAATGCTACTACACATCAGACTGACGTCACTGAGCTACAGGTGGGCTCGGTGGTGGTCTGGCGAGAGCTATCAGATACGTCTATCACAGCCGACTTTTATATATACTCTGTACATAAAACCTCTCAGTGGTTATTCTTATAGCGTAAATCAAACATACCGCCAACGTTACGAGACTCGAGTCAGCTTCGTTTTCAGGTCTTCCATGAACAATACTGAAACAGTGCTCACCTACTGGTTCTGAAAACCCACAGAATCAGTTAAACATTAACGTTACTGTCCAGTAGAAACAGTGACCTCATCATCCACTCAGACCTCTTAACTCACCTAGCAGCTGAACCCACCTTCTTCTCCAACTTCTGGACTGACTTTTCCCGTTCCACCTTAAATGTGGCAGCAGTTATAACATAACGGAACACGAGCTTTAGACCTGAACTGTACTAGAACCAGGTCTCCTTCCACAGTCTGAGAGTTCTCCTGACGTTCCCACAGCAGGCACTCCGGAGGGAGACGGTTCCCAGGACGCGGTGGTGCTCAGCAAGCTCGGAGGACCTGGAGAGAAGAACAGGAAGCTGCAGAAGAAGTAGGTTCTCCTCTGTCTCTCTAACTTTCCAGCAGAGGTTCAGTGTAGATGTGATGGTGGAAACCATGAAAACCACATGAGCAGCAGTGAGGAGAGTGGAGACCTCAGCTTTGCTTGTACAAGCGGGCGGGTTTATTTAATGGGTCCACACGTCAAACCACGGAGCTCCTGTAAATAAATAAGATCTGCAGAAGAAGAAGGTGGGATGTGATGGTTGGACTGGGAGTTTAATAAATATATATTTATGTATATATGTGTATATATATGTGAATCTGTGTGTATTTCTGTATGTATATATTTCTATTTGCTGAATGATTGGTTAGATATTCATGGCTTCTTTCTCACCCGCTGAGTGACGCTCGCGCACTCTGGCTGCAGTAGTGCTCCACCGCGCACTCCGCCCTCATCATTCATTTCAGCACGTTCATCACCAGGATTAGTGTTCTAGTGGTAAAAAGGGACCAAGCCAGGACCTGAGCTGAAGATCCACTGATTGAGAAGTAGCAGTGAAAGTAGTAGTGAAAGTCTCTGTTCACGTCTCGTCTTCAGTGCACTCTTTCCATGTAGTCCTGTAGGAACCAGACTCGAACCTGTTAACATCCTATTCCCACCAATGTTTTAGAATTTTTGTACCTTTTTTGCGCACTAGGGGGCAGTGAGCACACTGTCTATATCCACAGGGCCCGGGGGCGGGGGGTAGTTTGGGGTCTTGCTCAAGGGAACTTCAGTCGTGTCCTGTTGATTCAGGGGATCTAACCGGCAAACTAGTGTGAACACAAGCACTAGGGGCAGTGAAACACCTACATACACACAGTAGTGAACACACACACTAGAGGCAGTGAAACACCCACATACACACACAAACACTAGGGGGCAGTGAAACACCCACATACAGTAGTGAACACAAACACTAGGGGGCAGTGAAACATACACACAGTAGTGAATACACACACTAGGGGGCAGTGAAACACCCACATACACACAGTAGTGAATACACACACTAGGGGGCAGTGAAACACCCACATACACACAGTAGTGAATACACACACACTAGGGGCAGTGAAACACCCACATACACACACAAAACACTAGGGGGCAGTGAAACACCCACATACAGTTGGGAACACAAACACTAGGGGGCAGTGAAACATACACACAGTAGTGAATACACACACTAGGGGGCAGTGAAACATACACATACACACAGTAGTGAATACACACACACTAGGGGCAGTGAAACACCCACATACACACACAAAACACTAGGGGGCAGTGAAACACCCACATACAGTTGGGAACACAAACACTAGGGGGCAGTGAAACATACACACAGTAGCACACACACACTAGGGGCAGTGAAACACCCACATGCATACACACTAGTGAACACACAAACACTAGGGGCAGTGAAACACCCACATACACACAGTAGCACACACATACTAGGGGGCAATGAAACACCTACATAGACACACTAGTGAACACACACTAGGGGCAGTAAAACAGCCCCATACACACACACTAGGGGGCAGTGAAACACACACACACTCTCACCAACACTAGGGGGCAGTGATCTCAAATCCTGGATCCTGAACCTCCAGCTCATGACTGCCCCCAGATGAGGGGACTCTGGAGTTTAGTGTTATGACCCACGTAGGGTAGGCGCTAACCAGCCAGTCGCTGGGAGACCAGGAGGTAAACACAATAATTATTAATAATATTAATAATAATATAATTATAATGAAATACGGCTCGTACCTGCTGTGTGAACGCAGCACTAGTGTCTTGGCTCGGTCACTTTTTTTTTTGATCTTCATTAAAGTTCATTCCTTCATTTTAAGAGTTGCTTTCATGTCCGGATTAATTAAGGACTTGTTTCTTTGATGTCGAGCTTTGCTGATGGTGTAAGGTGGCGACTCCAGCGAGCTCGGTCCACTGTCTGCCTGATGCGATCACTCTCTGTGTGTGTGTAGTTGTGCCTGGTGTGGCTCACCGGAGTAGATCACTCTTTAGTGGCTGATTTTGTTTTTTTTCTCCCTCCCTCTTTTATTTCGTCCATTCCTTCATGTCATTTGTAGTCCAAAGACGGGGTAAGTGGCTCCATTTGCTTTCACTTCATCTCCTCTCTCCATGGAAGGGTTCCTGCTCTGCCTGTCTTTCACTGCCTGCACCCTTACTAACCCCCCACCCCCACCCCAAACCTCTGAGGGGGTCCTGCTTTAGTCTGAGCTCATACTGGTTACGTGGAAGAAGCTGCATGTAAAGAACACCACCACCACCATCTAGTGGTCACCACTGGTACTGCACTGGTATTAGCACCCACTGCTTCTCTTACTGTTGTTGCTACTGTCGAATTTAAATTCTTCAGATTGATGGAGAACATGGTTCTAGACAGTGCTCATATTATTATGACCAGCTGATATCCAGAGTGACGGCCGTGTACAGCATGGACAGCAGCTAGACGGACTGGGAGACTCAGTAAAGTCCTGGTAGGTGGTCACAGGTATCTGGAGGAGCCATAGAGCCAACACCACCATCCAG
>CM038711.1:46989851-47009851 GCA_021613375.1 Megaleporinus macrocephalus
CACTCTGAGTCGCTCTAATTACACTCATAGTAATACTATATAGTATGTATTTGATTGGAGGTCTTTATTTGCTTTAGTACTTTTCCAATCAGGAAGCACAGCTGTGGTATCCGGCCTTCCTCTCTCTGATCCGGTCATGCTCCTCCTCCTCTTCCTCCTCCTCCACGTCTCTCACTAACACTGAATCTGTGCACCAATCACTCACTCACTCACTCACACTCTCCTCTGGTTCTCACACGTGAAGTTAATTTACTGGAGGTCTGATGCTGAATGCTGGATTCTTTCTGCTTTATTGATCCGTCTTCTCTCTTCCACTCACCCCCCCTCCCTCCTCCCCCCTCCCTCCCCCCTCCTCCTCCCTCCTCCCTGCTCCCTGCACTCGTTTCACGTTTCCTCACTGATGGAATTGCACTCGTTTCTCCCTGCGGCTCTGCTGATTTGGCTCTGTGTGATTTAGTCCACGGGGAATGTGTGGGTTACCCATGAGGAGATGGAGAGCCTGGCAGCCACGCCACCCACGGTTAGTCATGTGATCACCTGGCACGGTGCCAACTTCACCTAGCGCCTCTCCAGATCCGCTTTCTTCGAATTTTGTTTGCTTAATCTGTTTTCTGTTTGTGTTTTGGGCCTTACCGATATATCATTTGGACTAATATTAAATCAGCGCCGTATAAATTACAATATAAATTATATATGTTATAGATTATATTATACATTAATATTTTTGCTATACTACATTAGTATAAGAATATGAAGCCAGTGGTATATAATTCACTCACATCCTCGGAAGATGCTTCCTTCACCATGTATTGACAGATGCCTGGTCCACATATACAGGGATATTTTATTTTTATATATTTTATTTTTATATCACAGTGCATTAAGGCAGTAGAACCGCTTGTGTGTCCTGTCCGAGTACACAGTATTCCTTGAGCAGTAGTGAAAATTTTCCGGATGACCTCCTGAGTATTTGACAGCAGCACACATCTTCACATTACATGCAGTTACAGGTTTCCACCAGAGGGGTCTCCAAATTCCCAAGTCTAATATAATGCAGAATGGCTACACAGATTAGATTTTTAGATTAGATTAGATTCAAAATAGTACAAGGCCAATAAAATGCAGTTAGCATCCAACCAGAAGTTCAAAATACATTATTATTTACATAAAGTGCAAAACAGAAATGACTAACAATTTGGATATTGTACATGTGGTGGTATATAAATAAATATATAGAATGTTGATGTACACAGAGTGTGAGATAAGGGGGGAATATAAAATAGAATATAAATTACTATACATATATACAGTAAGGAATGCAAGATGCACTGCTCTCAGTAAATATGAATGTTTTATTAATTAATCTGAATGGTTATCAGAGTTTGTAGCTTATCTCTATGACCAGATCCGTATCAGTAAGGCCCTGTCTGTGTGTACGTGTTTATTTGTTAGTATTAATTATAGTTATATATACTGTGTGTCTTAAACACTTTTTATTAACTGCATGGTACTGTGTGTGTGTATGTGTGTAGATTGTATGTGTGCTGTTTTAGTAGTGTAGTTTGAGTACATATATAAC
The DNA here is from genome assembly GCA_021613375.1 of Megaleporinus macrocephalus. Lineage (NCBI taxonomy): Eukaryota > Metazoa > Chordata > Actinopteri > Characiformes > Anostomidae > Megaleporinus > Megaleporinus macrocephalus. Next base: position 46,991,431 of record CM038711.1, read on the forward strand.
TGTTTTGAGTTATATATGTCTATATACATATATATAGTCACTTATGCAGCTATGTGCAGAAGTTTGGTAGTCCTGGTTGGATTCGTCATTGTTTTAAATGTAAATAAATTGAGTGTATATACTAAATGTGGTAAATAAACACTAAATTGAAACATTAATATAGAAAAAAAAATCAATAACAGTAAAGAATTTAACCAGGAGGCGCCTGAACTTCCACACACGACTGTAACTCACTGGTATGAACGTCTGTGCTGTTAACACTGCTGACTGTCTCACTAACCACACTCTCTGACTCTCCCTCACGCTAACGCTAACCCTGCTAACACCAGGAGGATGACGAGGGCAGCTGGGCCCAGGTTTGAGTCTCTCTCTCTCTCTCTCTCTCTCTGTCTCTCTCTGCCTCTCTCTATCTCTAATTTATGGGTCACTTTGTTTATATTTAGATATAATTGATATATTGCTTTCAGTAAAGTAGTTTTTTTCAAAGCATCAGTATCTCATTGCTGTCGTGATCAGGGTGTAGCACCACTTTTTGCCCCCCCAGCACAGTAAGGGCCCCAGGCCACCTCCCAAACAATATGTTTATAGTGTAAAGACCGGTATGTATTTAAAGGTGAGATGTTATATGACTAACATCTTAGGAAATCTTAAGAGGTGTTCTTGGCTGGAACAACAGAACTTAGATTTTGGATAAGTGGAATTGCAGCCGACCAATCAGAATGCAGCTTGCAGAATCCCAACAGTGTGACCAGGTTAATGCAATAAAGATATCAGCCTGTCCGTCAACGTGTGGGTGGAGTATTTGTGACTGAGACTACTATAAAGATGGTGATTCAACTGCGGGGAATTTAAAGCATTATTATTATTATTGTCATCATCATCATTATGCAATATATGAGAGTGTGCATTGATATATTTTGACCAAACCTAAGAGTAAACAAATCTTGTTATACCATACCTATATCATAGAAAACTGAATTTCATTTATTTATTTATTTTAAATAAACAATCTTTGCTGCTAAAGCTCTGATACGCAACTATTCTCACAGGTTAACGTCTTGCCGCTTGCGTGAGATGTAGAATGATGTAAAAATCTGCTTGAAAATGGTCATTATGCGCGACTTATGACTGTTTTTGTACATAAACCTCATATAAATGGGAAAATGTAGGATATTGGACCTTTTCTAAGCTTTCTAGAGCAACAGATCAATCTATAACTTGGAGCTTTAGAGCTGCTGCGAGCTCAGAAATGTTTTGCAAATCACAGCTAATAATAGTTTTTTAGAGAACGTGGGCTCATGCAAATCTGTGGGTGCTGACAGGGTTTAGATAAAGTGCAGAGATACCACAACTGTGTTGTGGTTAGCTTCCGGAAGCTGCTGGCTGCGTAGAGCGACGGCACAGTGGGCCACAATGCTGGAGCTCCACTATGACCGTGATGCTGTTTACACTTTAAGTAAATAGATATAAACTCTGCACTGTTTCTCTGCTGACGTTTTGAAAACATGCAATGAAATAAAGATTTAATTGTCGGTTATTGTTATTTTAAGCCTCTCTGAAGAGTGAAGTGATATTAAGGCTTGTTTCGTTATTATGACCAGCTTATATCCAGAGCGACCACCGTGTGCAGTACAGACAGCAGCTAGACGGACTGGGAGACTCAATAAGGTCCTGGTAGGTGGTCACAGGTATCTGGAGACATGTTAACTGCAGTGCATCCCACAGCTGCTGGAGGAGGATCTATAGATCAAACACCACCATCCAGGTGGTCCCAAAGATGCTCAGTTGGGTTCAAGTCTGGGGAATTAGGGGTCCAGGGTTAGTACCTGGAGGCCTTGGTCAGCTCTTCCAACCAGTGTGGGGATGTGTGTCATGTCTCATTGTCTTGCTGGAAGATCCCATCCGCCCCAGAGAAGATCATCAGCATGTATGGTGTACGTGATCTGCAAGATCCAAATCGGTTGAGAGTGTTCCACATGGATGAGTCCAGAGAATGCCACCAAAACATTGCCCAGACCAGAACGCTGACACCTACATGCTACCACTGTCTGAAGTACGGAGTGGTCATAATAATGTGATTGTCTTCTCTGGGACGGATGGGATCTCCCAGCAAGACAATGTTACACGTCGCACGACTAGAAATGCCCCAAAAAAAGAGCTGATCAAGACTTCCAGTCTTTTCCAGACTTCCCCTCCAGCAGCTGTGGGATGCACTGCAGTCAGCATGGCTCCAGATACCTGTGACCTCCTACCAGGACCTTACTGAGTCTCCCAGTCCGTCCAGCTGCTGTCCGAGCTGCACACGGCGGTCACTCTGGATATCAGATGGTCATAATAATGTGTAACAATTTCCAATCAGGTTAGCTGCTAGCTTGCTTAGGTTAATCAAGCTAGCTGACTGCCTTTATTATTATTATTATTATTATTATTATTATTCCTTTATAATAATATATGTCCTCCTTTTTGGTGTGTGTGTGTATATGTTTTATAAATCTACACCTCTGTCTGAAGTATGAGGAAGCTTCCCAAAGCCACATCTGATTCCCACATTTAGGAATGACGGCAGGCTATCAGAGTGTAAAAATGATCTATTGTTTTGTTTAATACTTACAAAAAAGTGTCTACATTCATAAAGAATCAAGTCTAGAATCAAACAAAGCTCATATTTTTCTCTGTAAAAATATTAAAATATTAGTGAAAGCACTATGTGGAGGCTAGCACACATGCTAATAGCGTTAGCTTTGTCGCTAGCTTGTTTTTACCTTCACGAACACTTTACAAAGTAATGATTGTTAAAAAAGTAGCAATTAACACAAATATACTTTTATATATTAAATACTGCTGCTTATATTGTAGTGTTAGTTGAAGTAAAACTGCTCAGTGGTGTTAACTATCTTCTTGTTAGCTTTAGCTAAAGTTGCTAACGTAAATGTTCCAGTACTTAATTCTTAAATCACTTAAATATGAAATTTAAGGGTTTAATCAAAATCACTGTGGGGTGTATGTGTATGGGGGGTGTTTTTAATTCTAAAGTGTCTCTTTTGTGTTTGAGTTTAAATGTGTCTGAAGTTCTGCTGCTTTAGTTTTAGCACTGGGGCTACAAGGCTAATGTAGCTAATTCTGTATTTTAACATTCTGGACACCAAAACTTTAAATATCAAGCATTTTCTTTGTCTTCCTATGTTCCAGATTTTTTATTATTGATCACTTAGTAAAATTAAGCAGAACGTCTTTGTAATGTGAATTTTATAGACTTTGTTTACACGTAACTTGCTGCACTAGCAAACTGCCTCTGCTCTAAATGTAAGTCAATGGAACCAGAATTCTTTTCAGCTATTTTGGAGTGTTTCTGTCGGTCCACTTATCATAAAACCTTCATTTTCATGTTTCTTTATTATTTGTAAATATTCTTTTTTTTCCACTGGACAGCAATGATATGTATTTAATAGATTTTGTTTAGTAATGCCGAGTTATGGGGCTACATGTGCTAGTCAGCCTATAAAACGAGTAACGAGATAAACTCATTATTACAAATGGAAATACGTTATAACACGCAGTACAAGTAGTTAATAGACTTGATCATGTGTTTTCTGACACTGAGTTACGTGTAAACATGGACTTTAGCTTTCAGCGCTTGTTAGTGAGCCGTCTCGTAGCTCCAGAGCTAAAACTACAGAAGCAAACTACAAACACGTCTTCTCTGATCAACTACTTTTGAGGTAAAAAGGCGAAAACTGGATCAATTGTTACTTAATTAATTCTGAATTATTGATGGATTGATTGAGATGTTGCTTTATGGCTGTTAGTCTGGGATCCCGAGTTCACAGGAAGTGTGTGTGTGTATATGTAGACCCTGGCGTATGGTGATATGAACCATGAGTGGATCGGTAATGACTGGCTACCCAGTCTCGGGCTGCCTCAGTACCGCAGCTACTTCATGGAGTCTCTGGTTGACGCCCGCATGCTGGACCACCTGACCAAGAAGGACCTCCGCGGCCAGCTGAAGATGGTGGACAGCTTCCACAGGTACGTATTTATTTATTTATTTTTGTAAGGGTTTTTAAAAAAAATAATGCATTAGATACGTATATTTGCATACTGGAAACTAAGAATGGTATATTATAATATAATGATAATGATAGTGTATGTTGAATAATTCATAGTGGGTGCTGTGTAGTCTATAGTGGCTTCTAAACAGTTCATAGTAGGCTTAATTGTAGATGCTGAATAAAATTCATAGTGGTTAGTAATTTCATAGCAGGTATTGAGAAGTAGATGTTAACGGTTTGTAGTAGAGTAGTAAGTTAATATTAAAGGTGGACTCTTGTTAGTGTAGTGTACACAGAGATAAATCAGTGAAGTCTGTTGACTAATAATATTAATAATACTGGTTGCTACAGAAACAGTTTCCAGTGCGGTGTGATGTGCCTGAGGCGGCTCAACTACGACAGGAAGGAGCTGGAGAAGAGACGAGAGGAGACCCAGGTGGAGGTTGCAGGTCAGTCCCCCATCACACACCTGTCTGTGTCCTCCTATACACCTGTCCGTGTCCCTTTACACACCTGTCTGTGTCCTCCTATACACCTGTCCGTGTCCCTTTACACACCCGTCTGTGTCCTCCTATACACCTGTCCGTGTCCCTTTACACACCTGTCTGTGTCCTCCTATACACCTGTCCGTGTTCTCCAACACACCTGTCCGTGTTCTCCAACACACCTGTCCGTGTCCTACACACCTTTCCAGGTCCTCCACTTATGTCTGTGTCCTCCTGGACACCTGTCTGTCCGTGTCCTCCGTCACACCTGTCCGTGTCCTTCTACACTCCTGTCTGTGTCCTTCTACACTCCTGTCCGTGTCCTTCTACACTCCTGTCTGTGTCCCCCTACACACCTGTCCGTGTCCCCCTACACACCTGTCCGTGTCCCCCTACACACCTGTCCGTGTTTCAGAAACAGCCTGTTTTCAATTCATTGTTTCTGTGATGTCACAAGAACCTACTAATTTACACATCTAGCTATTCAGCCTGCAGCAGTTTAGGTTCTAAGGAGTATATATTATTAGCAGCTCTATTATATTATATTCTATATTAGACTTAAAGGAACCATATGCAAGTTGACATAATTAATATGTAAGATTTTTTTAAAGCAGTGATCAACAAGTGAGTAGATTAGTGAACAGTAGTTGTTTGCAGCCCAGCTAAGCACTGAACCGTGTCTGAACGTGGTCTTCTCAGATGTTCTGGTGTGGAGTAACGAGCGGGTGATAAAGTGGGTCCAGCTGATCGGACTGAAGGAGTACGCTAATAACCTGGTGGAGAGCGGCGTACACGGAGCGCTGCTCGCTCTGGACGAGACCTTCGACCACAACAATCTCGCTCTGCTGCTGCAGATTCCCACCCAGAACACGCAGGTAAACTCTCAGCACACACCTGCAGCAGGTCCGACAGGGAGGTTCAGAGGGTTCTGCTGAGATGGTTCTGATGGAGTCCAGTAATTGTTTTTGTTCCGTCTGCAGGCGAGAGCAGTTCTGGAGAGAGAATACAACAACCTGCTGTCCGCCGGAACAGAGAGAAAACTAGAAGAGGTCAGCTCTCTCTCTATCTCTCTCTCTATCTGTCTATCTATCTTTAGCTCTCTCTATCTCTCTCTCTATCTCTCTCTCTGTCTTTATCTATCTCTCTCTCTATCTGTCTTTATCTATCTCTCTCTATCTCTCTCTCTATCTGTCTATCTATCTCTCTCTATCTTTATCTCTCTCTATCTCTCTCTCTATCTGTCTATCTATCTTTAGCTCTCTATCTCTCTCTCTATCTCTCTCTCTCTCTGTCTTTATCTATCTCTCTCTCTATCTTTAGCTCTCTCTATCTCTCTCTCTATCTCTCTCTCTGTCTTTATCTATCTCTCTCTCTATCTGTCTTTATCTATCTCTCTCTATCTGTCTTTATCTTTCTCTCTCTATCTCTCTCTCTATCTGTCTATCTATCTTTATCTCTCTCTCTATCTGTCTATCTCTCTCTCTCTATCTTTATCTCTCTCTATCTCTCTCTCTATCTGTCTATCTATCTTTAGCTCTCTCTATCTCTCTCTCTATCTCTCTCTCTCTCTGTCTTTATCTATCTCTCTCTCTATCTGTCTTTATCTATCTCTCTCTATCTGCCTTTATCTCTCTCTCTCTCTATCTGTCTTTATCTATCTCTCTCTATCTGTCTTTATCTCTCTCTCTCTCTATCTGTCTTTATCTTTCTCTCTCTATCTCTCTCTCTATCTGTCTATCTATCTTTATCTCTCTTTATCTCTCTCTCTATCTGTCTATCTCTCTCTCTCTATCTTTATCTCTCTATCTCTCTCTCTATCTGTCTTTATCTTTCTCTCTCTATCTCTCTCTCTATCTGTCTATCTTTATCTCTATCTTTATCTCTCTCTATCTGTCTATCTCTCTCTCTCTATCTTTATCTCTCTATCTCTCTCTCTATCTGTCTTTATCTTTCTCTCTCTATCTATCTCTCTCTCTATCTGTCTATCTATCTTTATCTCTCTCTATCTCTCTCTCTATCTGTCTCTATCTGTCTTTATCTATCTCTCTCTATCTTTATCTCTCTCTATCTGTCTCTTTCTGTCTATCTATCTTTATCTCTCTCTATCTGTCTCTATCTGTCTTTATCTATCTCTCTCTATCTTTATCTCTCTCTATCTGTCTTTATCTTTCTCTCTCTATCTTTATCTCTCTCTATCTATCTCTCTCTCTGTCTATCTATCTTTATCTCTCTCTATCTCTCTCTCTATCTGTCTCTATCTGTCTTTATCTATCTCTCTCTATCTTTATCTCTCTCTCTCTCTATCTGTCTCTATCTGTCTATCTGTCTTTATCTTTCTCTCTCTATCTTTATCTCTCTCTATCTCTCTCTTTATCTGTCTTTATCTTTCTCTCTCTATCTTTATCTCTCTCTGTCTCTATCTGTCTATCTGTCTTTATCTTTCTCTCTCTATCTTTATCTCTCTCTGTCTCTATCTGTCTATCTGTCTTTATCTTTCTCTCTCTATCTTTATCTCTCTCTATCTCTCTATCTGTCTTTATCTTTCTCTCTCTATCTTTATCTCTCTCTATCTCTCTCTATCTGTCTTTATCTTTCTCTCTCTATCTTTATCTCTCTCCATCTCTCTCTCTATCTGTCTTTATCTTTATCTCTCTATCTTTATCTCTCTCTATCTCTCTCTATCTGTCTTTATCTTTCTCCCTCTATCTTTATCTCTCTCTATCTCTCTCTATCTGTCTTTATCTTTCTCTCTCTATCTTTATCTCTCTCTATCTCTCTCTATCTGTCTTTATCTTTCTCTCTCTATCTTTATCTCTCTCTATCTCTCTCTCTATCTGTCTTTATCTTTATCTCTCTATCTTTATCTCTCTCTATCTCTCTCTCTCTCTGTCTTTATCTATCTCTCTCTCTATCTGTCTTTATCTATCTCTCTCTATCTGTCTTTATCTATCTCTCTCTATCTTTATCTCTCTCTATCTCTCTCTCTCTCTATCTGTCTATCTATCTTTCTCTCTCTATCTTTATCTCTCTCTATCTCTCTCTCTATCTGCCTTTATCTTTATCTCTCTATCTTTATCTCTCTCTATCTCTCTCTCTATCTGTCTTTATCTTTCTCTCTCTATCTTTATCTCTCTCTATCTCTCTATCTGTCTATCTATCTTTAGCTCTCTCTATCTCTCTCTCTATCTCTCTCTCTCTGTCTTTATCTATCTCTCTCTCTATCTGTCTTTATCTATCTCTCTCTATCTGTCTTTATCTATCTCTCTCTATCTGTCTTTATCTCTCTCTCTCTCTGTCTGTCTTTATCTCTCTCTCTCTCTATCTGTCTTTATCTTTCTCTCTCTATCTTTATCTCTCTCTATCTGTCTTTATCTCTCTCTATTTATCTATCTCTCTCTATCTCTCTCTCTCTATCTGTCTTTATCTATCTCTCTCTCTATCTCTCCCTATCTTTATCTCTCTCTATCTCTCTCTATCTTTCTCTCTCTCTATTTATCTATCTCTCTCTATCTCTCTCTCTCTATCTGTCTTTATCTATCTCTCTCTCTCTATCTGTCTTTATCTATCTCTCTCTCTCTATCTCTCTCTATCTTTATCTCTCTCTATCTTTGTCTCTATTTATCTCTCTCTATTGATCTATCTTTCTCTATCTTTGTCTCTCTCTATCTGTCTTTATCTATCTCTCTCTCTCTATCTCTCTCTATCTTTATCTCTCTCTATCTTTGTCTCTATTTATCTCTCTCTATTGATCTATCTTTCTCTATCTTTGTCTCTCTCTATTTATCTATCTCTCTCTATCTCTCTCTCTCTATCTGTCTTTATCTATCTCTCTCTCTATCTCTATCTCTCTCTATCTTTGTCTCTATTTATCTCTCTCTATTGATCTATCTTTCTCTATCTTTGTCTCTCTCTATTTATCTATCTCTCTCTATCTTTATCTCTCTCTCACTATCTCTCTCTTTCTTTCTTTATCTCTCTCTATCTGTTTTTATCTATCTCTATCCCTTTCTCTATCACTCTATCTGTCTAGCTCTCTCTCTCTTTATCTATCCCTCTCTCTCATCTCTATCCCTGTCCGTCACTTGCTCTTTGTCTTTCTTCATCTCTTTCTTCATCTATCTCTCTGTCTGTCTCTCTCTCTCTATCTATACCTCTCTCTATCTCATCTCTATCCATCTCTCTCTCTGTCTGTCTTTCTTCATCTCTCTTCATTTATCTCTCTCTGTCTGTGTCTGTCTGTCTCTCTCTATCTCATCTCTATCCATCTCTCACTCTCTCTCTTTCTTCATCTCTCTTCATCTCTCATTCTCTCTCTCTTTCTCTCTTTCCCTCTCTGTATTTCTCTAGCTCTTTCTCTCTCTATCACACTCTCTTCATCTCTCTATTTCTCTCTTTGTATCTTTTATCTTTTTTTTCTCTCTCTCTCTTTCCTGAAGCCTCCTGTGTTTCTCCTCCAGGATGATGATAAGAATTTCAGGCGCGCCCCCTCCTGGAGGAAGAAGTTTCGGCCCAAAGACGTGAGGGGTCTCGGCGTGGGCTCGGCCGACACGCTGCCCGCCAACTTCAGAGTGACCAACTCCTCCTCTCCGGCGCTGCAGCCAAAGAAACACCAGCTGGACGGTATGACCAACACGTCTTACTCAGTCGACATTCTGACAGACTGTAATACACTACAGGAAGCGTAGGGGGCGACGGTGGTTCTGACAGACTGTAATACACTACAGGAAGCGTAGGGGGCGACGGTGGTTCTGACAGACTGTAATACACTACAGGAAGCGTAGGGGGCGACGGTGGTTCTGACAGACTGTAATACACTACATAAAGCGTAGGGGGCGACGGTGGTTCTGACAGACTGTAATACACTACAGGAAGCGTAGGGGACGACGGTGGTTCTGACAGACTGTAATACACTACAGGAAGCGTAGGGGGCGACGGTGGTTCTGACAGACTGTAATACACTACAGGAAGCGTAGGGGGCGACGGAGGTTCTGACAGACTGTAATACACTACAGGAAGCGTAGGGGGCGACGGTCGTTCTGACAGACTGTAATACACTACAGGAAGCGTAGGGGGCGACGGTCTTCTGACAGACTGTAATACACTACAGGAAGCGTAGGGGGCGACGGTCTTCTGACAGACTGTAATACACTACAGGAAGCGTAGGGGGCGACGGTGGTTCTGACAGACTGTAATACACTACAGGAAGCGTAGGGGGCGACGGTCGTTCTGACAGACTGTAATACACTACAGGAAGCGTAGGGGGCGACGGTGGTTCTGACAGACTGTAATACACTACAGGAAGCGTAGGGGGCGACGGTGGTTCTGACAGACTTTAATACGCTACAGGAAGCGTAGGGGGCGACGGTCGTTCTGACAGACTGTCGTTCTGCTTCTCACTGTCTCTGCATGTTTACAGTATAATAACTGTGTTTGTTCTCTCGTGAGACGAAAGCGGACGAGTGTAGTTATTCCTGCGTGCTGCTGGGGGTGATGGGGTGTGTGTGTGTGTGTGGGTGTGGGTGATGGGGTGTGTGTGTGTGTGTGTGTGTGTGGGTGGGTGGGTGGTTGTGGGTGTGGGTGTGTGTGTGGGTGTGTGTCTAACCTGTCTGGCTGCTGCACTAACTGCTGCTTGTGCATGTGCTGGCTGCTGTAGGGGGTGTGAGTGGAGTGCAGAGGCTGGACTCGGCTACGGTCAGGACCTACTCCTGCTAACCCAGCGCCACGGTGAGTCTCCCTGACAGCACTGCTGACTAACCTGTACCGGGAGATCTTCTCCCACCAGACCACCAGCGCGGCAGAGGCCCAGTTTGAGTTTCCTACGTAACCTGCCTCAGTGTTACCAGCACTGTTACATCCTCCACCCACTGCTTCCTACTTACTGTTTATACTCATCCAGCCAGCAGACAATAATGTGGTAGTGTGACCATTTATTTATAGACTATTATCTCCTATTCTAGTGTACAAGAGTGTTTAAAGACTAATATCTCCTATTCTAGTGTACAAGAGTGTTTATAGACTAATATCTCCTATTCTAGTGTACAAGAGTGTTTATAGACTAATATCTCCTATTCTAGTGTACAAGAGTGTTTATAGACTAATATCTCCTATTCTAGTGTACAAGAGTGTTTATAGACTAATATCTCCTATTCTAGTGTACAAGAGTGTTTATAGACTAATATCTCCTATTCTAGTGTACAAGAGTGTTTATAGACTAATATCTCCTATTCTAGTGTACAAGAGTGTTTAAAGACTAATATCTCCTATTCTAGTGTACAAGAGTGTTTATAGACTAATATCTCCTATTCTAGTGTACAAGAGTGTTTATAGACTAGTATCTCCTATTCTAGTGTACAAGAGTGTTTATAGACTAATATCTCCTATTCTAGTGTACAAGAGTGTTTAAAGACTAATATCTCCTATTCTAGTGTACAAGAGTGTTTAAAGACTAATATCTCCTATTCTAGTGTACAAGAGTGTTTATAGACTAATATCTCCTATTCTAGTGTACAAGAGTGTTTAAAGACTAATATCTCCTATTCTAGTGTACAAGAGTGTTTATAGACTAATATCTCCTATTCTAGTGTACAAGAGTGTTTATAGACTAATATCTCCTATTCTAGTGTACAAGAGTGTTTAAAGACTAATATCTCCTATTCTAGTGTACAAGAGTGTTTAAAGACTAATATCTCCTATTCTAGTGTACAAGAGTGTTTATAGACTAATATCTCCTATTCTAGTGTACAAGAGTGTTTAAAGACTAATATCTCCTATTCTAGTGTACAAGAGTGTTTAAAGACTAATATCTCCTATTCTAGTTTACAAGAGTGTTTATAGACTAATATCTCCTATTATAGTGTACAAGAGTGTTTATAGACTAATATCTCCTATTCTAGTGTACAAGAGTGTTTATAGACTAATATCTCCTATTCTAGTGTACAAGAGTGTTTATAGACTATGATCTCCTATTCTAGTGTATAGGAGTGTTTTATAGACTATGATCTCCTATTCTAGTGTATAGGAGTGTTTTATAGACTATTATCTCCTATTCTAGTGTACAAGAGTGTTTATAGACTATTATCTCCTATTCTAGTGTATAGGAGTGTTTATAGACTAATGTCTCCTATTCTAGTGTACAAGAGTGTTTAAAGACTAATATCTCATATTCTAGTGTATAGTAGTGTTTATTTAGAGTGTTTATAGACTAATATCTCCTATTCTAGTGTATAGGAGTGTTTATAGACTAATATCTCCTATTCTAGTGTATAGTAGTGTTTATTGACTAATATCTCCTATTCTAGTGTATAGGAGTGTTTATTGAGAGTGTTTATGGACTAATATCTCCTATTCTTGTGTACAGGAGTGTTTATTGAGGGTGTTTATGGACTAATATCTCCTATTCTAGTGTATAGGAATGTTTATTGAGGGTGTTTATGAACTAATATCTCCTATTCTAGTGTATAAGAGTGTTTATTGAGGGTGTTTATGAACTAATATCTCCTATTGTAGTGTATAGGAGTGTTTATTGAGGGTGTTTATGGACTAATATCTCCTGTTCTGGTTCATTACATCGTTACTAACGGTAACGTACTAACGTTTAATGCTGATAAATGTGCTTCAGCGTTCACGGCGCTAACGTAAAGTGTCTCTTGCTTTTTCCTCCGTCTCATTCATTTCCCACCGTGCCACCTCCTCCTCCTCCTCCTCTTCTGTCCTCCCCATCCATTCCTGTCCTCTCTCCTTCATTCCGTCTGTCCTCCTTTCCTCCCCTCTTCTTAGTTTATGCTCATTATCTCTATAGGTAATGCGGCGGAAGGCGAGGCGCCCCCCTCAGGCCGGGAGCCGACCGGGCAGCGAGGACTCTGAGACGGAGGACATCCGGATACCCTAGAGGACATATTTTAGATTGATTGATTATTCTATTTATGTAAACCGATGTGGGACATTTCATTTATTTAGTTCATGTATCTCATGCGTTTCCTTTTGATCTTATTATTATTTTTTTTGTTTTATTGTTTTTTGTTTATTTTTCTGGCGTCTTCATCACGTTTTAACTCTATCAGGTGTAACTGAATGTATTATTACTGAGTCTGAGGTTTGTACATTTATATCTGCGGACGTTATCTAATCTTTTTATAATAATCCTGGTTCTGTAATTGTATCCGCGCCGGCTCGTTTCCTGTCGGCGGCGAGATCCGAGCTGAAGCGTGATTTTAACTTAATTCGTCGTCTTTTTCCGTTTCGGATCTTGAGAAGCGTTTGTGTGGCGGGCGGCCGCGGCCCCGCGTTATCTGAATATCAGGTTTGGAGCAGATTTTTAGAGAGCTGTGTAGCGTTGCTGACGGACGGATGGATCTTTATTCGTCTCCCCCCCTCCCCCTCTCTCCCCACCCCACCCACACCCACACCCGTTTCCTGTCTCTCCTCCGAAACCAAATCTTCTTCTTCTATAAGCCATAAGCGACGACGAGGGCTACTTTCGGATGCATCCCTTCTTCAGCAAAGAATAAGAAGTGCTGAGACTTTTTCATTCCTGTTCTCCTGCGACGTGTGGAGAAGAACGTGAGTGAGTGAGTGAGTGTGTGAGTCGTTTCTTCTCCGCTGGACCAACCCCACTGTGGCCTGAGCTCAGACCGCGTCCCACGGCGGCGCGATTTTAACCCGTAGAACTAAAGAACCCTGCGACTAACCCAGCCTTATACCTCCTCCACTCGTTCCTCCCCTCTGCTTTTATTTATTCTCCTCATTTCCGTGTGCAATCCCGGCCTCCTTGTGAGAACCCGCCGTTGTCATGTCTCCTCCGGTCATTTCAAAGGCTGGACTGTATTGTGACTTGGAGAACGTGTGACAGGAACCTCCAGAACGTGAAAGAAAACCCGTTTCTTTTCTTTTCTCCCTCCTTTTTCCCTCCTTTTTCGGTGATTGGTGGTCTGTTCCGTGCCGACCGTGTCCCGGTTTTCTCTCCGCGCGCTGTTTTCTGTCTCTCCGTTAAGAAACATTCTCCCCATCTTGTAACAGAAGTCCTGTACAGTCCGAGTACTTATGAGCTATTTTTTATCACAGTATTATTTATTGCTTCCTTTCAATAAAAGAATACTGAAACTTATTTTCCACTGCCAATAAAAAGACTAAGTCTTTGCGTTACTCCTCGCTCCCCGTGTGGTTCTTGTGTGCGTCCTGCTCGTCTCTGTCCTTTAAAGGGTCCGTACACAGAAAAACCTTCACAACAACTAGTGTGTAAACTGCCAGTCAGAGGTTTAGGCTCACCTCCCAGGTTCTTCCTCATGTGTGTTATATTAATAATATTAGTGAACAAGAGAGGGAAAGTTCTAGAACACACTGTGTGTGTGTGTATGTGTGTGTTGTGTAGGGTGTGTGTAATGTGAGGTTATATACGGTGTGTGTGTTGTGTAGGGTGTGTGTAATGAGAGGTGTGTATGTGTGTGTTGTGTAGGGTGTGTGTGTAATGAGAGGTGTGTTATATAGGGTGTGTTGTGTAGTGTGTGTGTTGTGTAGGGTGTGTGTAATGACAGGTGTGTTATATAGGGTGTGTGTGTTGTGTAGGGTGTGTGTAATGAGAGGTGTGTTATATAGGGTGTGTGTGTGTTGTGTAGTGTGTGTGTTGTGTAGGGTGTGTGTAATGAGAGGTGTGTTATATAGGGTGTGTGTAATGAGAGGTGTGTTATATAGAGTGTGTATATGTGTGTGTGTTGTGTAGGGTGTGTGTAATGAGAGGTGTGTTATATAGGGTGTGTGTGTGTTATATAGGGTGTGTGTAATGAGAGGTGTGTTATATAGGGTGTGTGTTGTGTAGGGTGTGTGTGTAATGAAAGGTGTGTTATATAGGGTGTGTGTGTGTTGTGTAGGGTGTGTGTGTAATGAGAGGTGTGTTAGATAGGGTGTATATGTGTGTGTTGTGTAGGGTGTGTGTAATGAGAGGTGTGTTATATAGGGTGTATATGTGTGTGTTGTGTAGGGTGTGTGTAATGAGAGGTGTGTTATATAGGGTGTGTGTGTTGTGTAGGGTGTATGTAATGAGAGGTGTGTTATATAGGGTGTGTGTTGTGTAGGGTGTATGTAATGAGAGGTGTGTTATATAGGGTGTGTGTGTTGTGTAGGGTGTGTGTAATGAGAGGTGTGTTATATAGGGGGTGTGTGTGTTGTGTAGGGTGTGTGTAATGAGAGGTGTGTTATATAGGGTGTGTGTGTTGTCTAGGGTGTGTGTAATGAGAGGTGTGTTATATAGGGTGTGTGTGTGTTGTGTAGGGTGTGTGTGTAATGAGAGGTGTGTTATATAGGGTGTGTGTGTAATGAGAGGTGTGTTATATAGGGTGTATATGTGTGTGTTGTGTAGGGTGTGTGTAATGAGAGGTGTGTGTGTGTGTTGTGTAGGGTGTGTGTTGTGTAGGGTGTGTGTAATGAGAGGTGTGTTATATAGGGTGTGTGTGTGTGTGTTGTGTAGGGTGTGTGTAATGAGAGGTGTGTTATATAGGGTGTGTGTGTGTGTTGTGTAGGTTGTGTGTAATGAGAGGTGTTATATAGGGTGTGTATGTGTGTGTTGTGTAGGGTGTGTGTAATGAGAGGTGTGTTATATAGGGTGTGTGTGTGTGTTGTGTAGGGTGTATGTAATGAGAGGTGTGTTATATAGGGTGTGTGTGTGTTATATAGGGTTTGTGTAATGAGAGGTGTGTTTTATAGGGTGTGTGTAATGAGAGGTGTGTTATATAGGGTGTGTATGTGTGTGTTGTGTAGGGTGTATGTAATGAGAGGTGTGTTATATAGGGTGTATATGTGTGTGTTGTGTAGGGTGTGTGTAATGAGAGGTGTGTATGTGTGTTGTGTAGTGTGTGTGTTGTGTAGGGTGTGTGTAATGAGAGGTGTGTTATATAGGGTCTGTGTGTGTATGTTGTGTTGGGTGTGTGTAATGAGAGGTGTGTTATATAGGGTGTATATGTGTGTGTTGTGTAGGGTGTGTGTAATGAGAGGTGTGTGTGTGTGTTTTGTGTAGGGTGTGTGTAATGAGAGGTGTGTTATATAGGGTGTGTGTGTGTTATATAGGGTTTGTGTAATGAGGGGTGTGTTATATAGGGTGTGTGTAATGAGAGGTGTGTGTGTGTGTGTGTTGTGTAGTGTGTGTGTTGTGTAGGGTGTGTGTAATGAGAGGTGTGTTATATAGGGTGTGTGTGTGTTGTGTTGGGTGTGTGTAATTAGAGGTGTGTTATATAGGGTGTATATATGTGTGTTGTGTAGGGTGTGTGTAATGAGAGGTGTGTGTGTTGTGTAGGGTGTGTGTTGTGTAGGGTGTGTGTAATGAGAGGTGTGTTATATAGGGTGTGTGTGTGTTGTGTAGGGTGTGTGTAATGAGAGGTGTGTTATATAGGGTGTGTGTGTGTGTTGTGTAGTGTGTGTGTAATGAGAGGTGTGTTATATAGGGTGTGTATGTGTGTGTTGTGTAGTGTGTGTGTAATGAGAGGTGTGTTATATAGGGTGTGTGTGTTGTGTAGGGTGTGTGTGTAATGAGAGGTGTGTTATATAGGGTGTGTATGTGTGTGTTGTGTAGGGTGTATGTAATGAGAGGTGTGTTATATAGGGTGTATATGTGTGTGTTGTGTAGGGTGTGTGTAATGAGAGGTGTGTTATATAGGGTGTGTGTGTGTGCTGTGTGTTGTGTAGTGTGTGTGTAATGAGAGGTGTGTTATATAGGGTGTGTATGTGTGTGTTGTGCAGTGTGTGTGTTGTGTAGTGTGTGTGTAATGAGAGGTGTGTTATATAGGGTGTGTATGTGTGTGTTGTGCAGTGTGTGTGTTGTGTAGGGTGTGTGTAATGAGAGGTGTGTGTGTTGTGTAGGGTGTGTGTGTAATGAGAGGTGTGTTATATAGGGTGTGTGTAATGAGAGGTGTGTGTGTTGTGTAGGGTGTGTGTTGTGTAGGGTGTGTGTAATGAGAGGTGTGTTATATAGGGTGTGTGTGTGTTGTGTAGGGTGTGTGTAATGAGAGGTGTGTTATATAGGGTGTGTTGTGTGTGTTGTGTGTAGTGTGTGTGTACTGAGAGGTGTGTTATATAGGGTGTGTATGTGTGTGTTGTGTAGTGTGTGTGTAATGAGAGGTGTGTTATATAGGGTGTGTGTGTTGTGTAGGGTGTGTGTGTAATGAGAGGTGTGTTATATAGGGTGTGTATGTGTGTGTTGTGTAGGGTGTATGTAATGAGAGGTGTGTTATATAGGGTGTATATGTGTGTGTTGTGTAGGGTGTGTGTAATGAGAGGTGTGTTATATAGGGTGTGTGTGTGTGTTGTGTAGTGTGTGTGTAATGAGAGGTGTGTTATATAGGGTGTGTATGTGTGTGTTGTGCAGTGTGTGTGTTGTGTAGTGTGTGTGTAATGAGAGGTGTGTTATATAGGGTGTGTATGTGTGTGTTGTGCAGTGTGTGTGTTGTGTAGGGTGTGTGTAATGAGAGGTGTGTGTGTGTGTTGTGTAGGATGTGTGTAATGAGAGGTGTGTTATATAGGGTGTGTATGTGTGTGTTGTGCAGTGTGTGTGTTGTGTAGGGTGTGTGTAATGAGAGGTGTGTGTGTAATGAGAGGTGTGTTATATAGGGTGTGTGTTGTGTAGGGTGTGTGTAATGACAGGTGTGTTATATAGGGTGTGTATGTGTGTGTTGTGCAGTGTGTGTGTTGTGTAGGGTGTGTGTAATGAGAGGTGTGTGTGTGTGTTGTGTAGGATGTGTGTAATGAGAGGTGTGTTATATAGGGTGTGTATGTGTGTGTTGTGCAGTGTGTGTGTTGTGTAGGGTGTGTGTAATGAGAGGTGTGTGTGTGTGTTGTGTAGGGTGTGTGTGTAATGAGAGGTGTGTTATATAGGGTGTGTGTGTGTGTTGTGTAGTGTGTGTGTAATGAGAGGTGTGTTATATAGGGTGTGTATGTGTGTGTTGTGCAGTGTGTGTGTTGTGTAGGGTGTGTGTAATGAGAGGTGTGTGTGTGTGTTGTGTAGGATGTGTGTAATGAGAGGTGTGTTATATAGGGTGTGTATGTGTGTGTTGTGCAGTGTGTGTGTTGTGTAGGGTGTGTGTAATGAGAGGTGTGTGTGTTGTGTAGGGTGTGTGTGTAATGAGAGGTGTGTTATATAGGGTGTGTGTGTGTGTGTTGTGTAGGGTGTGTGTAATGACAGGTGTGTTATATAGGGTGTGTATGTGTGTGTTGTGCAGTGTGTGTGTTGTGTAGGGTGTGTGTAATGAGAGGTGTGTGTGTGTGTTGTGTAGGATGTGTGTTATATAGGGTGTGTATGTGTGTGTTGTGCAGTGTGTGTGTTGTGTAGGGTGTGTGTAATGAGAGGTGTGTGTGTGTGTGTGTGTTGTGTAGGGTGTGTGTGTGTAATGAGAGGTGTGTTATATAGGGTATGTGTGTGTGTGTTGTGTAGGGTGTGTGTAATGACAGGTGTGTTATATAGGGTGTGTATGTGTGTGTTGTGCAGTGTGTGTGTTGTGTAGGGTGTGTGTAATGAGAGGTGTGTGTGTGTGTGTGTTGTGTAGGGTGTTTGTAATGAGAGGTGTGTGTGTGTGTGTGTGTTGTGTAGGGTGTTTGTAATGAGAGGTGTGTGTGTGTGTGTGTTGTGTAGGGTGTTTGCAATGAGAGGTGTGTGTGTGTGTGTGTTGTGTAGGGTGTTTGTAATGAGAGGTGTGTGTGTGTTGTGTAGGGTGTTTGTAATGAGAGGTGTGTGTGTGTGTGTGTGTGTGTTGTGTAGGGTGTTTGTAATGAGAGGTGTGTGTGTATGTGTGTGTTGTGTAGGGTGTTTGTAATGAGAGGTGTGTGTGTATGTGTGTGTTGTGTAGGGTGTTTGTAATGAGAGGTGTGTTATATAGGGTGTGTATGTGTGTGTTGTGCAGTGTGTGTGTT